>CM036761.1:31590427-31627927 GCA_020796225.1 Arion vulgaris | reverse complement strand
ATAGAAAAGAAAGACTTGAGATAGTTTGTCAAGATAGACATGGGATAGAAAAGAAAGACTTGAGATAGTTTGTCAAGATAGACATGGGATAGAAAAGAAAGACTTGAGATAGTTTGTCAAGATAGACATGGAATAGAAAAGAAAGACTTGAGTTAGTTTGTCAAGATAGACATGGAATAGAACAGAAAGACTTGAGATAGTTTGTCAAGATAGACATGGAATAGAAAAGAAAGACTTGAGTTAGTTTGTCAAGATAGACATGGGATAGAAAAGAAAGACTTGAGATAGTTGGTCAAGATAGACATGGAATAGAAAAGAAAGACTTGAGTTAGTTTGTCAAGATAGACATGGGATAGAAAAGAAAGACTTGAGATAGTTTGTCAAGATAGACATGGAATAGAAAAGAAAGACTTGAGTTAGTTTGTCAAGATAGACATGGAATAGAAAAGAAAGACTTGAGTTAGTTTGTCAAGATAGACATGGGATAGAAAAGAAAGACTTGAGATAGTTTGTCAAGATAGACATGGGATAGAAAAGAAAGACTTGAGTTAGTTTGTCAAGATAGACATGGGATAGAAAAGAAAGACTTGAGTTAGTTTGTCAAGATAGACATGGGATAGAAAAGAAAGACTTGAGTTAGTTTGTCAAGATAGACATGGGATAGAAAAGAAAGACTTGAGTTAGTTTGTCAAGATAGACATGGGATAGAAAAGAAAGACTTGAGTTAGTTTGTCAAGATAGACATGGAATAGAAAAGAAAAACTTAGTACAGAATTTCTAGAGACAGGAAGAAATGTGTTAGATTGTTAAGACAAACAACAACGCTATTTAATAGTAAACAAAAAGCATCACAGAAATCAGATGTGCTGACCACCTACTTGTAGACGCATAACTGGCACAAAGTGCAATCACTCTTATGCTCAGATCACATACAAATCGAGTGGTTAACAAGTGGTCGATATGAAGCGTTCGACAAAGTAGAAGATTGTTCAGAGAGAGTTAAGCCAGACAATCAACTTTAGTGCAGATGTGGGGGTAATGAAATGCAATAAAGCAGTATATAGTATCAACATTTTGTTGTTGACAGTTTCACGATCGGGTCACATACCACTATCATATATCAGTACCGGAATTCCTAATCCACGTTCGGTTTTAAAATATCGACCTGGAGTAAGAGTATTTTTTTCTCTTATTTTGCACATTACATTTTATTATTTGTGCGTGTGTTTGTTATTTAAAATACTGACTTACTTATTTATTCATCTCCGCTCCTCATGGAGCATAAGGCCTGAACAGTTGTTCGCCACTTTTCTCGGTCGATGGCTGTTTTGTTATGGTCTCCATTGATAGTCGAGTATTCTTCAGTACCTCTAGAAGACTTCGTCTCCAGGTCTTTTAGGGCGTCCTCCTTTTCGTTATCTTTCGCGGGTTCCACTCAAGTACTTGCGTAGTGTCACTCGACTGTCTTCCGTAGGGTATACCCGACTAGAGCCAACAATAAACTTATGGGTCTTCGGACTCAGGTAAGAATTATAGGAAATCAGACCACAACTACACCACGTGACCCCGCATTCCAGTATTGGTGTACATAGACGAAATTCATTTTAAAATCAACACAAAATGCTAAATCGACGTTATATTATGCAACACGTTAAGTTTAACAATAAGGAATATAAATATTATGCAACAAGTTAAGTTTAACAATAAGGAATATCAATATTATGAATATTTTTCACCAATAAATAAATCTAGACTCACATAATTGAGCAAAATTGCAACAAAAGAAAACGTGCAGTTTTCAATCAAACATCTGTAATATCTAACCCCCTTTTCTGATCTAGGTCAGGAAATCCCCGGTTAGTTGTCTGACCTAGTTCTGGGTAATCATGGGTTCCTGTCCTGTTCTTATCTACAGGTCTGTGTTTGCAACTTTGTCATACCATCTCATTCTCATAATCTGCCGAACAGATCTGTTGAGTATGGTCTGAATCTTATCGTTATTTTAAATACAATACCATAAACTTAACATAGCCAATAACAGCAGCTAATGAGCGGAAAATCATAACGACAGAGATGAGGTGTCTTAAGAAGAGCTGCAGGTGAGACAATAAGAGACAAAATTAGAAATGAAGAAATCAGAAGAAAACTGGATGTGAAACCAATCATGCAATTCATAAAAGAACAACAGATTAAATGGTTTGGACACCTGACATGAATGCCTTATTATTGCCTACCACAGAGAGCCACACAGAAAAATATAACAAGTACAAAGCAAGAGGAAGACCACGCAAAAGATGTAGCGATGGCACCCAGAACAGTCTTACGAAAATGAATATCAGCTTACAAAGTGTCTTAAAACAAGCAAGCACACACAAGATCACTACGTTTCACCCCAACACTTCTATAAAGAAGTAAATGGTGGAAGAGAAGAAGAAGAAGAACAAGCACACACAAGATCACTACGTTTCACCCCCAACACTTCTATAAAGAAGTAAATGGTGGAAGAGAAGAAGAAGAAGAACAAGCACACACAAGATGACTTCGTTTCACCCCAACACTTCTATAAAGAAGTAAATTGTGGAAGAGAAGAAGTGACCATAAACTGAGATTTCTTTGAATTATCTTTTTTTTTTTATATGCACGCTCAAGTGGACAATCTGACATAATTACACTCATCTCCCATTCGAGAAATATTGACAATGATAACAAACATGCACACATTTGTTAAACTATACTTGTAAGATCGTACTTAAGTACCGCCTGAGTGGTTACCGGATACCAAATTAGGGATGTAAAGAATAGAACCACTGTTGCCTACCACGCATGTCGTAAGAGGCGTCTAAGGAGGTTTGGTTGAAATCGGATACATGTGTCCGCTAGGGAATGCTAACCCGAAACAAATGCTTGCAGAGAAACAGACGCACCAGACCGTAAGGCGCATAACATGGTGCAACGACCCTCACAATGTGGAATGGGATAACGGATTCTACGGCTGCCAATCTGCCTCCGAAATTTAGTCAGGCAGTAAGAATGTCAGACCTACCATCACAAGTGTGGCCAAAACTTATTGTGGGAAGAGATGGGCACAAACAGGGCAGCAGAAATCATAGGAATTATATCCTACAGAACTGTCCCCAGTATTCAGACTTGAGAAGAAAGAGGTGGCCCACTTATACTAGCGTCCCAGACAAACTATATGGCGTGGCTGATAATCTGAGGAAGACTTCTGCCTTTATTAGAGAATCCGAAATCCCAATCTAGTGAGAACGCAGAAGAAGAAGAAGAAGTACTTAAGTATTAAATGTCCCTACTTTAAACACAATCAGAGATATACCATATAAGATACTAATTTTAGTTCAAGGGCGTCTCACGGTTTTCCGTAATTTACAACCTAGGTCAGTGAAATCTATACCGTAGATGATATATATATATATATATATATATGTGTGTTTGTGTGTGCGTGGTGTGTGTTTATGTGTGTAAGTGTGTTGTATATCACCTCTGAAGATAAGAAAGATGTGTGAAAGTTTTTTTTTAGAAAGTGTGATTAACGTGAAATCGCACTATGAAATAATGAAGTTTAGAAGTGATGCATGGAGACGGAAGACAAGGTGACGGGTGTAGTTTGAATATGACATTACTAAGATGCTGAGAGGAGATCTGTGTTCAATTCACGGTAAGGAAAATGTTTTTTTTTCTGTTGTGGGCATGAATGAAAAAATCCTGACCTGATCAGCTTCGCGACGACTGCACTAGCCATGCGGTTGTTAAATTCCTCAGGCTCTCACCCCACCTGTCCTACATCGACATAAAAAGCGGTACAACAGGAAGTAGAGACAGTTTTTTTTTTAAAGATGAGAGTGATAATTATTATTTATATATCACATTACTAAGATTACTCCTCTTTAGCCTGTTACGCCCCTGGCGTTTAGGGCAGCAACAAACGTACACCATTCTTCCCTGTTCATGGCCTTCCTCTGTATTGTGTTCCAGCTATGATTCATTTCCTTCAGCTCTTGCTCTATCGTTCTCCTCCAGGTTGTCTTGGGTCTTCCACGCTTTCGCCTACCCTCTGGAGTCCATCTCAGTGCAGTTTTCGTGTCGGAGCCAGTCTCCATGCGCATCACATGTCCAATCCATCTCCAGCGTCGTCTTCGGATGATAGTGCCCATATTCTCTTGTTGGCATCGTGCAAGCAATTCTTGATTCGAGATAGTAGTCGGCCAGTACACGCGTAAGATTTTTCGCAGACAAGTTGTATGAAAGGCGGAGAGTCTGGACATATCCTGTTCTGTCATTCTCCAGCATTCCGATCCGTACAGCAAAGTTGACAGCACACAGCTGTTATAGATACTAGTCTTGGTTCTGATGCTGTATTGGGCAGATTTCCAGGCGGTCTGAAGGGTCGAATGCACTGCGTGCTTTACTCAGTCTGTTTTTAATGTCAGATCCAGCGCCTCCTTCATTGCTAATAACACTTCCAAGGTATGTGAAAGCGGTTGTATCTCGGAGGGTTTTACCTTCTAGTTTGACTGGTGCTGGGGTTGCTATGTTCAGAGTCATTACTTCAGTTTTCTTCTGATTTATTTTCAGCCCAACCATCTCACTATATTGGTTAAGGCGGCAGGTCTTTTCCTGGATATCTCTATGTGTATGAGATAGGAGTGCGATGTCATCTGCAAAATCTAGGTCTTCCAGAGTGGTTGTGAGCGTCCATCTAATACCTCTTGCCTTATCTTCCGTTGTTTTACGCATCACCCAATCTATGACAGTGTTGAATAATAGGGCTGGCATAACACATCCTTGTCGCACGCCTGTTTTTACTTCAAACTTTAGTTCTGAAGTTTCAACACTGCATGCAAACTTGCTGTAGCAGCTTTTATAATATTTATAAAACACAGTGGGATTCCATACCATCTTAAGATACGCCATAGACTTTCGCGGTGTATGCTATCAAAAGCCTTTTCAAAATCTACAAAGTTGATATAGAGTTTGCTTTGCCATTCTGTGCATTGTTCTATGATATTTCTAAGAGCAAATATTTGGCCTATACAGCTCCGTCCTCTGCGAAATCCTGCTTGTTCCTTTCTCAGTTTCTTATCCACAGCGTCAGTAATACGTTGTACGATGATTTTGCTTAAGATTTTACTTGGGACAGAAAGCAGTGTTATTCCACGCCAATTATTACAATCGGCAAGGAGCCCTTTTTGGGTATCTTGATGATGACTCCTCTGTTCCATGCATCAGGTATTATTTGGGCATTCCATATAGTAGTAAACAAGGGTTGCAATATATTAGCTGCAAGTTCTGGGTCTATTTTGAATAGTTCTGCGTTTAAGTTATCATTCCCTGGTGCCTTGTTATTCTTAAGAGATTTAATTGCTGTAATGATCTCATCCTGGCTGGGTGTTTCAATGCCAATTTCTAACTCCTCTGTTGGTTCTGGTATGTCTGCTACTACCGTTGGAGGTGGTCTGTTTAGCAATTCTTTAAAATGCTCTGTCCATCGTATTTCTTGTTCCTTTTCCGTTGTCAATAGTATTCCATTCTTATCCTTTATGAGAGTATTTGATCTTCTGTAATGTTTCCCGCTTATTAGCTTTGTAATTTTGTACACTGTTCCCTGATCACACTTTTTGCTGCTTCTTCTGCCTGTACTGCCAGGTCTTCAACATACATTCTTTTGTCGGCTCTCACAGCCCGTTTGATTTCTTTACTTGCGCTTTGTACTGTTCTTGGTATCTTGCTTTCAGTCTTTCGGACTTTGCTTCTAACAATTTCTTTTTAATATTCTTCGGCTGTCTATTATTTTCCATGTTGTTGGTGTTATCCATTCTTTCTTTTCTTTGTGCGGTACCCTAGACATGTTTCACTGCTCTTGCTATATATAGATGCTATGTTGTCCCATGTTCTATCTATGTTGTCAGTTTCATCCGTAGTTTCATTACTTTCTAGGGCTTGGAATCTGTTCTTTATCTGCATTATAAACTTATCCCTTACTTCCGTGTCTTTTAGTCTATCCACATCGAACCTCTTTGGAAGTTTTTCTGTTGTCCTGTTTTTCTTAGTTTAAGTTTGACATAAGCTGTGACTAGGTGGTGGTCACTACCAACATCTGCACCTCTCTTGACTACAACATCTAGCAGCGAGCGTCTCCAGGGTCCATTGATCATTATATGGTCTATTTGGTTTTTATCTCTGCCATTAGGGGAATACCATGTTAATTTGTGGATATCTAAATGTTGAAATAGGGTTCATCCTATAACGAGATTGTTCATGCTGCAGAAGTTTACTAAACGTTCCCCATTTTCGTTCATCATACCACATCCATATTTTCCCATAGTTCTATAACTATGCGTGTTGTCTTGTCCGACCTTCGCATTTAGATCTCCCATAACAATGATAACATCATGGGATGGTGACTTGTCTAATTCTGCTTGTAGGTTTTCGTAGTACGAGTCTTTCTTTGTATCTTCGCTATCATTAGTTGGCGCATAGCATTGTAGGATTGTGATGTTTGTATGCTTCCCTTTAGTCTGATCTTAATCAAGCGGCTGCTGATAGAAGATTACTACAGCGATGGTTTTAATGTAAAGATTAGATGAGTAATATGGCGAGAAGGATGATTTTAATGTAAAGATTAGATGTGTAAGATGGCGAGACTGATGGTTATAATGTAAAGATTAGATTAGTAAGATGACGAGAGTGATAGTTATAATGTGAAGATTAGATTAGTAAGATTACGAGAGTGATGGCTATAATGTAAAAATTACTTTAGAAGAATGATTAGTGAATTTTACTTTTTTTTTGGCTACAGTGTTCAAAATTCGAAGCAAAACGTTTTCGTCTGTAATACTTATATTCGAAAGCACATTTATGTTTTTTCAACTGCTTTGTTAAATGTCCATGCTTCACACCCATATGTTGCCACTGGAAATATGTATACGGTTTAGGATACCATATTGATATCTATAAATTTAGTATGAAAGAATAACCTTTAATTTCAACGTATTTCCTTCAGTAAAACATTTATTAAAATGTATGCAAAACAAAACACCCACACCTTTTAGATTCAATTGGTTAACCTTCCCAAAAGTATCGTTATTCACAGTAAGCGATCCGGTTCATTTCTCGCTATATTAAATACACTACTTCAAAACGTAACTTAAAAATAACAGACTAAACTTCCGGAAAGCATGTAACTTTGTATAGATGTTATACAAAGTAGATCATTTGTAATCCGGTCTTCAAGTGTTTTTTTTACAATGAAAACCTTTAATCTTCACAGTAACTACCGCTAACATAATGACGTTCAGCTCAGTAGGGAAATCGGAAATTTCAGTTGATGTAGACTGAATTTTATAAGTGTTTGATGCCTGGTTTCCGATAACATATATTACAACAATTACATTAATTACAAAAATGATTGCAGTGTTCTATCCAACATATACAAATACCAGCCCCCATTAAAAATGAATTTTGGTTTTGCCGTTTGAGCTAGTCGGCCTTATGTTGCCGGTGCCACGGTTTTGATGGAAAAATGTAGGTTTACTGCAATTGTATACAATTCTATGAGTATTTGATTATTTATTGATGAAAAGTGTTAATAATACTGATATAGCATAGTATTAAATTTAATTTGTGACATAATATAACCTTGTTTTCGCATTTTGCGTTGTTTTAAAAAGGAATTCGTTTTTTATTTAACAATACATCTTCTTCTTTGCGTTCGTTCTTTACGACCAATTTTAATCACTCTTTGTGATTTGTTTGATCTTTGCCAACAAAGTGTATACGTTGCACATTGGTTTGGTAGGTTCCTTAACGCATAGACTTCCACGCGTTTAGGACATAGCAATACTTGAAATCAAATGTCACATGGCGTGAATGATCTGATTTTGGGAATTCACTGAGCCTAACTTATATCTATGCCAGGATTGATACTGTAAGACTGCTCTTCATACGCATCTTCACGTCAGTAGGTAATTTATTTTTATTCATCTTCTTCTTCAGCGATCTCTGGTCATGCGCTTAATTTACTGTGGACCACAACTGGGCAGTCAGCTTCAGGCCGGTTAGGTTTCCCGAAGCTTAGTTAGTTTTCAGGTCGACTGGATGTGGCCACATGTTGCTTCTCAGCTTCCTAGGGGAAGACAGTCTTACAGGAAATACTCTGGTGTCTGTTCCGTCTGCAGTAGTAGGTAATTCAGTTTCCTGTCTTTTTCTTTCAAGCATGTATATATTTTGTTTTATAATGGAATACAATATATATATACAGAGATAAGCAGAACGAATTAAATTACATAGAACTATGCTTACCTCCGACATCAATTTGAAACATCCTGATGGTAGAATTGATTCTGTGAGAATTTACACTTGAAGAGTAGGACAACAACTAGGTAAGGTTCTTTTGTTGTTTCTGTACCGAGAAACATGAAGTCTTATATCTTCTAAAGTTGGTTGCTTGGATACATACTAAGTAAACTTCTTTAGTGATGTGTTGGAAGAATTACCTTTGACGCAATAATCTGAATAGAAAAAACACCAACAAAACCAATTATGTTCGAATTCTATTTTGTTTAACATTAATCTTATCTCAATCAGGTTTCCTTTATTCTGTATGTTTGTTGTGTAGGGGGTTCAATCTTCCTTAGACCAAGGCAAGCCCATTCAACCCAAGTACGAATCTTATTTTAGTCATATCAGAGCGTGCAGACCAACAAACATGAAAAAAAAGAACTGACACCTTGCAAAGCTTCTGTTATTCCTTCTGTATCAGATTCTTCTTCTTCGAACGCTCCATATTAACCAATTGTTAAACCACTCTGTGTGATTTGTATGTGATCTGAGCCTAAGAGCTATTGTACTTTCTGCCAGTTATACGCCTACAAGCAGGCCAGCACACCCGATTTCTGCTTTGCTTTTTATTTACTAGGGTAGCTTACCTAGGTAATACATCAGTCGCCTCTTACGACATGCCTTCTAGGTCGCAGTGGTACTATTGTATGCTTCCTCTGTGGGCCCAGGCACCACACAGGTGCTTTGGTATCAACGATTTTTAACTTGTGCTCAGAGGATACCCTAAGGTCCGCAAAGTCCCTAGCGAAAACTTGAAAAAAATGTTGTGAACGTTTAGATTTAAAACAGAAAGTTAAATAAAAAATTTAAGAAATATAGAAAAACAGAAACATGGACAACAAATTTGAGGGATTACGGTAACGAAAAATATTTAAAGGCGGTCCGTGGGAAAAATAATTGAGATCCGCTGTTCAATATCCCTCCCGACATATTCAAATACATATATTCATACCTTATTACCATCATCTTATTATTAAACATTATTAGTCATGAACTATATAACACCAGTTCAAAAATGTTGCTATCTCGGGTCCATGGTCACTGCCAGCTTTTCTCTTGATGAAGAAATCAACGCTCGTGTAGGCAGTGCGGCTACTACATTCGGCAAACTATCAAAGCGAGCGTGGGACAACACAAAACTGACATTGCAGACGAAGATTCAAATATATCGAGCCTGAGTTCTTTACTATATGGCTCAGAAACATGGACAGCCTATACAAGACACGAGAGGAGACTTAACATCTTTCACCTTCGATGTCTCCGAAGATTATGAACATTAGGTGGTACGACAAGATAACCAACTATGAAGTACTGCAACGTGCAAACTTGCCTTCCATCATGGGCATGCTCGGCAGTAGACGACTAAGATGGTTGGGACATGTGAGAAGAATGAAACTTATCGCATACCAAAACAAATGTTGTTCTGTGAACTTTCGGAGGAAGAGGCACCAGGGCAGACCACTGCTCAGATATAAAGATATCTGCAAGGCCTCAATGAAAAACTTTTCTATAGGTCCCATCCCATGGGAAGGACTAGCTGATGACAGAGTTGTGTGGAAAGCCAAATTACGAAAGGGCGCAGAGTCTTTTGAGAAGAGGCTTATGTATGAGCTGAACGTCAAGAGAGAAAAGCTAAAACTCAGAAGTTGTCACAGTAAAACACTTTGCTAATTGACTGTCTGTAAAGACGAAAAAGGCCATATATATAATAAACAAATGTTGTTTTATGAATTTTCGGAGGGGACGAGGCACCATGGCAGACCACAGCTCAGTTATAAATATGTCTGCAAGGCCTCAATGAAAAACCTTTCCATAGGTCCCAGCACATGGGAAAAACTAGCTGATGGCAGATTTGTGTGGACAGCGATATTGGGCAAGGTCTCAGAGTCTTCTGAGAAGAGACTCATGTATGAGCTAAACGACATGAGAGAAAATCGAAAACTCAGAGGCTGTCACAGTACAACACTTGCAATTGACCGTCTGTAAAGACGTAAAAGCCTTATAAAATATATATATATATATATATATATATATATATATTTATTATATATATATATATATATATATATATATATATATATATATATATATAATAATAGATATTGCTAATGATAACTCTGAGAAAAATGATACGCTTAATAAGATACGAAATGGATAAAGGGCAGCAACGAATTGGCGGAGACAAGGGTACACGCAATGTTATATTGTATATATTTTAAGAACAGAAATAAGGGGTGCACTAAAAATAAAAACATATCTATACATGTGCTACACACGGACGAAATAAGTATGTTAGAAATAAAGAAAAGTATAGACAAGGCAAAAACAGCATCCCAGAAAATGGAAAACAGTCGTTCAGAAATATAGTTCTTAAGTTCCTCACATAACCCGTGCTGATTTATGGATATGAGACATGGACTATAAGTACATAGACATCAATATCCATGACCATATATATGAGGTTGTACATACAAATTCTCCGGATTCATTGTTGTTCATTGTTCATTTGAGGATCATCTTCATCGCACATCGTACATGTCCATAATTGCTTCGACTTTCTTCCAAGAATGTATTTCATTGTGATGAAACTAATAACTCCCGTTTTGTGTTGATTGATATATCTACTGGGTTTTCTCTCGTGGTTTTTCCGTCTTGCCACACATATCGGTATGCATAACTTGCGCAACCAAGATAGAGAATATCCTTTATCTTCTTCGTTGAAATCTTCAGAGCATATATTTTCTCTTAGAGAGTTGATGATGTCGCTTTTGTCCATAGAAGGCCCAAACTCGATCGTAGTATTGCTCGCCAGTGCATCCGCTCTCTCATTGCCTTTCACCCCAGTGGTCCGGGACAAAGATGAGGGTAAGTGTCTGGATTGTCGCATTTTGTATTAATTGCATCCACTGCCTTCGTACATAACCGGCCTTGATCTTCTGTATCATGCTCATAGAGTCACTGAGCATGCATATATGGGTGAATGTTTGCGTCTGTAGCCACACCAGGGGTTTGGTCACCGCCATGACCTCCATAGACATGCTGCTGGTAGTTGTCGAATATGCCCCGATTGCCTCTTTGATGACTTTTTCTTTAGCTCTATACTCGTTATTCTCGATAACAGGGACGGATACAATGAATAATGTTGATGGGCTGAAAACGATTACGACAGGGTTATTGATAATGTTTATTGATCTGTGGAAAATATTGATTTTCATTATCAATAAAAAAGAAGCAGCAATCGTCTATTTCAGCAATATATAATACATTATCAATATTTCACTAAAGAGCAACATTTTCATACCTACTTTTGTGTTCCCAGAGCCATACGGGGACAATGAGCAAAGCAAAGTCGCAAGAAATGTCACTAAATGTGAAATGCGGTGCCTGTGAAAAGTTACCAACCACACCAGAAATGACAGAGCCACCAACATCAGAATAAGAAAGAAAGTTGGCACATAACCTTGATTAAGTTACATTGAAAAGGAAAGAATGCAGTGGCTTGGCCACTTAATAAGTATGCATCCAAACTTCACTTTATTTGAATACAAAACAAAACACCTGCCACGCACAAGATGGACGTCAGAGATAACAGAGGCGACGAATGACAATATATATGAAGCGCACAAAAGCCCGTTCTATAAATCTTTTCGTATCCTAACGGCGTGAGGTAAAACAGGATTTAAGAAAAAAAAAAGAAGATTCATTTGAGCATTTATTATAAAAAAAATAATAATAATCGTTATTAGAAAACCCATATTTTCACCTCCTAACAGGTAACTCCAAATTATTCTGTGACGTGATATCCGTTAATTCTTGGTAATATCAGGTAGTATAGGTGACCTCTTTCTTCGTAAATCAACTTTCTAAGGAAGTGCGATAATGGTATTTAATGCACTATAAATAGAATACTTAAAATTATCAAGTTGAAGGTAGCTAACTAACTATTCAACACAGTGACGAAACTATCTGGGAGTGCCATTGGAAGATTTGATGTTTGTTGCTGAATTATATATTACTAAATAGTTTTCTATGGGGTTTTGAGTGTTTTTTAATTCTATTTTTGTATTGCACATGGAGAAATACTATTCTTGAAACTGTATTAATATTTAGCTACATTTCTCATTTAATAATAATTAATGCACTTTATCTTTTCTTAGCCACTCCCGCCACCTCCTTAAGTATACGTCATCAACAGATTTCCTCCAGTTAGATCTGTCGTGTTCAAGCTTATTTATATGTTTCTAGGGAATTTCTACTTCTTTTTCTTGGTAAACAATTCGTCTGCGTGTCTCTCTAGGTCTTCCCTACCTTTAGTGTCTCCACACATTCCATTTCAAAGTGTGGGTGTCTGGTGTTTTTGTATTTTCAATGTATGTCACAAATATTTCCATCCAAATTTTTCAAATTTCCTCCTTGATATTTTTTATGTCTGTAAAAAGTAATATAAAATGTTAATAAAATAATATTGGTGTAATTTATAGTTGTGCAGAGTATATGTTTAAGAAAAACCCTTCACAATATCTGACCAAATACAATAGCAGATGAAAATCATTTTAGAGGAACAAACTGTGCATCGTTGGAAACAACGAAGATGGAGAGTGCATGCATATTCTATACATGACAGAACAATACCTTGGTACAAGAGCACAAGAAGGCGTTGCTCAATGTTAGCAGCCGCCATGATTCTCAGTGCGGATAGTGCGTTGCGAGCCTTGGCAATAACTTGGTCGGTATGGTCCCTAAAGCATAGACTGCGATCAAATTTTACACCCAAATAACTCATAGATGCTGTTCGGGTGAGTGTATGTCCATCTAACGTAACATGTGGTGTGTCAGACTTCACAATGTGATTATTTAGGGAGAACCATGATAGCACAGCTTTGGTATGGTTTATCGATGCACCAGAAACATCACACCAGGCCATTATGCGGTTCAGTTCTTCCTGGAGTTTATTAGCAATTTCATCCATGTTTCTCCACTGTCTGTACACCATGATGTCGTCTGCAAATGACAGTGTTCGTCCCCTGCCAGATAATTGCTGCTTCGTAATCATTATGGTGAATACATTGAATAGTACCGAAGATAGTGGAGACCCTGGGTAGGCCGGTGAAATTTTTGTCTGCATAGACTACCAATTACCACACCTGAGTGCCACTTTCCTCTCGAACAGGGTCCTTGCAATCCATCTTATGATTGCAATATTATTATACGCTCTCCTAACAATTAGTCCTACACAAACAGTGAGACTGGAAAGAATTCAGAATGAGGCTATGCGCATCATTCTGGGATCACCAAAGATACACCAGGAGTGTCAATGCGATTCCTTCTTGATCTTCCAACTATTGCTAACAGAATTGAAACTTGGAGGGTTCGATCATATCTAAGAATCAATGCAAACAAGGAACATCCTCTCAATGAAGAACTCATTAAGGAGAAAGGGTGTAGACTCAAGAGAGGCAGATCATGGCTGAGTCAGGCGGAAGATACGCTTAGGAAAATATGTGATCCTTCCGGAATTGAAACAGGAAAGGAATGGATTGCTGTGCCGCCTCAATTTCCGACTGCTTTCACCATTATTACATCTATTAAGAAAAACTGCGAACAAAATAATATATCACTGCTAAACGTGGAGGTGGAGGTTCTCTTGAATGACATCATCAATGATACAGATGTGGTTATTTACACCGATGGTTCAGTCATTCGTCAACAACGCTGTGCGTGGGCTTTTTCAGCACGCTCAGGAGGAAAATAATAAGAGAGGCCAGTGGGGCCTACGCAACAACCACAAGTAGCTTGACAATAGAGGTTCGGGCGGTTACGGAGGTGGTGAACTGGTTGGCATCTCACAATTACTCTCGTGTTTTCATACTCAGTGACTCCATGAGCATGATTCATAAAGTCGAATCAGGTATGGTGAGACGCAACTGGGTGGAGGTACTGGTACAGACAATGATCAGAGAAATCACCTTTATTTTTGTCCCTGGGCACGCAGGAGTTAGGGGTAATGAACGAGCTGATAGATTGGCTGGCTTAGCTACAATATCAGAGGGAGTTGCAATGGATCGAAGTGACATTCTTCACGCATTGAGAGAGTCTTTCCGAACAGAGGAGTTTCAGGGCTGTGAATCCCACTCGCTGACCAGATTGAAAGAGATGGGTGTCAATATTGGTGCAGCCCGAAAAGAACGACATACTAAATATGCAAAGAGATTGATTAATCAACATCGAACTGGCGTGTTAGGTCGCTGGACGCTGCTGGATTTGCTGAGGCGGAGATCGGAGCACCTATGGACATGTCCGGAGTACGATGATGATAGTCCTCATGTAACTGATAACTGATAACGAAGATGGAGATGTAAATGTATTTCGTATGTCAGAAGCGGGAGCTAGGACAGTTCTTAAATGGACAGTGGATGAGAAAAGAAGGCATAGACGTCGAAAAGAAATATGGACTAAAATGTGGAAATAAAGTTAACAGATTATGTCCTGATGTGGGAATCAATTAGTAGTAAGAATGCAGAATAGCGGCATTGCAAATCTGTTGTGCAAGCTATATATATATATATATATTCATATCTACACTGTTGTGCACATTAATTTACTTATATTAGATGTATAACCATCATGGAAGGAGGCATACCGGCAAAGAGAAGAAGAGGAAGACCACGGAGAAGATGGATTCCAAATGTAACTGATTGTTTGAACATGACGGCTGCAGAGGCAGGACATCTAGCCTATGAGAGAGAGCAATTCTGGAGGACTGTTGGGGTGGCAAAGTTCTGCTCAGGACAAGCTATTTGATGATAATGAGAGGTAAAACTTCGAATACAAAGTTTGAAAGCCGAAAGATTGTCTTCATTGAACCGGATTTACACCATATGGTTCGGTCTCTCTCCGGAGAAATAGCACACCACATGCCGAGAGTATTGCACAAAGCACGAACTCCGTAGCTCCAGCAATAATACTAGGGGTTTCTGGAAAAAAACAACTGCACTCGTGAACAGAACGGAGCTGATCGGATTCAAACCCCCGCCCTTCGACTAGCAAGGCAAAGGGCTTAACCACACAGCCACAGAGACCCCTGATCATGGCCACATATTGACATGAAGTAACTATAACGTTATACTAATAACATGAAATAATAATGTATTATAATATATTATAAAAACATAAGAATATATGAATAAAAATATGAGAACATTCTATATTAGAAGAAAAAATAAACTCACAATATTTATGGCACTTTGTCTGGATAAGTTCAACTTCAAGCACTTGTGTCACCGAAGCTTACAGAGCGCAGATTGGAACATTTCTTCACTGTAAAAGTAGACAATTAGCGACTTTTATATTGTGATATGGGCACCTTTCATTCCAGCTCTCACCTCTTCTCCTCCTTAAAGCACTTACATCATACTTATTTTTAAAAACAGTCGGACAAATGTAACGTCCTGGTTGAAAAAATAAAAAAAAAAGTGTAAAATAAAAAAGTAATTACATTATTGAAAAAAATAGATAAATTATGCAGCAGGCAGGGTCTGCAAGTATTTCGGTGCCAAGAACAAAGTAAATAGAAAACATTAATGAAGCAGGAACTGTAAAATAAAGTATTGACATGTTCCAAAATAATTCAAATGTATGAATTTCTCATGTCCGTAAATCAACAGTAAAGTTCACTTTCTCATCTTATTTGTTTATATAATCTAAGAAATAAACTGATTTTCTCAAACTATTTCTATTGGTTTCTAAAGTTGCCACGCCCAACTACATAATCATGATTTCGTTTTAAAAATGCATGTGCATTTTAGCATATATTATTTTTGTATGAAAACAAACATTGATATCTTGTTCCGTCCTAGAGGTATAAAAAATAATATATTGGGTGCCTAAGCTATGGTTATTTGCACTATTGTTACGATGTGACCAGCGCCGGATTAGCCTAGTAGCAGAAGTAGCAAATGCTACAGGGTCCGCGCTTCTGGGGTGCCGCGCCTATGTGACAGAGCTAAGCTGTCACTAGTCATAAACAAGGAACCAAGGTTGGGAGGTGGGCAATAATATCCCCCTTTCATTTTTTTCTTATTTATGTTATTTATTTTTCTGGCTCAGCATATAAATACTTATAGAAATAAAGGAAAGGGCCATACATCATACTTATCAAAAACAACATATGAGGAATGTATCCATCTAATTGCATCAAGCTTACTGGATCATATTATTTGCGAAATTCAGAAATGCAAGTACTATTCCGTATCACTGGACTCTACTCCAGACATTTCGTATGTGGACCAGCTCACTGTAATAGTGCGCTATGTGTTACCATCTGAACCAGTGGAAAGGTTTGTCAAGTTCTTGGTTATGGAAGGTCATACTGCTGAACAAATCGCCCAAAGTTTACTTGATGTTTTAAAGAAAAATGGCATTGATATCAAAGACTGTCGTGGTCAAAGCTATGACGGGAGACCCACCCAGAACTAGGGTTGTCTTTTTAACAATTCACAGAAAAAAAAAACTACCGAACATATTCTCATACAAGTTGGCCACATGATGAAAAACAACGTTTAGTGTATGCATTATAATTATTGATTTAAAAAGTCCATCACTCCTGTTGTTCGTTTGCTTGATAAAGGCCTTGTTGGTCGAAATGTTGCTGTATGTTGTCATTGTTTTGTGTAATTTGTAAAACTACAGTACTTTGTGATTATGTGTTTTGCCAATCAAATAGTTTTACTGAAGTCTCGTCTATATTGTGATTATTCCCAAATGTAGAAATAGTCTTACGAATTTACTTGTCCTTAATGTTACTAACTGTAGAGGAGAACGTTCTTTTTCAACATTAAAGCGTATAAAAGTGAGTTAAGGAACACGATGGGACAAGATCGTCTAAATAACCTCACCTTAATGAACATTGAATGTAATTTACTTATAGAAATTGATTTGTCTAGTATTAGCTCTAATTTGTCACATTAAATCGAGACAAGTTTGTTTGTAAAAGTTGTGTTTTATTATTTATTATCATACAAAACCTAGGGCCCCACGCTAAAATTTGCTACAGGCCCCGCGCTGGCCTAATCCGGCACTGGATGTGACTAATTTACACGCAGTTGCTACCATAATTTTGATGTATAACGAAACAACTTCTGTTTATCTAAAGTTTATTAATATATAATGTTTGTTTTGTATAAAAGAAAGCAATTTATAAAGAAAAGCAAACACTGGATAGTAAACATTTTCAACAGCTAATAATTATATTATTTTTTAAAATTTATTTACAAATTTATTACAAAACACAATATTTTTTATTGTTAATAACATACTTCCAACATTTATTAGCTTTTCTAATTATAGAAACTTATTTGAAAAAACATTATTTTATCAGAAGTATTTGTGATTTTGTGTAATGTTCTGCTATTCTCAATTACAACACGAATACAACATGAGAATAAACATCGACAAAACAGAAGTAATGACATTCGCCAGAGAGGAAAGCACTACCAATATCTCCATTGACAATCGCCCACTAAAACAAGTAAAAGACTTTACATACATGGGAGCATTTTTCAGCAAACAGAAGAATAACTAATGAAATTCAACACAGATGCAGCAAAGCAAATCAAATAATAGGACAAATGGCGCCAATTTTAAGATGCAAACACGTCACCATGAACACAAAAAGAGCAATTTTCAACACAATCTTTCTCCTAAAATATGTTACAAGTGCCAAACCTGGACACTGACAACAAACAATAGAAGAAAACTAGTCACAACAGAGACGAAGTGTCTACACAAGATTGCTGGGTGTAACAAGAAGAGACTGGTTGAGAAATGAAGACATCAGGAAAAATGTGGGTACAACGTCAGTGCTAGACTTCATCAAGAAACAACAAATTAAATGGTTCGGCCACGTAAGCAGATTACCAACAGAAAGTGCACCTCAAAGAGCAATGCTGCTCCGATACAATGGGTACAAAGCAAAAGGCCGGCTACGCAAAAGATGGACCTCAGAGATAACAGAGGAGACGAAAGAGACTATCTACGAAGCGCATACTAGGGCCCGTTTTAGAAATCTCTTCTTGACCTGACTCTGTGAGACAAACAGGATTCGAGAAAGAAAGAAAGACATTCTCAATTTCTTTCTATTTTCAGATTGCGTGTAATCTTAATCTATGCACATTCTTGATCATTCTTTTTCTCATTTATTTAGTTTATTTTGTTTTCCTTGTTTGGAGTATAAAGAACTTCTCTTTCTTTTATTAATGTTCTAACAGTGTCTGTGTTGGACTTGAGTTTGTTTGAAAAAATTGACTAAGAAGTAATTTATTCGTTTGGTTAACCCGTTTAATATGAACCGTTTATTTGATATCGCTAGCGGATTTGTATTTCTTTCTATGCGTGGCTTATGTGTTTTAGTCTTCAAACTTTCTTTCTTTATCTAACTCTCTCTCTCTCACTCTTTAATTTTATTGCGATTTCATGTCAGCCGATAAAAATAGAATGTAGCGTTCAAGTGGATTTATGAATGCTGTAATTCCATCTCTAGTGATCTTTACTGGCATATTGCTATAGACCAGTTCTATACAACGCTTTTCTATATTAGGACCCATCTGATTAAAGACTAGGGAACCGTGGTCACCGTGTGGTAATTGCAATGATAATACTAGTAATAATAATAATAATAATAATAAATAATAATAATAATAAAAGTTATACTAATAGCAACATTAATAAAAATAATTAAAGATAAAACGTAATTCTGAAAAAATCGTTTAATTTGTTTTAAATATTGTGTTTACGAAAAAGCAAGCTGAAGCATATATTTTAATAAAAATACTTTTCTTTAATTTGGGATTAATTCTGTGAAAGCCGGCAGAGTAAATAGGGCGCCCGCTTATGTATCAAACGGGTGCAGTGTTTGACAACGTTGCTATAGATGATTATTGGTACCAATGTCACAGATTCACATCTTCAGTAATAAACCAAAGAAAAACGAACAATCAATATAGCTCTTCTCACAGATTCAGCAAGTGTCAAGGACAATAACGACATACTTTCTTAGGGACACCCATTCTAGATTTGATCTCACAGACTAAAAGTAAAGTTAAATTAATTGCATATCCTTTACAGGACTTTGCGAATCAACCTCGGCTTTTTAAAGCTGTTTTGTGACTTTTCTAGGAATTATTACGTTCAATAGTTTGTCATTGCTTTCTGGACAGGTGGTGCCATCGCCCTTTTGTAAAAAATCCATCAAATCAAACTGTCCGCAGTTTGACTGGTGACTGGTTAATAGACCGAGTCGCTATCCCCTAAGCCACAGACGCAACCAATCTCACAAACTACTTAAAGAAATTTATTTACTAATAAGTTTGATCTCAATGTAACGTAAGTTGCAATTAAGGGTTTTCTTTCTTAAACGTGAGATTTTCATATGCCAATGGGCTTCTTCTACGTGAAATCTGATTTTAAGGACACTCCTCGCTAATTATTTGTACTTTTAGGTAGAAACTCTGAAGCAAGAAGATCACCAAGCAGGACTTTTGCGCTGCCGACCGTTTTGCGCGACCGTTTTGCGCGACCGTTTTGGCGCTGGATTTTTGGCGCAGAGCCGTTTTGGCGCGACCGTTTTGGCGCAGCGCTCCACTCAACATTCGACTGTCGGCCAAAGAGAAGAATGCGATTTTCGTCTTGTTCTCCCGAATCCCATAAGAGAAATCCTTCCATCTGATCTGGTGCGACTTCGTACATCCGATATGCATCCGGAATGATAATTGAAGCAGGCTGTGGAGGAGCTACTCGGTTGTCGTTTCTACTCCGCTGAATAACCTTGCGAATGGCGTCTTTATTTGGCATCTTCCCTTGAACGGCAGGTTAGGTTCCTTGGAGAGCACTATTGAGGATAACTGAGGGAATTTCAGTTGTCTCGGTCGCTCTCCTTTTGATTCCAGTCATTATCATGGCAGCCCGGAGTTGCGCTGCGTCACTTCCGTGACTATGCTGGTTCATCTGCATCAGAACTCGATCATTATCTACTGTAGTGTGTAAACGGGCCTTGCATTCGTTCTTCAGCTCACATCGCCAGAACTTCTTGGAATGGTCTGCACTGAACTTATCGAACACATAAAAGTATCCTTCGTGATTCAAAATTTCTTTGCCACGCTTTGACGGAACATTTTCCATTTTAATGGGTTCACAGAATTATAATAATAGTATGTGATCAATTTATCTAATTCTACTTATTTTGAGATTGAGTCTAGAACATTCTTACACTTTTATAGACTAAAGCGCACGTGTGATTAGGCAGAAGCGGCAAATACCGGTTTAGGTTACTTTACGGGTAAACGGGTCAAGCTATTAACATTTGGAAGGGCAGGATTGCTGACATTTGCGATGGACAAGATGTGACACTCAGTCGGTCAGCGTGTCAATTCTCGATCATCTTAAATGAAACAGCTGATGATATAATTCAGACACCTGGCATTTGTTCCAATAAACGCTGATGTATAAGTACATTGTTTTATTAGAGTTAATATACATGTACACTCAAAATTAAAATAATATTAAGGTTATTGAAATTTATTGAGGAATCTGTGCGCTAAAACGTCCTGCGCCAAAACGTCCTGCGCCAAAACGATCGCGCCAAAAACGGCGGCGCCAAACGTCAACGTCACCGAGAAGATCAGGGTATTCTTCTGAAATATACTATTGAGACCCGTGTCTTAAGAATATTATGTAAGCATGTCTTAAGTTGGCGTTGCAACTTCAGCTAGATTCTTAGCTATTATAGACAACAGCTGTGACTATAAGAACAACTAAATATCCTCTTCTTTCTTCTTTTTCTTCGAATACTCCATATCGACCAATTTTTAAATCACTCTTTGTGATATGTATGTGATTCGAGCCTACAAGCGATTCTACGTTGTGCCAGTTATGCGCTTATACGTAGGCCATCACGTCCAATTTCTGCGACGCTTTTTATTTATTAGGTAGCTTCCTAGGAAACAAAGAATAGTACTACTGCGACCTAAAAGTCATAGGTATGTCATAGGGGGCTACTGATGTAGGACCTAAGGAAGCTAACCTAGTAAATTAAAAAAAACGCAGAAATCGGATGTGCTGGTCTACTTGTAGGCGCATAACTGGCACATCGTACAATTGCTCTTCGACTCAGATCATATACAAATCACACAGAGTGGTCAACTAGTGGTCGATATGAAGAGGTCAAAGAAGAAGAATATTCAATACAAACATCAAGCTATAATCAATAATAAGGTGTTTATTGAGAAAGAGAGAAATATCTAAGTGAACCAAAAAGGAAAGAAAGCAGACTAGGCCTGAATGAGACACAGCTTGCAAAAATTCGAGAGGAATATAACAAAAAGAGCCGTTTCCTGCAACCCGAATGGAAAGCAAGAGGGAGGCCTAGTAGCTAGAGAAGAGACTTGGAGGCAGAGTTTACATTAAAACGGAAGACAAGGAAGGATCTGCTCAAGATAGCAAATGAAAGGACGAATCAGTTGGTTGAGGATCTATGCCACAACCAAGGTTAGAATGGTACAAGAGAAGAGAGAGAGAGAGAGAATTGAGGGAGAGAGAGAGAGAGAGAGAGAGATGTTTAACGTAAACAAAAAAAATTGAATTGTATGTTATAAACACACAAAAACTGTGTTAGAAATATTTTAAACGCACACACGAACTGAGGTACAAATATTTTAAATACACACAAAAACTGTGGTACAAATATTTTAAATACACACAAAAACTGTGGAACAAATATTTTAAATGCACACACAAACTCTGGAACAAATATTTTATACACACACACAAACTGAGGTATAAATATTTTAAATACACCAAAAAAAACACTTTGATACAAAGAATTTAAAAAAAAAAATTTGACCTAAAAGTTATAAAAATACACGAATTATTTTGTTTTTCTTCTAAATACTTGAGAACAGTTGTATATATTTTAAACATACACAGAAACTATGATGTTTTTCTGGGTATATTTAAATATGTTTGTATATACTGTTGGGATGGCAAAGTTCTGCTCAGGACAAGCTATTTGATAATGGTATATTTTAAACACAATTTAGTAACTAATAAGATATGTTTTTTACAATTTATTTTGGGATTGAAATATATTGAACTAACAACATAAATAAACAAAATTGAAAAACCTGTTGAAAAAACGCTAAAAAAATGTAATTGCTTACTTCAATGTATTATCCAGCTCTAGTGACTACTTTTGTTTCAATTGTTTTATTTAAGACATTTTTATTTGATTTCGTTAAAATGATTTCCTTGTGTCTCACGTGCGCGTGAGTGTAGTCTAGAAAAAGGAAGAAGGAAACAAGATGATGTTAGATCGAACACGACATAAATTAGCTTTGTAGCCAATATTTAAGATCGCATTCACACGAAGACAAGGTACAGATGTAGAAGGAATCAAAGGATCGCATTTGTTAGATTTAATACTTCCACGGGGACATTATTCAAGTTGTGTTGCTTTCAAAGGGACATAATACTATTTTATGAATTTATGTCATCATCAAGGTGCGTATTTTTTTTTTTCGATCCAGAAGCACTTGAGCTTCCAGCTCTTCGGCTCGGTGCCAAGGACATCGTAACCCTTCGGTTCGGTGTCACGAACACCGTAAATCTGCCAGTCCGCGAAATTCAACCACACTCACAGGGGGCTTGTCACCCGTCGTCCAACGCGCTACGAACATGCTGGGCAGGCGGGCAGGTGTCTTTTATAGGGCGTTGCTCTCTTTGCAGCTCATCTGAAATTAACTGTCTCTAGCCAGTTCACCCACTTCGCCGATGGTTATATTCATGGTTTCTTGAATATCGCGTAGCCATCTTCTTCTTGAAATAACGTATGGTGTCTTAATTAATGAATAATGTGATTCACAATATACAAAAGAGGCAGTCATCGTTTTTCCGACATGTGGTGAGTAGGGGCAGATTTCTCTTCCACCATTTAGAAGACATTGTAACAACCGGTAAAATCGAGGAGAGACGAGATAGAGGTAGACAGAGAGATAACATTTTGGATAGCCTGACTTCTTGGCACGGAAGAGCGTCAACACGGAAGAGATCAGTGGCGGCTCGTCATTAAGGGCATGTGGGGCCCACCAAAAGTAATGTAAACGTGTATTTATTGTTTTATAAATTAAAATATAACCTAACCCAGAACCATGATTTTTCCAAAAATGTTTGTCTGGCCCCACCAACAGAAATTATCACGAGCCGCCACTGTCGGTGATGATAGCAAACACAAGAAACAGAGATATGTTGAGATCCATAATCGCTTACGCTAGTCCGCATTGCACCTGATGATGATTGTGACTCAAGAATCAAAGTTTAGAAATATAATTATCTTGTCTTATCCACATGTCCTATGAAGTGCGTGGGGAGTTGGAATATTCTACCTTTACCAGGTGTGTTCCATCTGTAGTTGTTAGTCTTTGATGACACAGGATCTATCTCTCTATCTATTCTCTAATCCTGTTTTGCTTTCAGCGTCAGGTCGGAAAAGGAGACACCTGGAGCCAACCCCTCTATGGACCTTGTCTTTCTTTCTCTTATCCAATACTGATTTGCCTCACAGCTTCAGGGTAAGAAGAGATTTCTAGTACTGGCTTTTGTGTGCGCTTCATAAATAGTGTCTTTCGTCGCCTCTGTTATCTCTGAGGCCACATTTTGCGTGGCCGGCCTTTTGCTTTGTATCTACTGTATCGGAGTAACATTGCGTTCTGTGGTGCACTGCATGTTGGTAATCTGCTTATGTGGCCGAACCATATATGTGCTATTATCTATCTACCGGGTTCTTTGTCGTCCTCTGGCTCTGGAGCTGGTAATAGATCTAGTTTCATTCTTTTCAAATAACCGAAATATTTTATATGTTGTTTTCTAATATGTTGGATGCATGGTGTGATTTCATACAACATCTCTAATGTTCCAGGAATGTCTAAGGGATATACTTAGTGTGTGAAATTTCTCGTGAACAGAATACAAAAATATCCACATCTAGTTGCAGATAAGTAATCTCATTGTAACAGCAGAAAATGATATGTAGATATCATCCATGTAGATTCCTCCAATGAAGTAGGATTCTTCTTCTTCTTCTTTGCGTTCGTTCTTTACGACCAGTTTTAATCACTGTGATATGTTTTGGTTTGGTAGGCCTCTAAACGCATAGACTTCTACACGTTTAGGACACATCCATCCGATTTCAGCCAAACCTCCTTTGTCGCCTCTTACTACATGCGTGGCAGGTTACAGTTGTTCTATTCTTTACATCCCAAATTTGGGCCCCGGTAACCAATCTGAGTATTCTTTGTTAGAGTATTCTTTGTTAGAGTATTCTTTGTTAGAGTATTCTTTGTTAGAGTATTCTTTGTTAGAGTATTCTTTGTTAGAGTATTCTTTGCTAGAGTATTCTTTGTTAGAGTATTCTTTGTTAGAGTATCCTTTGTTAGAGTATTCTTTGTTAGAGTATTCTTTGTTAGAGTATTCTTTGTTTGAGTATTCTTTTATATATGAGAAAATATTATTGTAAAGAAGACTTTCATTATCAAAGTCACTGCGGAGAAGAATATTTCAGTAACGTATTGAACAAATACTTATGTTTAATAGTAAATAATGTACACTCAACAAACAATCCATAAATTCGCTCTGGAAGCCACATAGATGTGGTTTTACAGAAGAATGCTGAAAATCACAGGAACAGCGGAAAAAACAACAACAAATGAAGTGATTTTAAAAGAGGCCTGCACACAAAGAATGCTGATCTAGCCAACACGAATTAGATAATCAATGTTCTTCAGGAATATAATGCGAAGAGAACTTTCACATTTGGTGACGTTTTGGGTTTTTTTTCCGATCCAGAAGCACTTGAGCTTTCAGCTCTTCGTCTCGGTGATATGTACATCGTAAACCTTCGGTTCGGTGCCACGAACACTGTAAATCTGGAGAACCTGTGACTTTTCTGCCAGCCTGCGGAATTGAACCCGCACTCATAGAGGACTTGTCACCCGTAGTCCAACGCGCTACGAACACCTGTGCAGACGGGCGGTGACAACGTTTAAAATACAGGGAAAGAGAGAGAGTAAAGTGCAGGCGGAGATTTGATGGACCGGCATCGTTGTTCGACAATAGATCAATGCCAAAACTTCACAAGGGAGAGATAGAGAGTTGTAGGTAGATATGATCGCCTACTTCGGCAGACATGATATTTGACTGATTGAAAGTAGGCTAATACATAATAAGGAAGTAAAAAAAATGTATATTAAGGTAGAAAACCGAAAAGGAAGAAATTTTGTCAAAATAAATTAAATAAGTTCAATCTAAAATAAATAATGATATCATAATGTAGGTCAATACAAAATAAGGTAAGTAAACGGTATGACAGGATCACTGACAAGGAAATGTGGGTTCAGCGCAACGGCGCGGGGAGGGTGGAGGGAGGGGGACAGTAGATAGGATCGGAGAGTGACGTTGATTGGGACAAGCAAACTGGTGGAGGCTCTCTAGCAGCATCACTGTACAGGCTCTATGATGGAACCCCCAGGGCAATAGAGGTAAGGGAAGACCCAGGAAAACCTGGAGACGGGAGATGGAGACGAAATGTAAGAAAATAGGGAGAGAGGGGAGAAATCTAGAAAATATGGCCTTGGATAGGAGGGTTTGAATGACCTTGGTTGCGGACCTATGCTTCCCAAAGGGCGAGGGTAAGAAGAAGAAACTTCTATAACAAGTTAATACTTTAAGAGATATTACGGATTACAGTGTTCTGAAGTCTAATCACAGAGGCTATAAGTCTAATCAAGAGGCTATAATGATCACAGACTAAAGCTATCACAGAGGCTATAAGTCTAATCATAGGCTATAAGTCTAATCACAGAGGCTATAAGTCTAATCAAGAGGCTATAAGTCTAATCACTGAGGCTATAAGCCTGATCACAGAGGCTATAAGTCTAATCACAGAGGCTATAAGTCTAATCACAGAGGCTATAAGTCTAATCATTGAGGCTATAAGCTTGATCACAGAGGCTATAAGTCTAATCATTGAGGCTATAAGCCTGATCACAGAGGCTATAAATCTAATCATTGAGGCTATAAGCCTGATCACAGAGGCTATAAGTCTAATCACAGAGGCTATACGCCTGATCACAGAGGCATAGGTGCAATCATTGAAGGCAGAGAAGCTGATCAAGAGGCTATGATGTACACAGGGGCATCGTCTATCATGACAATAGACTCAATCCAGACTATAGTCACAAGGTAAGCTGATACAGAGTTGTCTAGATATGATCGCCTACTCGGCAGAGCATGATTATTTGACTATTGAAAGTGGCTAATAAGTCTAATAAGGGAAGTTAAAAAATGTAAAATTAAGAGTAAAGTCTAAAAGAAGATTATTGTCAATAAGAGTATAAGTTCAATCAAAGCAAAATAATGTTAATCATTGAGGTCAATACAAGAGATAAGTCTAATAACGGTATACGATCACAGAGCTATAAGAAATTGGGCTATAAGCGACACAGGGCTAAGTAATGGGGCATAGCTAGATCAGGAGAGTAAGTTAATTGGGAGGCAAACCTGTAGAGGCTAAGCTAATCTTGAGGCATCACCTGTCACAGGGCTTTCTAATCATGAGGCATAAGCCTCCAGGGCAATAGAGGTAAGAGGAAGCTACCAGAGCAAAGTCTGATCACAGAGATGAGATCTAATCACAGAGATAAGGAAGAGGCGAAAGTCTGAATAAGAGGCTTGATAGGAGGGTTTAATCACAGACTTTGGTCTAATCACAAGGCTTCCCAAACGGAGGCTATAAGTCTGATAGAACTGTCTATCACAAGTTAACTGATCACAGAGGATAGTCATACGGATTTAAGTTAATCAGGATAAGTCTAATCACAGAGACTATAAGTCTAATCACAGAGGCTATAAGTCTAATCACAGAGGCTATAAGTCTGATCACAGAGGCTATAAGTCTAATCACAAGGCTTAAGTCTAATCACAGAGGCTATAAGTCTAATCAAGAGGCTTAAGTCTAATCACAGAGGTTATAAGCCTAATCACAGAGGCTATAAGTCTGATCACAAGGACTATAAGTCTAATCACAGAGACTATAAGTCTAATCACAGAGACTATAAGTCTAATCACAGAGACTATAAGTCTAATCACAGAGGCTATAAGTCTGATCACAGAGACTATAAGTCTAATCACAGAGACTATAAGTCTGATCACAGAGACTATAGTCTAATCACAGAGGCTATAAGTCTAATCACAGAGGCTATACGTCTGATCACAGAGGCTATAAGTCTAATCACAGAGGCTATAAGTCTGATCACAGAGGCTATAAGTCTAATCACTGAGGCTATAAGTCTAATCACAGTGGCTAGAAGTCTGATCACAGAAGACACTTATGCTATAGTCAGGGACAACCGTCTCCTACTCACTTCGAAGTCTTTAATCTCACCAAATAATCCAGCCATATAGAAAATATATACTTATACCATCGATCTGAGACAACCGTCTCCCAATGACTTTAAAGTTTCCATCATCATCGAAGAGATAGTTTTGAGACTCTCCAGCGAGGCCAAATCAAGTTGTGTCTTACTTCCAGTAGAGATAAGTTAGGGATGAACTATAGGTACGTGTGAGAGCCGCTGTAGCGTAGTTGTTAGTAAACTCGCTTCGCAAGGCTGGTGGTCTGGGTTCAGCTCCCGCAATGTGCGTGGAATTTTCCCGACCGCGACGGCTCTCAGGTCGACCCAGCCTCAACTGGGTACCAGACATGCTCTGGGAAAGTAAAGGCGGCGGGCGTGATGCTGACCACATCACCTATCGTGTGCCGACGGTCAATGAAAAATACAGGCCTAACACTGTATTGACCTATATACCACGAGGTATGAAAGGGTTCCTTTACTTTACTTTATAGGTACGTTTGTGTAGAGAATAATGTATATGGGAAAATTACTTAGAAAATACTTAAGTTAGAGACATTCTTTTATGTGTAAAATGTTTGTTTATATATATTAATTTGGTTGTGTTTATGTTATTTGTAATAATGTATTCTTTTAGAAAAAATGGATTTAAATAAATATATTAAAATTGATACAGATTTGGGTAAGACATAGGGAGAATGTGTGGAAATGAGTGTTCAGATTGATAGGTATGAACGATAAAACTAAGTATTAATAGACGAATGAGTAGGAAGCATTACGATCACGGGCCAGAAACGACAAGGATACAAGGATAAAGTAGAAGAAGCAGCATAATAGGAAATACACGATTACAAGTTGATACCGTGACCAAGGATAATAGGGATAGAAGAAGAAGTGTACCAATCACTGTTACATGTTGGAGCCGTGACCAAGATAATGGATAGAAGAGTAGCAATCACGTGCTATCATGTTGGTAGCCGTGACCAAGAATGTAGAAGTGTAGCAATCACGGCTACATGTTGGTGCCGTGACTAAGAATATAGAAGTGTAGCAATCCTAGTGGTGCCGGACTAAGAATATAATACATGTACGTTGGTGCCGTGACCAAGAATGTAGACGTGTAGTAATCATGGCTACATGTTGGTGCCGTGACTAAGAATATAGAAGTGTAGCAATCTTGGCTACATGTTGGTGCCGTGACCAAGAATGTAGAAGTGTAGCAATCACGGCTACATGTTGGTGCCGTGACCAAGAATGTAGAAGTGTAACAAATAATCTATTTCAAATCTCTCTCTCTCGATCGATCGATCGTTCTTTTTCGGCCATTTTTATCATTCTGATTGTGATATACAAACAGCCATTGGACAGAACGTCTTTTTTACGTACCAATCTTCAGTACCATTTGGAGCTCTAGTGCCTGTCCTTCGGCGACGTGTCCGATTTCAACCAGCGTTTACTGTATTTGTTCTCCGTCAGCCTATGACTGTCCCCAGCCAACCTGCTAGACAACAGGTTTCTTTTTCTTTTATGTAGCGACCCTTAGACGATCTACCTTACCGGACTGTTGAGCGTCTTCTGCCCAGATTGCCCGTCTTTTTTTGTACTGCTTGATTTTCCTTCCGTCCAGTTTTGTGTACGGATTGTGTCGGTTGACTTTGATTGTCCCCAATCTAACTGCAAAGCACTCGATTACACTCGTTAATCTGAGGCATTAGTCGTTAATATGCTAATATATGCTGGTTAATCAGTTATTATCTACTAGTTGATCTGACGATATCAATTAGTTATGATGATGGTAAGTGCTAAATTTTCTGACAATTTGTACTGGTCAATCAGACAATATCAACCGATAAGTCTCGCAGTATCTAATGGTTGAATGAAAATCGTAGCATATCCTTTACAGGACACCGCCATTAACCACAGTAAACGAGTCGTTGATTTTCTAGATACCACTTATACGTTCAGTAGTTTCCCATTGATTTCTGAACGGTGACGTTTATGGTAATGAGAGAGCGGACAGGCTTGCATCAACAGCATCGATTGTTGGGGAGTTGAAGATGGATAAGGGGATATTCTTCGGTCTCTTCGCGACTGTCTGTTGGATGAGGACACTAAAATCGATGTTGAATCGATCAAGCGATTTAGGCAATTTGGAGTTACCTTTGTTCAAGTCGAACTGGATGCCTGAGAGGCAGAGTGAGAGGTGTGTTTAATCAGCGTGCCACAGGAGCCATCAGTATGCATACTCTTCGATATCTGTTGGAGGAGACTGAGCACCTATGGGTCTGCCCGGAGTGCAATGACGTCAGTTTGATAACCAATAACCAAAATGACGTTTATTTTTACTGATCGTAAAAATTCACGAGAACATATTTGCTTCCAAACTGCCCGTCGAGGTGTTTGCACCAGGCACTATTGGATTGTGATTGAGCTCACTATCGCTTACGCTACAGTTGGCCACGAGTACTAGTTAATGTGACATATATAAACTGTGTTATACGATGTTATCAGCTCACTAAACTCACAATATCAACTAGATAAGCGTTTCCCAAACTGGGTAGCCCAGCCAAAGGGGATCCTCATGCGCTTGCAGAAATATTATGATCGCTGACATTTCAAAAAATAAAATACATTTAAAAAACAAGTATAAAAACAGTGGTAACCTAGTTCCGTTGCAAAATCAAAGAAACCAGACCGGAGTCTAAATGTCTGACGGGACAAAATGGAAGATCATTTTCTTCTTTTTTCATACGCCCGCTGTTAATTCAGACGGAAAGTCATGACGCCTGGTATTGCGCTTCTGACTGATTTTTGCGTGGTCCTATATTGCCCTTTACAGGCATCCTCAACCATATGGACATCCTCGCCGACTTCCGAGGTACTTGAAGCTTAGATCCTTCAAGAGTGATCGTTGCAGGAGACTTGATGTCTGTGTAACTCTTTCTCGGACAGAGTTACTTTCAGTGAAGGCATAACGGGTGACTTCTCTAACGGCTTTCCTGCCTTGGTGAAGTCGTTCCTAAAGCAACGTAAGATAATCACTCTTTAATGATCTTTAGTGCCTTAAATTTGGGCTTAGATCTACGCCAAAGAGCATTGGCTTACATGCGCTGACTGGGTGAGGTCGCTAAGGTAAAGAACCGAACGATCTCGACCCTCCTAGGGCTAGTCACAGGAAGTATCACCTTTTTTGTATTGTTTTGTCAAACAAACGATCATATGTTGGCGGTATGTTTAGCCTTTATGTGATCTTAGCCATGTCGTTTGGACGTCATCTGTGTAGGATGATCGGTGTCCGAAAGAATTGCCCTTAGCTAATGCTTGGGTTTGTACAAGTAGTCTTTGCATTATCGGCCTTACTTTTTTATCCACGGTGAGTTTGTTCCTGAGTCGGAGTATTCTCAGCTGCTTCGGGGCGCGTGTCGTTACTTGGCAATTTGAAAGGATTTTACTCCGTATTTTCCCTGTCTCCGGGAAACACAGGTTGCTATTTTCTTTTAGGTTTGCTACCCTTAGATGGCCTGCTCTCCCGGGCTGATTAACGTCATCTGCCTAGCGAACCGGTCTTTTTTTTTTTACAATTTGGTTTGCAGTCCGTTCAGTTTTATGTACGGTTTGTTCCGCTTGTTCTTGATTGTCCCCAATCAAACTACAATGCAACAGTAGTTCCCTGCGATCGGAAACGCGCACTGGCTTCACCTCTGTTGGGCTTTCCAGTTCTTCTGCACATTTGGGTAGTCCACATAGCCTCTCGTCTGCCGTGCATTCCGTGCCTGTCGTGCCATGCACTTCTGCCCACCGGTGGGCCCGCTCATGCATCGCCAGCATGCATGTTCGCTCTGCCTTGGTGCATGCTTCATCATCACTGTTAGTTCTCGCCGTGCTCACATTTGCCTGGACTGTCCGACCCTGGAGCTTAAATCGTGCTTATGTAGACCCACGTGCAACTCAACCTGGGGGACCGACATATTGGGCTATAGGGGGACGAGAGAGAGAGAGAGAGAGCTATAGCTATAAGGGCTCCGAGTTTCGCCCCACGTGGGTCCACGTCTCTTCGTTGGATGCACCTCTCATCCCTTTAATTTTGATGCGGTCTTTTACTCCGGGAGAGTTTGCATTCGTTCGCAGATGACTTGTACACTGCTGTTTCTTGCTTTTCATCACATTTTATTGGACAACGGCATCGGATACGTGCATTTTGTGCGTAGATTTCGGACCTGCATTGGTTTTCCGCGCTTGCACTACAATAACTACCTGTAGTTCTCCCGATCCCTGCCCCTTGGCCAGACCGGAACCAAAGTCTGTTACCAGGGTCACCACATGGAGGTGGGGGACATGGTCTTGATTAGTGCCCCTTCACTAACCCTGGCGCAGCGTTGTCCCCATGCGCCTTTGACCCAGAAGATCAATTGAAGTTTCCCGCAATCTGAGAACATTGTTTACTATTGTAACACACATACACGTCCTTCCTATACATTTTCATATATAGAAACTTTGGACTGTCCGCGTCAGTAAAATGTATTTAAAATGAGTTCCGCTGTAATGCAAAGCTTGGGAATCGCTGAACTAGATAATCCGACTGTACCTTTCTGTTTCCGGAATAAAATCTTCATAAGGAAAACAGAACAGAGAATCAGATAAAACAAATACAGTGGCAATTGAATCAGTTAAAATTATTATTTGATTAAGCACTATACACTTTCTCTGTTCCTGTCTGTTGTATAACGAATCTATTGTGTATGTATAATTAAAGGCAAATAAAGTATCAAAGACGTTAACTTTGCAAGAAAGGGAATTCCCATATGACGTCAAGAGCAATAGACACGACGGTTATTCTTAGAAAAACTAATATGAAATGTACACACAACTGTGATCACTGAGGGGTGGGGAGGGGGAGGGGTAGGTATCCCCGGATAAACGTACAATGTATGTTTGATAAATATAGCAAAGGGAACGTCATTTCCTGTTAGGATTATGTCTCGAATTTGACAAGCATACGGTAAACTGTATCTTATTGGTTAACTGGACGACAGGTTATCACATAACATTTAATTCGGGTGGGTTAGGGGAAGGGAAAGGGAGGGGGTTGCGTAAACTGTTATAGATAGTATAGTACATTTGTAGGCCTTAGCATTTGGTATTGCGGTTATTAGTTCACCTTCTGACTGCTATTTCTAACTTAATATAGTGAACCAAGTCTTGACTTGCTTGACCTATTTCCGCTCCCCGTGGAGCATATGGCCTCAATAGTTGTTCACCTCTTTTCCCTGTCTCTTGCTGTTTTCTTTATTCAGCACTCTTTGTTTCTCAAAAAAAAAATCCGTCTCTAGCTTTGCTTAGGACGTTCCCTTTTCCGTTTTCCTTGCAGGTTCCACTCAAGTTCTTGACTAAGTGAATCATGTACCATTACTTATTTCAACTTGTTTTATTACATGATACCCGTGACAAGCGATTCCATTGTGAACGGAACAATCTATAACAACTATATATATATATACTCAAGTGCTGACCAATGTTGTTATCTATTGGGGCGTATCTTACTAATGCCCTGGGCATGCGGGTGTTTATGGTAATGAGAGAGCGGACAGGCTTGCATCAACAGCATCAATTGTTGGGGAGTTGAAGATGGATAAGTGGGATGTTCTTCGGTCTCTTCGCGACTGTCTGTTGGATGAGGACACTAAAATCGATGTTGAATCGATCAAGCAATTTAGGCAGTTGGGAGTTACCCGTTGTACAAGTCGAACAGGATATCTGAAAGGCAGAGTGAGAGGTGTCTTTAATCAACGAGCCACGGGAACCAACAGTATGCATACTCTACGATATCCGTTGGGGGAGACTGAGCACCTATGGGTCTGCCCGGAGTGCAATGACGTCAGTTTAGTAACCAATAACCAATCTTACTAATGACTGTGGCGGCGCTGGCGCTTGGACAATCATAATAACATACTAATATTAATAAAGTATTATTAACAGTATGAGTAATGAAAATAATCATAATAACAATACTAATATTAATAAAAAGTATTATTCACAGTATGAGTAATGAAAATAATCATAATAACAATACTAATATTAATAAAAAGTATTAATCACAGTATGAGTAATGAAAATAATAAGAGATGACAACTAATCCTGACTACAAGATTCAATTTTCTTTATGTTGTGTTTGCGAAGAAATTAAACCATTTTATTATTCTGTAAAACATATTTGTTTCTTGTAATTATGATTAACGTTAAAGACGGATGAATGAAATAGTGAGTCAGTGATGTATCACGCTGATGTCATAAAGTCTACGGACACCGTGATGAATAGAGTTGATATACAGTTTCTTTCTCAATCCGTTTTGCTTCACAACGTCAGGGCAAAAGAAATTTCTAAAACTGTCCTTTGTGTGCGCTTCGTGTCTTTCGTCGTCTCTGTTATCTCTGAGGTCCATCTTTTGCCTGGCCTCCCTTTTTTGCTTTGTACCCATTGTACATATACACAGTTCATTGGATTTTAAATAAGGTCAATTATAACTCGTAGAAATTTTAGAAAGTAAAGTTATTGTAAACTGTCGCCCTTGTGATGCCGGAGCTCACAAGGGGAGCAAAGAATAGTAACACTGCGACCTAAACGCTATATCGTTAGAGGCGTCTGATATATGACCTAGGGAAGCTACCCTGGTAAATAAAAAGCATCGCAGAAATCGAATGTGTTGGCCTACTTGTAGGCGTATAACTGGCACAAAGTACAATCGCTCTTAGGCTCAAATCACATACAAATCACACAAAGTGATTTAACAAGTGGTTGATATGCAGCGCTCAAAGAAGAAGAAGAAGATTGAGAAAAACATAATAATATTTTATTTTAAACGGGTTTTAAGTTAAGTGCCAAGTCGGGTGACAGAATGGTAAAACGCAGTCCCGAGTTAGGCTACTTAATTAGATAACAAGTTTTATATCTGTTGGGAAAAAAATTAATCCGATGACCTGCACACGCGTGGCGACAGTTTTGGTCAAGCGGCCCTAATTTCTTTTCCCCGCGTCCACGTATTTCTCAATAGCTTAGTTTTTATGTAGACTGGGTATGACCCCATGTTACTTGTCAGCTCATCAAAGAGATGACAGTCTTAAATTGTCAGGCATGATCCGGTGTCTGTTCCAACTGTTGACAATGACAAAGAGCTGTTTCTCTAATTTATATCTTTTTTAAGTGTCTGTTAAGTTCAAAGTTGGCGAAATATAATGATCTGGTCTGTTCTTGTGTGGGCTTTAAAGAAAGTTGTTTCCATATTCACATCTAGTTTTTGTCTTAGAGTCTTCGGGAGATTTTCTTTTTATGAGGGTTTAGACCTATGGAAAAAACAGTCAAGTTCTTATGTACGATGGAGGTGTATTTCGGCCGGCCTCTAACCGGATTTCGATTTTCATTTTTCTTTGAATATATTAGTGTATTTTAATCTGAATGTGATATACTAGTGCACCGGGGGACCCATCTATGGGATTCTGAAGCAGTTGTTACTGGCCCATTAAGCGACATTGGTTTAGACAAATTTATGCTCATAGAATTATGAAGAGATTTCATCAAGAATCGGTTAACCGGACTAAAGAGAGAGAACCAGGAAATTATTTCATGATGTGCACCATTAATATCTGTCTACTTCTTCGTCTTCTTAGGAACCCTTTCATACCTCGTGGTATATAGGGCAATACAGTGTTAGGCCTGTATTTTTCATTGACCGTCGCCACACGATGGGTGATGTGGTCAGCATCACGCCGGTCGCCTTTACTTTCCCAGAGCATGTCTGGTACCCGGTTGAGGCTGGGTCGATCTGGGTCGGGAACGCAGACCACCAGCCTTGAGAAACGAGTTCACTAACAACTACGCTACCGCAGCTCTCATTAATATCTGAGGAAACCACAAAAAATACAAGTAATTGGTGATGCTGATACAAAGCAAATGGTCGTACACTCAAAGATAGACCACATAAATAATAAAGGCAAGCAAAAACACTATTTATGAAGCGCACACAAGAGTCCGTTCTATAAATCTCTTCTTATTATAACGCTGTAATGCTTCTTTTTCTTTTTTGCGTTCGTTCTTTACGACCAATTTTAATCACTCTTTAGGACATATTTGATCTTTGCCAAGAACGTGTATACGTTGCACATTGGTTAGTTACGCCCCTAAACGAAGAGACTTCTACACGTTTAGGACATGTGCCTCCTACTTCAGCCACGTTGTGTTGCAAAACACGGTTAGAGAATAGAAGAAAGAAGAAGAAACAGTGGTTGGTAGAGTTGTTCTTCGACGTTGCATTTATTAACCATTGTGAGACAAAAATACATTGACGCTCTAATTGCCATCATGGACACAAGAGAGTTTGAATCTATCATCATTAAATAGTTTATCCTGAGCAGAACTTTGCCATCTTAACATTCCTTCTGAATTTCTCTCTGTCTCTTAGACCATATGTCCGGCCTTGTCAACCGCCATGCTCAAACCACCAGTTACACACTGAATCCATCTTCTTCGTGGTTTTCATCTTTTCCACTGGGCCGAGATAAGATACCTCCTTCCATGATGGTCTTCCCCAGCCAGTCGTGTCTCTTTATATGTCCAAATTGAATCAACTGAGGTGAATGTCTGCCCTTTTGACACATGAGTTCTCTTTCTAGATTCTGTACGGTGCTGTTAGCTGATTTAGCCACCAACGCTTGTATAACTGATATTGAGTCAATGGTAATCTTCTTCTTCTTTTGCATCACACTGCTACCGAGTTGTTGCCCAGTGTCGTGATTTTCTGTTTGTGTCTTGCGCTGTTCTGGTGGCTTGTGTGATTGTTATTATTGCTCTTAGACAGGATTCTGATATGCCATCTAACCATCTTTTTTCGTGGTCTTCCTCTCACCTTCTTCCCTGATGTTCTGTTATAGAAGACTATGTATACTGTGGAGTTTGGATGCATTCTTATTCAAGCAAGGTTCTCTACCAACTTTCTTTCTTATGTTGATGTTGGTGACTCTATGTCTTATCTGGTGTTGTTGGTAACTTTTCGCAGGCAGTGCATATCACATGTAGTTATTTTTTGTGACTACGCTTTGCTCAATGTCCATGTTTGGCTCTGGTAACAAAAAGTAGGTATGAAAACTTTAGATGGCAATCTAAGAACTATTAAACAGTCATAATTTCATCTAGTATTTAAAACAAAACTGTCAACACACTTTAGATTGTGGGCAGTATTCAGATATTAGTTGTACGCAGAATATCATCATAACACTACTGTCATGTCCATATATAGATCACGTATCTCCGCCTCTGTGGGCGTCTGTAGCTTAAGCGGTAGTGACCTTGATCACAATCCAAGCGTACATGGGTGAAACTCCTCGACAGGCATTTGGAAGCAAATTTGTGTTGTGGATTTTTACGGAGTTGAAAATAGACCCCACCGTTCACAAAGCAATTATTTAACGTATACGTGTTGCCTTCAAAATCGACGACTCGTTTACTTCTGTTGATGGCTAATTCCTGTAAAGGATATGTCACAATTCTCTCATCCACGCTTCAAGAAATCCAGCAACATCCAACACGTCAGTATTATAATCAAGGAAGAATGAAGCAGCTAGACACAGTTTATTAGTATGGAAAAACAGGTAATACCCCTTTATGTAATATTTAATAGACTATAACTTGAACTTTTCT
>CM036761.1:31157927-31585427 GCA_020796225.1 Arion vulgaris | reverse complement strand
ATAATCTTATCCTGGCGCTGTGTGGTAAAACATGATTAGAAAATAAAAGAAGGAAACAGGAGAAGTCTTCTTCTTCTTTGCGTTCGTTCTTTACGTTCAATTTTAATCACTGTTTGTGATATGTTTGATCTTTGCCAAGAACGTGTATACGTTGCATATTGGTTTGGTAGGCCCTTAAACGCATAGACTTCTACACGTTTAGGACACATGCATCCGATTTCAGCCAAACCTCTTTAGTCGCTTCTTATGACATGCGTGTTAGGTAACAGTGGTTCTATTCTTTACACCGCAAATTTGGGCCCCGCTAACCACTCGGGCGACAGGAGAAGGGTGGTATGTAGGGAATTTAAAACAATGAAAGTCGTGGCATATCTTTTACACGACGCAGAAATCAACCACAGAAAACGAATCGTTGATTTTCTAGGCACCACTTATACGTTATGGTCTTCCCATGCCTCGTACTCTAGGAACTATGTCTTCCATTACCGTTCTCTTCAAACTACTGTGACGTTTAACATGGACAAATTTACACATATTTAACAAGATAGTTTAAACACGATTACACGTATGTGTCAATGTTAACGAGGTAATATCACAAGCGCAAATACACACACATACATGTTCGCATAACCGAGATACTATTACAACCACACACACACGAAGAGGCAGAGAGAGAGAGAGAGAGACACACACACACATACACGGACATACACTTGTCCGCATAACCGATATACTAACACACCCACACACACGAAGAGACAGAAAAAGAGAGAGACACACACACGGACATACACTTGTCCACCATGGCATACACGAATATACTATTACAAACCACACACACACGAAGAGGCAGAGAGAGAGAGAGAGACACACACACACACACGGACATACACTTGTCCGCATAACCGATATACTAACACACCCACACACACGAAGAGACAGAAAGAGAACACACACACGGACATACACTTGACCGCATAACCAAGATACTATTACAACCACACACACACGAAGAGTCAGAGAGAGAGAGACACACACACACGGACATACACTTGTCCGCATAACCGAGATACTATTACAACCACATACACATATACCCATCTTTACGTGATGCTCGTCCATCACGGGTGATGATGACCACACAAATTTTCATCCAAGGGAATGTAGTTGCGCTATGTTTGTCTGTGTGTGTGTAGATGACTAGTGAGCCCGATACGTGCTTGAAATGTTCGTGTACAGTGTGGGCAAGGTATACTTGCACTTGTGGGAAGTTTTACTGCCTTTCTGTTTTGACGTTTTGCTCCATCCGTGCTGTTCTATCTGCCTCGCAGGCCGAGGAAACCTGTCGAAGAAGTGTGCGCCAGGCTGATCTGTCTTGAGCAGCACGGACATCTTTACATATATAACAAATGACAACAAGACTGTATCATGCATGTAACATTAATTGTCACTCATCATCATCATCAGGTGCTGTCTCCACATCGAAGGTTGGCTGCAATGAATCTCAGCATCCTCTGTCTTTCGCCTTGGTGTTGCACACTGCCAGACTGTAACCTGTCCATTTCTTAAAGTTTCCTCCCACTTATCTCTTGGTCTTCCTCTTCCCCCTCAACTTTCCCTCTAGTAAAAATTTTATCATGGTGTCATGTATTTTTATGTGCCCAAAATACTTTACTTGTCTGAATATTATTTCTCTCAATAATTGTTTCTTCATGCCTAGTTTTCCGAAAACTTGTTTATTTGTCTGTTTTTCTGTCCATGAAACTCTACCTATTCTTCTATATATCCACATCTCAAATGCATCAATTATGTCTTCTAACTGCTTGTTCATTGTCCATGTTTCCGAGACATACATTAATATAGGATATATATAGCATTTGATCATTCTCATTTTTAGCCTGTTTATAATTTGTTTGGATGTCAGTAACCTTCTCATACTATTGAAATTATCCTTGGCCATTCCTATTCTCATTTTAATTTCTGTTATACATCTGCCATCATCTATTATCATCTGACCGAGATATAAGAAATTTTGTATTTGATGTAGGACTGTCACTAGATATATATCATTTTCTTATATTGAAAATTAAAAGATTGACAAAATGTCTTTGGAAAAACCGCTCAACTTTCCAGATTCTGCGGTTAATTATATTGCAACATATGTTTTTTTACTTATTGTTTTCTCCTTAGAGATCGGAAAATGTATCACGTATATTGTTCCAGTTCACTTAATGTGTCATGTTATTTAAATATATCTCTTCCTCTTCGAAGTTAAAATTGTGTTTTTATTAACCAATAGAATTGTGCTCATGTGATTCCTATATATGTATGTTTTTTTATCTGGGAATTCCCTTCCAGAACTTTTCCCATAGTATGTAGTTATATGTGAATTATGGTGTAGTTGCTAGGTGCTTCAGAAAACTTTTGTTTTGTTCAACCGGTCCCTGTTAAAGGGAAGTAAATTACAAATAATATATATGTAACTATTATTTGCAACGAATGTTATATAGATATAGTTTATAAAAAGAATGTTAAAATTACATAATATGGTATCTCCATAGATAATATATATAATTAGATAATATAATATTCACATAATAAAAGTATATTGTATCAGGTATCACAACACTTTAATTTGTTTGTTGATTGCGATGTCTTCTTTGTTTTATCCACGGTAGCATAAGAGTGTTGATTAAAGAAGAGATTTTTGAAGTGACTTACGTCTGCCTTTCGTTTATTGTGTTTTTCACTGCCTCTGTTATTTCTTTGATACGCCTTTGTGGGAGCGACGTTTCGCTTTGTATTCAGTGTAGGGGCGGCTCGTAGTCATTTTTCTTGGTGGGGCCAGACACATTTTCAGGAAAATCATGGTTTTGGAGTATTTACTATTATTTGTCTATTCCCGGAAGTTTCCCCCTTTTCGATTATTGGTGAGGCCAGGCCCACTGTCCATAATGACGAGCCGCCCTGATTCAGTGTATCTGAATAGTATTGCCTTTTGATGGCACTATCTGTTTATGTCTATCTATATCCTTTTCGCTGTCGTTGGTATTTGCTATCAGCTCAGATGTTGACGCTCTACCGTGCCATGAAGACAGGCTATTCAAAATTCTCTGTCTTCTTCTGTATCAAAGGTAGACGAGACAGAGGAAGACAGCGAGAAAAATTTAGGATAGCCTGACTTCATGGCACGGTAGAGCGTCAACATCTGAGTTGATAGCAAACACCAACGACAGAGATTTGGGGAGATACATGAGCACCCACGCCAGCCGGCACGGCACCTGATGATGATGATGATATCCTCTTCGTCTCCCAATTGACACGTAAAGCTAGTTACGACAAGAGAGTTCCACTGTTGCCGTTCTGCTACCTTTCTATCAACCATCTCCCACGTCCGGCGCACTTCTTCAAATCTCTCTCCACAGTTCTCCGTGTTTCCTTTGGACGTCCAGGCCTTCTCTTCCCATCAGCTGTCATCTTCTGTATCTTCTGTTGGAGCATAACACACTATAACCGACATTTTTGGTCTGATATAAGTTTTTACATTCAAACATCCAATAACAAATTGGGATTTGGGTGTAGAAAGGTTAGTAGTCTGGGTGGACTTTCCTTACAGGTTTGGTCTCCCCCCTTCATGAAGTCAGTTGCTTGATTGCCCTCACTCCTTCACCCGTTGTAACAATAGTATCTCTTGCTTTTGTTTCCGTGACATGGTTTTTTTAAAAAAGGAATGGGTCATTACCCCATTGACCAGCCCCAACCTGGAGGACTAGGAGGTCATCTTTCGTTTACTCTATATCCTTCAACCTTTCTGACGTGGGGTCCTACTAAGAGCAAAGCATAAGTCAGCACAGCTTTCAATATGTTTTGTAGCTGAATAATTTAATGTGTTACTTCTTGTAGATCTTCAGTTCTGATATTGTATCCACTTTATTTTGCTGGTGTTTTTTCTCTACACCAGTCTATGTTAGATACTGTTATACTATTAGACTCTGCGTACACACTTCATCTGTATCTTGACTTATTTTCTTCGGCTGTGCAAAGTAAACGTCCAGGTTTGGTGCATCTAGTATAATGTCTATACTATACGATCGGTTAGTGGACAGAAAAAACGTGTTTTTGTGTGTTTTTTCCGATCCAGAAGCACTTGAACTGAAAGCTCTTCGGCTCGGTGTCATGGACATCGTAACCTTCGGCTCGGTGCCACGCACACCGTAAATCTGAGGAACCTGTAGCTTTTCTGCCAGTCCGGGGAGTTGAACCCGCACTTACAGAGGACTAGTCACCCGTAGCCCAACGCGCTACGAACACGCTGGGCAGACGGGCTAAAAAAAAAACGCTTTAAAAACACGCTTACAATGTTTCTAAAATGCTTCAATATAGACATCCCGTGGAGGGAATCCCTTGTGCAAGATCTCCAAATGTGGCGCTGTAGCAGCACACGAGGAACTCGCGTAGCTTAGAATCGTTGTACTGTTGAGGCGAAGAGAAAGCGAGCTGCGCGAAACGACAGAACACAAAACGCCCACATGTCCAATCTTGATCCTGTATGCCCCAAGTGTGGTAGGGGAATGTGTTCCAGAATTGGACACTATACTCACCTCCGCAACAACACAAGTCTGAGGCTGTTGTCATCATCGTTAGTGATGCTTTCATGCATACATTTTTTGAAATAAATATCGTCTTGTCCGCAACCTTGACTGCACAGTAGAAGTACAAGTTTATTTACGACTATGGCAATAGTCACCGTCCACAGCTAGTTCTTATCAGTAGACTGTATGCGTCATATGTCACGATGCACGCATGTGTAGCTATGAAACAAACAAATAGTAGTTGTTCACCACAGTAATTGTCCACTACAGTAATTTGTCACTACAGTAATTGTCACTACAGTATGTCACTACGGGTGGTTGTCCACTACAGTGGCTGTAAATTTACAATGGCTGTCTACTACAGTAATTGTCACTACAGTGGTTGTCCATTACAGTGGTTGTCCACTACAGTAATTGTCCACTACAGTGGTTGTCAATTACAATGGCTGTCTACTACAGTAATTGTCCACTACAGTGGTTGTCCATTACAGTGGTTGTCCACTACAGTAATTGTCCACTACAGTAATTGTCCACTGCAATGGTTGTCCACTGCAATGGTTGTCCTCTACCAGTGGTTGTTCACTACAATGGTTGTCCACTACAATGGTTGTCCTCTACCAGTGGTTGTCCACTAAAATGGTTGTCCACTGCAATGGACACTATGCGTGAAAATGTTAAGAAAATATCTGGAGAAAGAATACGTTCTACAAACAAACCTACTACTTACTAACAAATATACAGAGTAACTGTAGAACACGAGTGTGCGTTGCTTGTATTTAGTATCTCAGTTGTGTTTTTTATTTTAATAAATTTACTCACGTTTTTATTGTTGTCTAAATGATTTGGAATTTTTTTTAAACTTTTGTGAATTTTGTTTCCTTCAAATTTTATCCAAAAATCACATCTATTTTATGTCTATTGTACTTCCCCAGGTTGGTGATGAAATTGGTTGTCTACTCTTGCCGTTAAGAGTAGGGTGGGAGCTTAATATGCTTTCCAGTGACAGATGAGTCGTCCTTGTGTTATATCCGTGTTTATTTAGTGTGGTATTGATATTGTTTATCCTACTCTTTCTTGGTCTTCCCTTGGCTCTAGTACCTGATCTCTTTTATTGTATGCTGTTATTGGTGGTTGGTTGTAGAATCACATCAAATACCCAGAATGTGGCCTCACTATTTGGCAAATTTTATCTGGAAACATTTATTTTAGGAAAATGAAGTTGGCGAAATCCTAAGCGAGGAATTGAGTAATTGACCGCTCGTGTTTTCAGGACCCGCAAGGAGTGCACAGAATATTAACACGGCGACCTACAAGGCATGTCGTAACAAGCGATTGAGTTGGGAAACCCTTTGTGAACTATCCTAGTAAATAAATAGTAGCAAAAATCGGATGTGCTTGCCTACTTGTAGTAACCACTAAAACGTGGTTTAACAAGTGGTCAATATGGTGCGTTCAAAGAAGAAAATTGATTATCTGACGAGCATCATTTGATAACATATTTCAGTTCGTCAAACTCCATCATATTTGTACAGGCTTGTGTTGAAATTTCAAGCACAATCTGATTATAAATTCTATTAGCTACTTATTTAGATTCAGAAGGGCAGGTTTCGGTATGAGTGGATGTCGTCTATAGAAGATTCTAAACTCCAGAGGTTTACGTGAATATACTGTCCTAAGCATGCGGGGGTTTACAGTAATGAAAGAGTGGGCAAGCTTGCATCAACAGCATCGATTGTTGGGGAGTTGAAGATGGATAAGGGGATATTCTTTGGTCTCTTCGCGACTGTCAGTTGGATGAGGACACTAAAATCGATGTTGAATCGATCAAGCGATTTAGGCAGTTTGGAGTTACCCGTTGTACAAGTCGAACTGGATGCCTGAGAGGCAGAGTAAGAGGTGTGTTTAATCAGCGAGATACGGGAGCCATCAGTATGCATACTCTTTGATATCTGTTGGGGGAGACTGAGCACTATGGGTCTGCCCGGAGTGCAATGACGTCAGTTTAGTAACCAATAACAAATAACCAAAATAAGCTACTTATTTATTGTCGATTTCTTTTGCAATCACTTGCTCTCTCTTCCCCACTATTTAAAATCCTTCGTACCTCATCTTTTCCCAGTAATATCATTTCTTCTTCTTCTGCGTTCTCACTTGTAATATCATTTCTTCTTCATCTGTGATCTCACTAGTAATATCATTAGCACTAACACTAACTATCTCTAGCACTAGCACTAACACTAACTATCTCCAACACTAGCACTAACTATCTCTAACACTAGCACTAACTATCTCTAACACTAACACTAACTATCTCTAACACGAACACTAACTATCTCTAACACTAGCACTAACACTAACACTAACTATATCTAACACTAGCACTAACTATCTCTAACACTAACACTAACTATCTCTAACACTAACACTAGAACTATCACTAACTATCTCTAACACTAACACTATCACTATCACTAACTATCACTAACTATCTCTAACACTAGCACTAACACTAACTATCTCTAACACTAGCACTAACACTAACTATCTCTAACACTAGCACTAACACTAACTATCTCTAACACTAGCACTAACACTAACTATCTCTAACACTAGCACTAACACTAACTATCTCTAACACTAGCACTAACTATCTCTAACACTAGCACTAACACTAACTATCTCTAACACTAGCACTAACACTAACTATCTCTAACACTAGCACTAACACTCACTATCTCTAACACTAGCACTAACTATCTCTAACACTAGCACTAACCCAACTATCTCTAACATTTGCACTAACTATCTCTAACACTAGCACTAACACTAACTATCTCTAACACTAGCACTAACACTAACTATCTCTAACACTAGCACTAACTATCTCTAACACTAGCACCCAACTATCTCTAACACTAACACTACACTAACTATCTCTAACACTAGCACTAACTATCTCTAACACTAGCACTAACTATCTCTAACACTAGCACTAACTATCTCTAACAATAGCACTAGCACTAACACTAACTATATCTAACACTAACACTAACTATCTCTAACACTAACACACACTAACTATATCTAACACTAACTATATCTAACACTAACTATCTCTAACACTAACACTAACTATATCTAACACTAACTATATCTAACACTAGCACTAACTATCTCTAACACTAGCACTAACACTAACTATCTCCAACACTAGCACAACTATCTTAACACTAGCACTAATTATATCTAACACTAACTATATCTAACACTAACACTAACTATCTCTAACACTAGCACTAACACTAAATATCTCTAACACTAGCACTAACACTAACACTAACTATCTCTAACACTAGCCCTAACACTAACCTAACTATCTCTAACACTAACACTAACTATCTCTAACACTAGCACTAACTATCTCTAACACTAACACTAACTATATCTAACACTAACACTAATATATCTAACACTAACACTAACTATCTCTAACACTAACACTAACTATCTCTAACACTAACATAAGCACTAACTATCTCTAACCTAGCACTAACTATCTCTAACACTAACACTAACTATCTCTAACACTAACACTAACTATCTCTAACACTAGCACTAACACTAACTATCTCAAACACTAGCACTAACTATCTTTAACACTAGCACTAACTATATCTAACACTAACTATATCTAACACTAACACTAACTATCTCTAACACTAGCACTAACACTAAATATCTCTAACACTAGCACTAACACTAACACTAACTATTTTCTAACACTAGCCCTAACACTAACATAACTATCTCTAACACTAACACTAACTATCTCTAACACTAGCACTAACTATCTCTAACACTAACTATATCTAACACTAACACTAATATATCTAACACTAACACTAACTATCTCTAACACTAACACTAACACTAACACTAACTATCTCTAACACTAGCACTAACTATCTCTAACACTAACACTAACTATCTCTAACACTAACTATCTCTAACACTAGCACTAACACTAACTATCTCAACACTAGCATAACTATCTCTAACACTAGCACTAACTATCTAACACTACACTATCTCTAACACTAGCACTAATACTAACTATCTCTAACACTAGCACTAACACTAACTATCTCTAACACTAGCACTAACACTAACTATCTCTAACACTAACACTATAGTCTGTCCATTAATTCGTGAGCACGGTTGACATTGATTTTCTGGAAAACTGCCTGTTGGATATCAGTGATTTTTTGCATGCAGCCTTAGAATATCCATGACGCTAAAATAAACTAACCAGTAGTCCATAGATGCTACGGATTTTGCACATCGGCAATTCCTTTGATCTTTTATGACAATTGCAAATACAGGGCTCAAATTTTAGATTTTACAGTAATCCCAGAATTTGTCCATGTCAATTCTATTCATAGGTGTATCTCCATATTAACTTGATAGGTCAAGTAATTGAGTGTGTTGCCCTTTATGTGCAATCGTGAACTTGGATACAATATGCAACAGTTAGTCCTCCCCTTCGGTCACCATTAGACCCCAGGGTGTCTTAACTTCACCACAAATTGTATGATTGTAGACGCATTTGGATATGGAAATGTATACGTTGCTATTTCTCAGTCTGTAATCAAAATATGATTTGTATCATCCCGAATATGACGATTCCATGAGGTTGATAATTGTTACTGGCTGGACAAATTGTAATCCATCTCGGTGCTATCATTGAGAGGGACTCACGTGTCAGAACTTCAACATCACACATTTTAAACGTCATAGTCTGTTCGGCAACTTGCCCTTTTACTTTAGCCCAGACAAGCTCTATCGGATTGAGGTATTCACCGATGCTCTATCGGTCATCACGGCACTCAAATGCGTCGACAAAACTGAGATGAATGAGCTCAAAACGTCCCTCGCTGAACTAACGAGTTCACTCAAACGCACAGTCATCCAGTTGATACCGTCACACTGCAACATTAGGGGAAACGAAGCGGCCGACAAGCTAGCCAAAGAGGGCGGGCGACTACCCAAGACTGATCTCGAGATCAGCTATGAGGAAGTCAAAACAACCATCGGTTCGCACTATCGAAGCGAATGGGCAAAAGACCACCCGCAGTACACAGACAGTGACGGATACTATGGTCTCTCTCGCAGTGAACAAGTTGCCATATTTCGCCTCCGTACCGGCCACAACAAGCTCCGAGCCCCCATGTTCCATAAATTTAAAATTGGCACAACTAGCCTGTGCCCCTGCAATATAGCAGATATGACGGCAGAACACGTCTTGCAAGACTGTCAACGTTTAGCAGGTATAATAAAAGAGTACTGGCCACAACACACAGAGCTTCGCGAAAAGCTGTACGGAGGAACGGAGTCCCCAAAAACAACAGTAAAATTCATGATAGAAGTTGGTCCATCAGTCTAGGCCGGGAACGCAAAGAAAGGAAGGAGGATTGAGGTGAGCATGATATGGAGGTAGTCGCAAAGACGTGTGGCTGTATTCCACAATGATTTTGTCAATATGAAACACCTTTGTCTTATTTGTCATCCTCACCAGGTGCAACAACTCGGTTTCAAATATGTATCATCGAAGCTGACATTTTCCTTAGCAAGCCAAGTCCTAATTTGATCTTTTATATTTGATGCAGTTGGTACTTTGTCTTCCGCTGATACTGCGTTGTGATAGGATGCATTATCCATTACCAAGCATGATGGTCTGTTTAGAATTGGAAGTAGATCTTTCTCCACCCAGTGCCTGAAAATATGTCCTTTCATTTCTGTGTGGTAGTCCCTACCGTCGGTACCTTTTGATTGGAAAATAAGTCCAGCGTCATGGACAAGACCTTCTTCACTGCTTCCTGCATGTGTTAGTATAATACGCTGGCCTTTGCTGCTTGGTATTTTTCTTTTCTGTTCACCGTCTACTGATTGCCATTCTTTAGCATTTGTGTGGTGAGCATTGACCCAGGATTCGTTCAAATATACAATATTATAGCCTTGCCTCCGCCGCTCACGGATCTGCCTCAGGTATTTACTTGGGGCAGCAATTAAATGTGGCTTTTCACAAATAATATTCCTGCCGCCTATAGTTTTTCTGAAGGTGAAGCCGGCGGCTCTTACAATTTTCCATAGAGTACTTTTAGAAACCCTACTGTCAGTGCCAGGAAAACTTTTTGTAGCATGTTACTCGAGAGACTGAAAAAGTCTATAGATGAAAGGCTAAGAGAAGAACAAGCAGGGTTTAGACCAAAACGAGCATGCATAGATCACATCTTCACACTAAGAGTAATCATTGAAGAGTTCGTAGAATTTCAATCGAATTTAATCATCAACTTTGTTGATTTTCAGAAACCGTTTGACAGTATTCACCGTCCTACGCTCTGGAAACTACTAAAAACTATGGTTTCCTACTAAATTCATCAACATCATAAAATCCTTCTACAGTGAATCGCGCTGCAGTGTAAGAACAGATGTCGGTAACTCTGACTGGTTCCCAGTGGAAACAGGAGTGAAACAAGGCTGCGTCTTATCGCCAATGCTCTTTGGAATAGCAATTGACTGGGTCATGCGAAAATGCACCAATAACGCAAATATGGGCATCAAGTGGGTTGATAAAATTTTAGAAGACCTTGATTTTGCCGACGATATAGCCCTTTTGAGTTCATCACATCAAGATATTCAAATGAAAACAAACCTTCTCCAAAATATCTCAGGACAAATTGGTCTCCAAATAAACACCACAAAAACAAAAATTGTTGACCTTACCAGCAGTCCTGAAAATATTCAACTAAAAAACTACAGTCTTGAAAAAGTCAAAAGTTTTACATACCTAGGGAGTATGATGTCATCTACGGGGATACAGCGCCAGAAATTCAACACAGAATGACATTGGCATCAAGTGCTTTTAACAAATTGTCAAATATATGGAAGTCCAATTCACTCAGCAAGCACTTAAAATTAAAGATCTTTAACTCTTGTGTGATTCCAGTATTAACTTATGGATGCGAGAGTTGGAAAGCAACAAAAGCTCTAGAAAGAAAATTAGATAACTTTGAGAATAAATGTCTTAGAAGAATACTGAACCTCAAATGGTCAGATTTCAGACCCAATACACAAATAAGACAAGAGACCAAGCAAGAAAATGTATCAAATTTTATAAGAAAGCGCCGCTGGAACTACATCGGCCACACACTTAGAATGGATGAGAGAAGACTCCTTACCAATCCCTCATATGGACACCAGAGGGAAAAAGAAAACGAGGAAGACCAAGAGAGACTCTGCGTAGAACCATCACCAGAGAAGGCTCAACGATGGGCCTAGTAAACATTAAAGACTTAAAACAAATAGCAACGAACCGCGAGACATGGAGAGCTATGACTTCTGCCCTATGCGCCGCCCACAGGCCCAAGAGGAAAGACTAACTAACTTTTAGAAATGTCTATGCTGCAATCTGATTGCAGTTTTAATTTCAGTTTCCTGAGATTAACAAATTGATTTGTCGCAAACATTTTCAAGATCTCCCGTCTTATGACATCTATGTCAAAGTCGTCAATTGTTCTTTTCCTTCCTTGCTTGACATTAGTGCACTTTGTGTCCTGTTTAATCCATCGGGAAAAGGATTCTCTATTCAGACAAAGCGCCAGTTGCGTTCGTTTCTCAGGGTTATGAATATCGCAATATAGATGACCTCTCTTAGATTCCTTACGGAAGTGTTGGTATAGTAAAACTGTAACCTTCTGCATTGTTATAAATGTGCACTTCAGACTCATTATGAATGTGATATCAATGTCAGTTTTGATAAGCCAACAAATATGATACAATAGCTTCATACAAATAGCGAGATACACCTATAACTATACAACGGTATCCCAATTATAACGTCATATGCTTTCCGCTTTCAAAGTCGACTGGGTTAGGTGCACGGGAATTCCCGTGAAATTGTTGTTTACTCACGATATTTCAATGTTACCATAATGTATTTTTAGAACAACGCGTCTGTGTACCGTAGATCTGTTACTATTGTGTACAATCCGGTGAGGTTGATTTTAATATAACCTGAAGAAGAAATATTTCAAACTACATCAAATTTTCTTGGAAAAAATATTTCTCTAGCGTCATGGATATTCTAAGGCTGCTTGCAAAAATCACTGAGATCCAACAGGTAGTTTTCGAGAAAATCAATTTCAAACATGCTCACGAATTAATGGACAGACTATAGCACTAACACTAACTATCTCTAACACTAACACTGAAATGAAACACTAGAACAAATGGCGCCAATTTTAAAATGCTAACAAGTCACCTCAAACACAAGAGCGTTGTTCAACATAATCTTTCTCCCAACATTATGCTACCAGGTCTAAACCTGGACACTTACATTAAATGACAGAAAAAAACTAGTCACAACAGAGAAGAAGTATCTACGAAGAATCCTGGGAATAACAAGAAGAGACCGGCTTAGAAATGATGATATCTGAAAAAAGTGGGTACAACATCAGTACTAAACTTTATCAAGAAACAACAAATTAAATGGTTCGGCCACATAATCAGATAACCAACAGACAGTGCACCACAGAGAGCAATGTTGCTCCCATACAGTGGATACAAAGTAAAAGGCCGGCCACGCAAAGGTGGACCTCAGAGATAACAGAGGCGACGAAAGACACTATTTATGAAGCACACACAAAACCAGTGCTAGAAAACTCTTCTTACCATGAAGCTGTGAGGCAAATCAGGACTGAAGAAAAGAAAGAAAGCAAGGCGCATAGAGATGCTCACTCCAGGTGTCTCCTTTTTCGACCTGACGCTGAAAAGCAAACATGATTAGAGAATTGATAAAGATAGATTTCTATATTATTTTAGCTTTTGTGTATATTAGCACAAAACCTTGATTGAAATACATTGAAAAACAAAGAATGAAGTGGTGTGGTCATTTAATAAGAATGCATCCAAACTCAACAGTATACAGAGTCTTCTACAACTATAGATTTACATCCCAAAAGAACAAGTCTCAACGATAGGCCAACGAAAGAGCTCTACAACAGAACATCAGAAATGAAGGTAGAGGAAGAACATGAAAATATTGTTAGATGGCATAGTAGAACCATATCAAAGAGCAAAAATAACAATCACTTAAGCCATCAGAACAGCGCAAGACAAAAATAGAAAACCACGACACCGGGCAACAATCTGGTAGCAGTGTGACGACAAAAAAAAGAAGAAGATTAGCTGGTTTATGAAAATTAAGTAATTTATGAAGGATTTTCAAAATGTGAAAGTATTTGTTCTTCTGCATTTGCAAAGTTTTTAGGTCCGGACAGCGGGATTAAAAAAGTTGCTCTAGGTCTCACAAATCTAAAGATGAAGGATAAGTTTCATTGTATTTGACTTTCCTCTACATGGCTTTGTCCCTGTCTGCAGAAATAACGCTTCATCTGTCAAAAGTTATTACACAAACCACTATCTCATTAGTTTCAGCAACAATTTTATTGATCTCCCTAACAATAGAACAGAAGAGTGCGGTCACGATCAAACCTACGACTTTTGGGACGAAGGTAACGGTTAACTACTTTAGAAATGCATTAGAATTTCAGTATTAGCTCAGTAATTTGTTTAACCAATAGCACATGATGTGTCTTCTTTTGATTTCTATTTTTGGGCCGTTAGTCGTTGCAGGTTTTAACTGATGATCGGTTTCCGAGATGGTGCACGCTCGGTCGCATGATATTCTGTAGTATTGTGGAGTTTTAAGATGTCTGTAACTTCATCAATCCATCTTTTCTTGTTCTGCCCCTTCCTCTTAATGTTTGTTTGTTTGTTTTCGTTCGCCCCTGTCAATTTAGGCGGAAGTCAATGACGGCTGGTATTGCGCTTTGACTGAGTTTTGCGTGAGGCCCGCTTATAATTTTACTGGTGTTCCTTGCCATGTGGTCCCAGTTTTTCGCCACCTTCCTCTTGATGATTCCTTTTTAGGTTGTATACTCTTGCAACAGGATGTGTGCTGTGGCAAAATACATCATACACTTTTACCTTCCAGTGTTTCTCAAAACTCAATTGTGGCTAGATTGACCTGAGAAATGTTTTTCTTTGTTCGAGGAAAATATTGTGAAGAAAATTTAAACTTCTTATCATGTCAGTTCCTGTAAAAATTAATCCACTGTGATTATGTCTTCAAAAGTAAACTAAGCAGGTGCAGCACTTTAGATATGTTTTGGCAACCATTATTTTGCATCTCTGTAACACAATACTGAAACCACATGTTCTTGTAGTGTAACCACAGCACTTGATGTTAATCTCTCATGCTTGATAAATGGGCTAGCGATAAGACTGACTTTGCACAACATGGGAATATAGAGAAAGTCTTTTGTATTTGTTGCGTAAATAGAGTTGTAAACAGCTAATTATTTGCAACGGAGACAGCCGTCGGTGCTTCGAAGCTCGTGGACTGTCACTGAGACATTGCTTGTTGAAGAAAGGAAAAGGTGAGTATGTGTTTATTCAGCTATACGCAATGAAGACGATCAAATTAATAAATCAATCAATTAATCAAGGTATGCGTATTGAATGCTTTCTAGTGTAAATAATTATTGAACAACCAAAGTAAAGTGAATCTTGAAATCAATCGACTGATTGACTGTTTGATTTATTATAACTTTTCCATTTCTTTTCAGTGAAACCATGTTTGCTTCGATTTCCATTTTGCTTTTAAGATCTCAGCGGCAGTGTACAAATTTCCACAACACATGTATGACAGAGCCAACTATAAACGTATGGGCCTTTGGACTCAGGTAAGAATTACGGGGAAATCAGACCACAACTACACCACGTGACCTCGCATTCCAGTATTGTTGTATATATACGAATTCATTTCAAACTCAACATAAAATGCTAAATCGAAGTTATATTATGCAACAAGTTATGTTTAACAATAAGGAATATCAATATTGTCAATATTTTTCACCAAATAAATAACCCTAGACTCACAGACTTGAGTAAAATTGCAAAAATACTTGCAATATTCTATCAAACATATATAGAGTAAAACCCCCGGCTATGATCTATATCAGGTGTTCCCCGTCAGTTATCTGGCCTAGTTATCTAGAGTTTGTTTTGGGTAAAAAAAGTCTGTCTATGTCTATTGTCTTTCCCTACTGTCTATTGTCTATTTAAGTGGATGATATAATTGGTTGTCCACTCTTGCCGTAAATCGTAGGGGTGGGAGCTTTAATTTGGGTTCCAGGTCCAGATGAGTCACCATTGTTGTCTTATATCCGTGTTTATTTAGTATGGTCTTGATATTGTCTGTCCATATTTTTCTTGGTCTTCCCTTGGCATCTAGTACCTGATCTCTTTTTTTATTATATGCTATTCCTGGTGGTTGATTGTAATCCATTCTTATTAAATGTCCAAACCACTGCATTTGTTTTCGATGTTGTCTCGTTGAAGTTATGTCCACTCTGCTTCTGATGTCCTTGTTTCGTAGTCTATCTTTCCTGGTGACCCCGCCGTCTTCCTCAAGCATTTCATTTCACATGTGGTGAGCTTTCTGTGATATGTTGCTGTAAGAGACCAAGTTTGGCACTGGTAACAAAGTGTTGGTAGGAAAATACTTTTTATCATCTGTCTTTTCACTTCCATTTTGATCTTTGGGTGTTGTAGTAATGATGCTAGCTGGTAGGTAACATCATGTGCTTTTGGCATCTGTCTCTTTCTTTTTATAGTTTTCCGTCCTCTGTGAAAGTGTCTTTACATTTCTAGGAACTAGTGTGCAGGAGGTAAGAGGTGATTTCCTTCCTCCCCTGTTGAACGTCTAGTATAATAGTATTGAAAATTTAACCCTGCTGTGTTTCGAGTCCATAGACAAAAGCTCACGGATTTCGTTAATCCACAGGATGAAACAAATACAACAAAGAAACACAAAATATTAGTCTAAAGTCTAAAGCATAGGTTCCAAAATGGACGGTACTGCACTCCCCAGAGGGCGGTGAAGCCGTCTAAGGGGATAGTGAGCTCAGAATATTGGGGGCGATTAACGGTCGGTGGCAACTTATTCAAGAAATTAATAGTATATATTTTGAAATAAATTATTTTCGTGATTTTTCGATTGACTAATTATTAAAAATTTTTGACTGAAATCGGATGCACGTGTCCTAAACGTGTAGATGTTTATGCGTTTAGGGGCCTACTAAACCAATGTGCAACGTATACACGTTCTTGGCAAAGATCAAACATATCACAAAGAGTGATTCAAATTGGTAGTAAGGAACGAACGAAAGAAGAAGAAGATTACAAATTTCAATTATGCATTTTATTTCATCTTACATGATCAATTTGTTCATCAATTTCTGTATCAATTATATAATTCTTAGAAAATTGATTATGTCTGACATAAATATATATATATATCAGTTTTCTATATCAAAGAGAAAATAGAGCATATATATATATATATATATATATATAGATAGATAAAAATAAAATTATAGATATATATATATGGGGGCTGTTCTAATGTGGAGGGGAGGAGTTACAAAGTTTATGTCGTGAAAAGTGGAGGTGGCTCAAAAAGTTTGGGAACCTATGGTCTAAAGTTAGAAGAACTATATACAAATAGATAAGAAATGGCACAGGTCAGTTGTCGTGATTTTATCACTAGGTTATGTATGATACTTGAAATCAAATACAAGTTAAGAGTGCAGGCTATCAGTTCTGTCACACTGCACTTAAAGCAGGCTCTAGTGTATACGAGTATCATTCTGAAATCATAATAATATGTGACACCTGCTGTCTGTACGCATATTAGTTATCAAATCTATTCAAGAACGTGTACTTGAACATGGGGTAATGTTGGTAAGAGACAAGTCGTTCAGTAAGAGATGGGGGAAACGTAATGATAAAGGGGATTGATGGAAGGTCAGAAGGTTGTCACTGTACGCGTCGAGGATTAGCTTGACTTAATCCTTCTTGTTTCCTCTAGAGCAGTGATTCTCAAAATGGGTGGAAACGCAACACTGGGTACGAGGAGACGAGGTAAGTAGGCATTCGGGGAGAAGGAGGCGGGAGGGGGGATTGACGGGTAAAGTAGGATTTAAGAGATATAAAAAGGTTATCTCCAAGAAACAGGAAAAGCAACAATACAATATCAGATTAAAAAACACAACACTGAAACGAGTTTATCAATGAAATTAAAAAAATATGGGAACTTTCTTAACATAAGATGGAACTTATAAAATAGAGATTATGAGTAGATACATTTTCAAGCAAGAAAATGTATCAAATTTTATAAGAAAGCGCCGCTGGAACTACATCGGCCACACACTTAGAATGGATGAGAGAAGACTCCTTTACCAATCCCTCATATGGACACCAGAGGGAAAAAGAAAACGAGGAAGACCAAGAGAGACTCTGCGTAGAACCATCACCAAAGAAGGCTCAACGATGGGCCTAGTAAACATTAAAGACCTAAAACAGATAGCAACGAACCGCGAGACATGGAGAACTATGACCTCTGCCCTATGCGCCCACAGGCCCAAGAGGAAAGACTAACTAAGATCAAGCAAAAGCAGCTTTTATGAAAACGAAAAACACTAGGCGTGAATTCACTACCAATGACAATGCAGAAACGAGTACTCCACTGCTATATTGAACCAATACTTATGTATATTAGCGAATCATGGACAATGAACAAGCAATCAATAAGATCATTGGAAGTCACAGAGATGTGGTTTTACAGAAGAAGGTTGAAAATCCCATGGACAGCTAACACATAATGAGGTTTTAACACAGGCATACACACAAGAAAAGTTTGCAAAAGAATAAGAATCAGACAATCAATATTCTTCAGGCATATAATGCGAAGAGAAGGTTTATAACATTTGGTGACAACAGGTAAAATTCAGGGAAGGTGAGATCGTGGAAGACAGATGGTTCAATAAAAGATCGACGTCAGAACTGATTAACTGTACTAAGGAGAGAGAGAGAGAGAGGGAGGGAGAGAGAGGGAGTTCTGTAGAGACGTGATTGCCAACGACGACAGGCATGCTACTTGATTGATTGATTGATTGATTGATAGACTAAAGAGAAACATTAGGTAATACAATTTCTATTTTCTATATTGAATGTATGAGTGCCTGGAGAAATTAAATTTGGAAGGAATGGTACCTGCAAGTAGAACGAGAGGAAGATCTAGAAGACAAAGGGTGCAGGATGTCATTGACGATCTGAGAATGACTGCTGCTGACGCTGACCAACTTGCACATAACAGAGAGTTTTTCATGAATGCTGTCATGGTAGCCAAGTTCCAGAAGGGATACGCTATTTGATGATAATGATGATATTGAATGTTTTTGTCTGCCGAATCACCTTCTTTCAACCCGGAAGATCTCCAGGATTGAAAGTGGAAGTTCTGGAAAATATGGCCTTGGACAGGCAGGCTTGGAAGGCATTGAATGCGGACCTATGCCTTCCTAGGGGCGACGGGTGAAGAAGAAGAAAATGGAATTGTTGTCTTACTAGATCCTCGTCGTTGGTAGTTGTAGAAGAAGGTGATAACATAATCTTCTGATATGGCACTTGATGATGATGATAATCAAAACATGTAACAAAACACACAATTTATAACTGCACAATTAAATCAATAAACAAAATAAACGCATCAGTTTGAAAGATTTCTTCAAGTACATGAAAAAGAACACATAAAATTGAGCACAGCACCATCCGTATGGTACCGAGACCCACAAGGAAAGCAAATAATAGTACCTCTACCACCTTACAAGCCTTGTCGTAAGAGGCGACAGAGATAGTTGCTTATGGAAGCTACCCTAGTAAATAAAAAACGTAGCAGAAATCGGATGTACTGGCTTACTTGTAGACGCATACCTGGCACAACGTACAATCGCTCTTAGGCCCAGATCACATACAGATCACACAGAGTGGTTAACAAGTGATCAATATGGAGTGTTCAAATGCAAAGAGCACGGCAATTCCTAGAAACTGCAATCACAAAATTGTGTTTTTGTTACAGTTTGAAATATCTTAATTGTACTCCGGACATGTCCATAGGTGTTCCGATCTCCTTCGCAATATCTCCAACAGCATTCAGAAACTAACAGTACTAGTTCGATTTTGATTGATGAGTCTACTAATATATCTGGTGTGCTGTTCATTTATACCCACTCCAATCTTCAATCCCAACGCTTGCAATCTAGCAGTTGACGTGGATCAGTTAAGCTGGAAATGATGTCTGCACTCACACTCCATGGGCGTTTATATTGTGAGCTCTATCCATTGACTGCCGCCGATATGTTGACAGAGCCAGCCAGCGTGTCTGCTCTCTCATTACCATCGACACTCAAGTACCCGGAACGAAGATAAATTTAAGTATTCAAATTGTTGACGCTTGCAGTGATTCAACCAAGTATCTACTCACCGAGCCAGCCTCCACTTTTCGGATCACACTCACTAAATCACTTAAAATGCACGCATGAGTGTAGTTTTTTGTGACTCCAGCCAGACTAATCCATTAGTCACTGCCAGTACTTCCATTGTCATGCTACAAAATTGCGTATACTTCATAAGAATAATAGAACGAATCAGAACTAACAATTACATTTGAAAAAGTTATAATGTAGCTGATGCTACAAATACGATAGAGAAATTTGAGGTATTTTGGACACGTAAAATGACATGAAGGGCTGGAGAAGACCATCATAGAAAGAGGCATACTAACAAATAGAAGAGGAGGAAGACCACGGAGAAGATGGATTTTAATTAACAGACGGTTTGAACATGACGGCTGCAGAGGCAGGACATTGGCATATGAGAGAAAATTTTGAAGGACTGTTGGGGTGGAAACGTTCTGCTCAGGACAAGCTATTTGATGATGATGATGTAATGTCAAAGAGATTGCTTGCTTTTATACTGAGCGACTTAATGAATATTCTCACGAAAATTGTGGCTGACTGTATAAGACAGGAATGCCTTGTCACATCAAGAACTAGTCATTTAACCTTTATTTGTGTACATGACTTACAGGATGATAAGAGAATAAGCCTCAGATCACATGGCCGATACAGCAGTGATCAAGGAAGGACAGTCAATGGATAGTGCAGATATCATAAATGACATAAGAACAGCAGGTGTACAGATAGCTTTGAAAACATTTATACATTTTGATCCCTATTCAGAGTGGAGAAAATGGGGATAAAAATGGGAATTGCGAGACATGAACACTATGTTAGAGGTACAATACATTGGATTAATTAACACAGAATGTGTGTGATTAGTCGTTAAACTCTGGTAAAGATATTGAAGAGGAGATCAGAGCACTTAAGGGCTTCTCTGGAGTGTTGTTATCACGGTAATCACTAATTACTAATCATATTGGTTTGCTGATGAATATCGCCCGTGTGGTATCAGGGCCCGCAAGGTAAGCAAAGAATAGTACCACTGCACCTACAAGGCATGTCGTAAGAGGCGACTGATGTAGGACCTAGGAAAGCTACCCTAGTAAATAAAAAGCATTTCAGAAATCGGATGTGCTGGCCTACTTGTAGACGCATTAAATGGCACAACATACAATCGCTCTCAGACTCAGATTACATACCAATCACACAGAATGGTTAACAAATGGTCGATATGGAGCGCTCGAAGAAAAAAAAAGAAGAAGCTGATGCATATTAGAAGAATAATGAAAAAATAAGAACGAACACAAAGAATACGGAGATAACGATTGCTAAGAGGAAGAATAACATGGATACGAAAGAAAGAAGGAAGAAAATTACACCGCCATGTCAACAAATTAACATGTTTTTAAACAATTCAACTGTCAAGGGTTATTAATTTAAACACTTGATATAATATCCCTTTTCAAACATCAAGGAAATATTATTCCAACCACGCCCCTGCTTTAACCACCTGGTTGAACAGTTGCATTCAAGGTTGACAAAATCACATTTCAGACCAAATCAAACTTGACCTAATGGTTGTGCAAAAACTACTACAAAAGGCAAATTGTATTCTATAGTACTTCCTAGACTAATTTTCTTCCTCTGTTTATGGAAGTGTAAAAAAACAAATAAAATAAAACACATAAAAAACGACCATTGTTAGCCCATAGATAAAAAAAAATAAGAGCATTGTCGTCTCGTATGCTAATTATGTGACTACTTTTTCTACCACTGCTGCTACTACAATACCATACCGCTATCATTACCACTACCAATGTGGAATATTCTGAGATGCTATGGAATACCAGACAAAATAATAAACATTATAAAGAGCCTAAATGATGGTTCACAGTGTGCAGTTCGCACTGATGGTGGACCTGCAACTGGTTTATGGTTGAAACCGGAATAAAGCAAGACTGTATTATTTCTCCGCTATTCTTTGGAGCGGCTATTGACTGGGTGATGCGAAAATGTTGCAGGGGCGATACTGGCATCGATTGGGTAGATAATAGTCAACTAGAAGATTTGGATTTTGCAGATGATATTGCCTTGTTAGGTAACAGCAACCAAGATAGGTAAAGAAAAACAGACAAATTGTCATCTATAGCAACAAAAGTTGGACTGAATATAAGCTATGAAAAAACAAATATAATGAAGACACCTATGGCAAATAATGCAGATATCACACTGGAATCTAAAACGATAAAAATAACGTAACAGCTCACCTATTTAGGTAGCTAGCAATTTTGATTGTGCATGAAATGTTACGAGCTAGTAAAAAAGAAATTATGATACGAATTATTAAAGCAACAGCTTTTTAAAGTCTAAATAAAATATGGACTGCAAGTTATATAGTATTAAAACTAAATTACGAATTTTCAATTGGAATGTTGTATCAATTCTAACATATGCCAGCGAGAGTTGGAAAATGACTAAAGATAAAGAAAGCAAGTTGAATGCATTTGAAAATAGATGTCTGCGTAAAATAATGAATATAAAATGGAACGAATTCAGAGGAAGTGATAAAATCAGAGAAATGTCTGGTCAACCACTAGTGACAAATCATATAAGAAGAAGAAGATGGAGATATGTTGGACACATCATGAGGAGAAATGATGAATGAATATCAAAGCAGGCATTGAAGTAGGATGCAAAGGGTTCAAGAAAGAGAGGACGACCTAAGGAGACCCTGAAACGAACTTTGCTGAGAGAGAAAAAAATATCGGTTTCAGTTCCATAGAGGAGATTGAGCGAGTTGCCCAGGATAGAGTGGTAGGGAGAAATTGCTTGCAGACCCTATGTAACGTATAGCGGTACAAGAGAAATTATTATTTTACGATACAGTGATATCAGCCTGCGTAATGTTGACCACATCGCACATAGTGTACCTGATGTTCACATGAAAATTACAAACCTAACAACGTATTCATAAATAGTACGAACAAGGATTCCTTAATACTTTTTTTCAGATACTGTTGTAGATTGTGTAATTTGTGGTATTATTTTATATTTTTTATTTATTTATTATTATTTTTTTTTCTTACAGAAGCACTTGAGGCTTTTAGCTTTTCTGTTCAGTGCCATGGACATCGTAACGCTTCGGTTCGGTGCCACGAACACCGTGAATCTGGAGAAACTGTGGATTTTCTGCCAGCCCGCGGAATTGAACCAGCACTCACAGAGGGCGTGTCACCCTAGCCCAACGCGCTACGAACACGCTGAGCAGGCGGACAATTTGTTGTATAAATGTTTATCGATTGTATAAACTGATGTACAGTTATGTAAACTCCATGACGCTGATACAATCAGTTGGAACCAAGCTAACACAAAACGAGAAAGCAATAATATTGCTATATGTTCATTAAAATAGATTTTTATCTATATTTAATATGACATGTTTCAACAGCATATTGTGTTACGATTCTTACAATTATTTGTATATTTCATTTCCTCAATTCTTATGGATTCACGTCGACACAGATACGCTAAAAGGAAACTCTTCTCGCCATAATCTCACACGCACATACATATAAACGTATGCATTAAATATAACACGCTCAACCGATTCAGAGGATTAACATGTATATGTTAATTTATGTTTGTGGAAGATGGTCTTACGATATGAAATAATAAAGAGTGGAAAACATGATGTTTACATATATGTTAGGTATTTCACGTTAAATATAAGAATGAATGTATGTTGACAAAAGTTGGATATCTATATTCGTGACCACATATACTTAAACAAGTGTGCAATCATGACATAACTGATAGAAAAACATATACATATAATATAGAAATGTGTTCATTCAAACGTATGTATTTATATATTTATATTATGTATATATGTATGTTATATATTGTATATTATATATATGTATATATTTATCGTAGTGTCCCATGACGACTGGATTAGACGATCATATATCGTCACAATTGTCAGACATGATGGTTCTTGTGAGTTGCTAGTTAAATCACCTGTCTGTTGTCGGGGTGCTCAAGGGGAGCAAAGAATAGTACCACTGCGACATACAAGACATATCGTTATATGCGACTGAGGTAGGGGCCTACGGAAGGTACCATAGTAAATAAAAAGCGTCGCAGAAATCGAATGTGCTGGCCTACTTGTAAACGCATAATTGGCACAACGTATAATCACTCTTTGAACGCTCATATCGACCACTTGTTAACCACTATTAGTGATTTGTATGTGATCTGATCCTAAGAAGAAGAAGAAGAAGCTCGTTAAACACACACCTTATTCTGCCCTTGAGACGTCCAGTCCTGTTAGTACAAAATACGATTCCTATCTCTTACAAAGTCTGGAACCCAAACTGTCTTGTCGACCTCCCACAAGAATTCGCTGGAAACCATAAACGTTATATATATATATATATATAAATATATCTTTAACTCCTCGAGCGACGGTGCAGTTGATATAATTCTGTATGTGTTCTCGCTACCCGAACACACGTATACAAATGACAATATATCCGCATACGCCCTTGGAGGATGAAGCATATACTACAACATACCACTTTAAAACTTTATTGACTAGAGAGCTGCAATAGTGAGTGGTCAGTGCACTTGCTTAGTAGATACGAGGTTCTGAGATGAGTTCACAGAGGGAATCAATTTCATTTTTACCATAGAAGCTTTAAAAAGTTGCCAAAAAAAGGAAAAAATCAGCTGGAGTACCGTTGACACAACAACCATTTGTGCTGCTAGGCAAAGAAAAATGCGGACCTAACACTATTTCCTCAACAGACCTCATTGTATGAATACGATTTTCTTTCATATTTTTTTTTTTTACTGAAAGATTAAAAGAAAAGAAAATTGTCGTTACTACCAGTGGTTACCGCTATTTAGTGACAGGTAAGATGAGAGCCTGATGAACTTGAATGGCCCATGCTAGTGCAGTCGCCGCCAAGATTTTCAGGTTACGATTTTCATTTATTCCCACAACATAAACAAAAATGATTGACCTAACCATGAAGTGAATACGGGTCTCCCCTTTGGATCCGCGCTAGAATCCATTGGCAAGATGCTTCTGTATTTAATTATTGACTGTAGCTAAACATAACACAGGCACTAGTAAACGGAGTCTCAATAGGCGATTAATGAAAAGTATTCATTCTAATGATTTCCTATAGCTTGCTGGTTATACATGTCACATTGTTCTTTTCAGTGGTCCCTTGCTGACTAATACTATATTTGATATCAAATACATTTATATTTGACAGACAACAAGTAGAAACGACAGCTTATCTTTGAGAGATATTAATACAATTATGCTTTGACAATGGTTAACCTAGACTGGTTAATCCATAATAGTTGAACCCATACATCTGATTGCATGACAGTAAAGTGGGATATATTAGTACTCTTCCATCCCATCAAGATGTATTTCGTTAATTCTGTATTTGTTAACATTTGATAATACTTACTTCTCTGTCATGATACATTTGACAAAATTACCTTTACTTCTTTCTTGATCTGAATAATGATCTACTTCTCTACATTATCTTCACTTAGAGCCCCATCATTATTTCGCACTCAGATCCTCATCATTATCTTCACTTAGAACGCCATCATTATCTTCACTTAGAGCCCCATCATTATCTTCACTCAGAAAACCATCATTATCTTCACGCAGAAAACCATCATTATCTTCACTCAGTACACCATCATTACTTCTCACACAGAACACCATCATTCTTCTTCTTCTTTACATCCGTTCTTTACGATCAATTTTAATCACTCTTTGTGATATGTTTGATCTTGCCAAGAACGTGTATACGATGCACATTGGTTTGGTAGGCCCCTAAACGCATAGACTTCTACACGTTGAGGACACATGCATCCGATTTCAGCCAAACGTCCTTAGTCGCCTCTTACGACATGCGTGGCAGGTAACAGTGGTTCTATTCTTTACACCCCAAATGTGGGCCCGGTAACCACAGGGGCGAACACCATCATTATCTTCACTAAGAACACCATTATTACTTCTCACTCAGAACACCATCATTTCTTCTCACACAGAACACCATTACTATCTTCTCACACAGAACACCATCATTATCTTCACTCAGAACACCATCATTATCTTCACTCAGAACACCATTATTTCTTCTCACACATAACACCATTATTACTTCTCACACAGAACACCATTATTATCTTCACTCAGAACACCATTTTTATCTTCTCACACAGAACAACATTATTATCTTCACTCAAAACACCATTATTATCTTCTCACACAGAACACCATCATTATCTTCACTCTGTACATCATTATTATCTTCTCACACAGAACACCATCATTATCTTCAATCAGTACATCATTATTACTTCTCACACAGAACACCATCATTATCTTCACTCAGAACACCATTATTATCTTCACTCAGAACACCATTATTATCTTCACTCAGAACACCATTATTATCTTCACTCAGAACACCATTATTATCTGCACTCAGAACACCATTATTATCTTCACTCAGAACACCATTATTATCTTCACTCAGAACACCATTATTATCTTCACTCAGAACACCATTATTACTTCTCACACATAACACCATTATTACTTCATCACAGAACACCATTATTTCAGCCATAACACCATTATTACTTCCACACAGAACACCATCATTATCTTCACTCAGAACACCATTATTATCTCACTAGAACACCATTATTTCTTTCACCATAACACCATTATTACTTCTCACACAGAATATCATCATTATCCTCACACAGAACACCATCATTATCTTCAATCATAACACCATTATTACTTCTCACACAGAACACCATCATTATCTTCACACAGATCACCATCATTATCTTCACCCAGAAAACCATCATAAGTCGAATTTTGCTATCTAATTAATTAATATTTCTGTTGCGGACCACTTGTGTGTTGGTTGTGTATCCCCTTGCTTTATTGTTGCAATCTTGAATGATTCATTATCCTCTTGTCAGCTCTCAATTTACTCTTGAATGTATGTGTGTTTGTTAAGTGGTGGAATAAGCCTCTATGAGGCCGAGACACGATCTTTCAACTTCAAACGGATTGGTGTTTTTTTTTAGTTATACCAGAGCGTATTTGTCTTTTTTCTTGGTACGGCAATGCGAATGGAAGAAAAGACTGCTTATTAAGAATATGTTCTAGTATGTTGGTGAAGTCATAAGAAGGATTGTTGGTGTTGATCTGGGCGCAGTCATAAGAAGAAATTTGTACTGATTGTGTGTGTGTGTGTGGTTCCAGGTTGTCTCTGTTTTTTATTTTTATTTTTCGGAAGTTTATTTGTTATGTTAGAGACTGACGTCCTACTGGTAATCGTGTCGGGAAAGGACTCGATGCTGTCTGGCTGGCTTCCTGTTGAGTTCCCTGTGTCGATATAGGGTACACTAAGAAACTATTTTTCATTTTTATGCAGACATAAATGTTACATCGTACGATGTCTTTAATTTTCAAAATATTAAATATTTCATGATAAAATTTGACAGAACACAAGACTAGTTTAATATAAACAATATTAAAATATATAACTTTCTTAAAAATAGATATTTACAAAATAAGTAATCTCTCATTTAATTTGTTGGTTTCCTTCAGTTAAAAATAGAAATGTTCACATTAAATTTACGTAGAATTGTGACAAGTACAACTCGAATGCTATTTCCCGGTAAAGTTTCTACGATGTTAATGAGTACATACTAAAAAATAGTCACACCAGTTTGAAGTGGTCTGGTCTGGTTCATGACTTGACATGACAGCTTCGTACAGGTCTTGTACATGACACTTATCTTCTTCTTCTTCGAACGCTCTATATCGACAACTTGTTAACCCCTCATTGTGATTTGTATGTGATCCAAGCCTAAGAGCGATTGTACGTTGCGCCAGTTATGCGCCTACAAGTAGGCCAGCACATTCTTCTTCTGTGAACGCCCCATAACGACCACTTATTAAACCACTCTGTGTGGTCTGTATGTGGTCTGATATTAAGAGCGATTGTACGTTATGCCAGTTATGCGCCTATGGGTGCTTAGGTGTTCACATCCGATTTCTGCGAGACTTTTATTTACTAGGGTAGCTCCTTATATCCTTTTCCTTCGTGTTTTCATCGCTCTTTAGTGATAATTTTTGTCACCGTATATTTGGGCTTTATGATTTCCGCCTAAGATGAGTATGATGTCTTCACTATGCGCTCTTTCTGACTATGTGACGTCGTTCCAGATTAGGAACATTCTCAGTCATTGGGGACACATTTGCTTGTCCCATAAACGATCATTTTTGGCTGTTTAATTGGCCTTTATATGATCTGAGCCGTAGTGCTGGACGTAATATTACTCTGTGTAGAATGATCGGCGTCCTAAATGTATCACTCTTCATCAATGTTTGGATATGTACCTGTCACTCCTCTGCATTATCTGCATTACTTTTCTATCCACGGTGAGTTTATTCCTGAACAGTAGTCTCAAACGTTTCGGGTCGCGTGTCGGCACTTGGCAATTTGCAATATCTCCTCTGAATTTTCCCTGTCCCCGGGAAACATTGGACTGGGGCTGCGAAGAGATATTTTAGAGGGGCTTTCATTCGGTGTTAAAAACGCAATTGAAATGTTGCGCTCGCCAACATCACTCACCCCATTCTTCCGGGAATGTTAGTTCTTAATGCAACAGTACCCTGTCCGGTTGTCCCAGGGGACAGTTACGTTAGGTCCTAGGACGCAACTTTAGGATTTGCGCTCGGCCAACCATTCACAATAAATGTATCTGCGCATGACCTAAGATACGGAGTTTAGTGCAATCTTCCCTAGTGTCGTCACGACACGCTGCATCTTTTCGACTATTCTTGCCTAGAGCTGTCATAATGAGTGCGATCATTGTTTCGAGCGACGTGCTCATAGCGACTCGTACTTTGTCACTTCTAACGGTTCGTTTTTATTTATTCAGCTTTTTCCCTACTGCCGGGAGAAACGTGCAGAAATAGTCACTCTGGGATTCTGTTCAGTCAAAATCAAAATCGGCTGGAAAGCCGTTTCCATGACAAAATTCATTGGAAAAGGTTAAAAATAAAAATCCTACAAAAATATCTTTACTATACTAAAAAAAACTTCGGGACCTCGCCGGTGCTACGGAGTTCGTGCACTGCAGCTGAGATCTTCCTGTGTAAGAAAGAGATCGAAGCACACATGGTACTCACCGAAGTGCAAAGATGACGATCGCATCAATCAATCAATCAATCAACAACCCTAATTTGATACCATAGAAAAATAGTAAGTAAAGGTGATTAATGTTTATTGTGTTGGTTCGTGATGTGGTTTGTGGAAAAATTGGTTCTGCCTGAAAAGTTTGTCATATTGCTTGTCGTATTGTAGAAGTTAATATTGAAGTATTATTAAAAGAATTAGTTTGACATTCAAATAAAACTAGTAGAAACTAAAGCACCAGTGAGGTCAGATTTAAAGCCAATAGTGTTATTTGAACCTAAGCTTCTCAGATAGACATTGAAGAACCTTTGCAGCTATTACAGAAAGTTTAATCTATTTGTTAAACTGATTAGAAACATCATAGCAAATCTTAAGTAAATGTGAACATCATCTTCCGACTTAGAACATGACATAACAGACTGAACTAACACTTACACAGGCCACCATTGTCTCCTTCTCCTCTGAATTCATGTGGCACTCAGGTCCTGGCATAACAGACTGAACAAACACTTACACAAGCCACGAGCGTCTCATTCCCCTCTGTGTTCATGTGGCACAGCTATTCGAACCACAGAACATGTCCTGCAAGACTGTTCCCTGTATGCCCTCCCTAGAAAGGGATGCTCGTCCTATAGGACAACACTACTCGTACAAGGCACCAGAGATGAACTCCATACAACAGTCGACATCCTCATAAGAACTCGTCTGACAGTATAATCATCAACATCATCGTCATCATCAGGTGCCGTGAGGGCTGTCGTATGCGATCATGGATCTCCACAAATCTCTGTCTTTGGTGTTTGCTATAAACTCAGATATTGACGCTCTACCGTGCCATGAAGTCAGGCTATCCAAAATTCCCCCCACCCACTTCTTCCACTGTCTCATCTACCCTCGATTTTACCGGTTGTCACAAAGCGTTCTAAACCTCGTCATCAACATAGCAATCTCAAAGAAGAAAAGATAAAGATTACAAGAAGTAAAATTACTTTTAATGAATCAGTAGTGTTTACATTATTGAGTGAAAGACAAAAGATGTGCTGCTGAGGTAAGCAAATATACAACATATACTTTGAACACCATTATCATGAACTGGGTCCCATTTGAAACAGAGCCAATTTAGGAGTTTCTGAGAAGCAAGCAGCTACACTATTTTGAAGCTGGAGACTTCATGTTAGTGGGATGAGTGCACATTTCTATGTCCTGCTGCAACTCAGAGCCAGTGCCGTGCGGTACATTTTCTCAGAATGATGCAAGTTTTCAACATGCCGCCCCTTCAATGACTTTTCTTTAAAATAACCTTCAATTGTGATTTTAATTTCGCTGCTTATGATGCCCCACCCCTCCCCTTACGGTACCGCCTGATGCGGCCTCCTCTCTGTATCACAGCACGACACAGCCCCGCTGACAGCTTTGTTAAGTCGTGTCTAGGACCAAGAATACAACAACCTTCTACTGGAGTTTTACTATACCTTCTTGTTCGCTGTGGTCAAAAAGTACAGCAATTGTCACTAACCATGTAGTTCTATTCCAGCACACGCCAAATAGTTTCCTTCCGGGCAGTCTTCTACAACTATGCTCATGAAACTTCGACCCCACTTACCTCTATCTTAGTTTCTTCGACGGGTATTTATTTGTAGTTCCATTTTTTCCTTCTCCTGTAGGTTCCAGTCAAGGACATGCCTAGTTATATTATTTTGGCCTCGTTGATTAGCATTTCTCTCCAAACAGAATACGAGACAAGAGTAGTTAACATATTTTCTCGCCATCGTCATCTCCTCGGGCAATTTCAGTGGGGTTAGGTTTTTATTCTCTTCAACAACTCTCTGCATCTTGTTCTGAATATGAGTTCGTATATTATCTTAACGCCACATCATGATGCTTAGTAAGTCATATTATATATTACATATCTAAAAATACGTTAGAGTGTGGTTCAAAATAGCGTTACCCGTCACAAGAAGGTTTCAGTAGAAATTTCAAGTCTTCGAGTCTATAAAATTACTATTATTCATAATGGTCATTATGATTCAATATTATATATTGAAATTAGAAGAACGGTCGGAACAACACCTGCTATTAGATTTATTGAAAAACAGAGACTCAAATGGTTTGACCACTTGGTCAGAATGAACCCGAATACACCAGTTGCAAGAGCGTACAACCTGAAAATGGAATTATCAAGAGGAAGGGAAGACAAAGAAAAGATGGGTTGATGGAGTTAAAGACATCTTAAAACTCCACAATACCACACCATATCAAGCGACCGAGTGTGCATTATCTCGGAAACCGATCATCATTTAAATCTGCTACACCTAGAGGCATAAAAAGCAGAGGACAAAAGAAAGAAAGTTTCATAATGGTTTAAGTAAGGGACGCAATCCAATTAAAAATATAATGTTAAAATATCCATTATTTTTCAATATTATCTCCCTTTGAATATTTTGTCACAGTAATATATTTGTAGTTTCAAACATAAATTTAAGTACTCGCATGACAAATGCATAGTATAACCAAGCTATTTTTTGTTGTTGCAGATATTAAAACTGCACATAACATATTCACATGTAGAAAAACACAGTCAAAGAAAATTGGGAACGTTTGGATAGCAGCTGCAGTGACGGATGGTTAAAGATAAAGAAAACTCCATCAAATATGGAAGAAAAAAGAGCGCAGACACCTTCCTCTGCATTAGCTCCAGTCTCCAGACTTACCTTCATTCACTGTGGCAAGGATTGCCCCACCAAAACAGAACATTACAGAAACATCAGACTTTATGATACAGCATAAAACAAACTACGTGATAAAAACATACTGTCTTCTGAGACAAAGAAGCTCACGATGATGATTGATAAAGAAATAGTTGACTACAGTAACTCTTGACTTTATTTATATTTAGTAAATAGAAAGGGGCAACTGTCAGAGATAGTATAATTTCGAAATAACACAGGCTAATAAAAGAGACGCGGTAGCGTAGTTGTTAGTGAACTCGCTTCTTAGTGAGGCTGGTGGTGTGGGTTCAACTCCCGACCGCGACGGCTTTCAAGTAAACACAGCCTCAACTGGATATCAGACATGCTCTGGGAAAGTAAAGGCGACCGGCGTGATGCTGATCACATCACATATCGTTTGCCGATGGTCAAATAATGATACAGGCCTAACACTGTATTGTCCTATAGGCGAAGCACGTAAAACAAAGTACTGTAGTTTTACAAAATACAAATACAATGAAAATATACGGCAACGTTTCGACCAAAAAGGCCTTTATCAAGCAAAACTAAACAACAAACCTATTATACATAGTTTTACTGCAGTCTCTATCTATATTGATATTATTGCCTTATATACCACGAGGTATGAAAGGGTTCCTTTACTACTTATACAAGCTAATAAAGAGAAACCTTCATGACTGATATTTTGTGCATAATAACTAATAGCCGTCCATCGCCAGCAATGATGACAACAGCCTCAGACGTGTGCTGCTGCACCTCTCTGGTGTGCGAAGGTGAGTGTAGAGTACAATTCTGGAAAACGATCCCCTACCACAGGTGGGGCATACATGATCAATGTTAGACCCGTGGGTGTTGTGTGTTCTGTTTTTTCAAACAGCTCGTTTTTTGTGTGCCTCAACGACACGATAATTCTCAGCTATTTGGGTTCCTCTTTTGTTGTTACAGCGTCACATTTGGTGATCTTGCGCCAGGGATTCCCAACACGTAGTGTCTATATCGACGCATTTCAGAGACACTTTAAGAGTGTCTTTAAGTCGTATTTTCTGTCAAGACTCTTGTGAAGACTTTGCTATCTGGAATTTTGTGAATACCAACTCTATAACGTATTTTGTTATAAGTAGCACAACTGTAGAAGACAAATAATGTTTTATAAGTAGCACAACTGTAGAAGACAAATAATGAGGAAAGCGTTGAAAAACTATGACACAGTAAAGAATGAAGAATAAATATAAAATAACTAGCTTTTAATCATTAACCCGTTTGATCATCTAATCCGTTATAGTTTAGTTAGTTTATTCCTTTGAGCCAAAGGCGGCACATAGGGCAGAGGTTTTAGATCTCCATGTGATACGGTTCTTTGCTAGCAGTTGGAGATCTTGTATGGTTTTACATCCCAATAGTTTACTTTCTTGTTGGATGGTTCTTCGAAGGGTGGTCTTTGGTCTTCCACGTTTTCTTTTCCCAACTGGTGACCACATAAGGACTTGTCGATTTAGTCTCTTTTCGTCTGATCTAAGAACATGACCTAAATATTTCCACCTTCGTTTCCTTATAATATTTGATATGGGTTGTTGGTGTGTTCTATCTCTCACTGTGTTGTTAGAAACGAAATCACTCCATTTTACTTTTAATAATTTTCGTAGACATTTATTCTCAAAGCTGTCCAGTTTCTTAACAATTTTCTTTGTTGATTTAATCCGTTATACTGGGTGGTAATATTTTTCTTCAAGCTCACGCAAGGCAATACTGAATAATTAGTATACTTTACAATAAGATGAGCACAATGAGTTTTCTTACAAGAACCCCAGAGGAAGCAACGGAAGTAACGAATATGATCAACAAATAAACAGATACAGGTATTAAGAGCTTCCGAAAAACAAATAGACAAACACGGGACTCGAACCACTTACCCTAGTTCTTACGACACCAATCGCCTAGCCTAGCAATACGAGCGTCCTTACGTACACAACCAATGAGCCATTCTTGAAAAATGACTCACGGGGAGTGTCTTTCTCAGACGCTTGTTATTACCAGACACAGAAACAATCAGGTAGGGTTCGTTAATAGTGTTTGCACAGGCACATGCTATAAGCTTGTTGTGCCTGAATATATTAGAGACGAGACAATATCATACATACACACATGTATACACATATAACAAACATGTATACATCATTCAAAGTAGCTTCAAATTAATTATAAGATGAGCACAAGGAGTTTTCTTACAAGAACCCCAGAGGAAGCAACGGAAGTAACGAATATGATCAACAAATAAACAGATACAGGTATTAAGAGCTTCCGAGAAAACAAATAGACAAACAAGGGACTCGAACCACTTACCCTAGTTCTTACGACACCAATCGCCTAGCCTAATATAAATGTGTCAGGAGATAAATAAAGTTACAGAGTGAAAGGATTAACAACAAAATTTTATTAGAGAAGAAAAGCTGAAGAGTAACAAGCAAGAGAAAGACAAAGACACAAGTGGGAGAGAAACATCAAGATATATGCAAATTACTGGCTGGCAGTGTGCAGAAAGCAATGGCGAATTAATGAAAGTATAAGCTGAGAGCAATGAGTTTCTTTGATGATAACCCCAGAGAAAGCAACAGTAGCAAAAATATGATCAATAAATAAAAAGTGTACAAGTATTAAGAGCTTTCGAAAAAAAACAAATTGACAAACACAAAATTCGAACCATTTACCCTTATTTCTTACGACACACACAACGTATAAGTGGTGCCTAAGAAATGAATAACTCGTTTACTATGCTTGATAGTGATGTCTTGTATGTAAAGGCTATGCCACGATTTTAAGCTTCAGTGTGAAGCTGTGAAGACAAGTTACAGAAGATGTTGGAATCTCATTGCTTCCAACCTTTTATCCAGAGATTGTAGTTGATGATGTTTAAATCTTACATTCTTATTGTTATCTTCATTTTTTTATGTAACAGTCATTTCCTAGTAGAAGTATCGTCATTGTTAGATCAAGTCATTGAAATCGAAGTTAAGACTCACATCCCCACTGATCGAATTCTGAATAAATTTGTTGAATATCAAGTTTATCAAGACGCGCAATTGAAACATAGTCTATTGTCTATTCCCAGGTAGAAGATGCAGTTGGCTGTCCACTCTTGCCGTTAAGCGTAGGGATGGGAGCTTTAATGTGCGTTTTAGAACCAGATGAGTCGCCCGTGTTGTGTTGTATTAGTGTTTACGTAGTGTGGTCTTGATATTGTCTATCCATCTTTTTCTTTTCTTCCCTTAGCTCTAGTACCAGATCTCTTTTTATTGTATGCTGTTATTGGTCGTTGGTTCTATTTCATTCTCATTAAATGTTCAAACCTAGTAGCTGCGGAAAATTTAAACTCCACTTTAATCACGCATAAAGCGTATCTTATTGGACTATTTTTTATTCGCTCTTTATGAGTTCAAGTGTAACCATGCAGACTTCTGACACCAATCATGAGCAAGACAACACACGATAATACATTTTAAACAATGTAACTGCCCGCCTGCCCAACGTGTTCGTAGCACGTTGGACGACTGGTGACAAGTCCCCTGTGAGTGCGGTCCAATTCCGCGGGATGGCAGAAAAGCCACAGGTTTTCCAGATTTACTGTGTTTGTGGCACCGAACCGAAGGATTACGATGTCCGTGATACCAAGCCGAAGCTCAAGTCCTTCTGGATCTAAAAAAAAAAAAAACATCGTAACTACAACAATGAGGTAGTGAGCTCGATCACAATCCAAGTGTACCTGGTTCAAACTCCACGGCGGGCACTTTGGAAGCAAATTTGTTCCCGTGTTAACGAACGGTAAAAACAAGTGTCACCGTTCAGAAAACAATGGTAAACTGCTGAACGTATTAGTGATGCCTAGAATATCAACGACTCGTTTACTGTTGTTTATTACGACGTCCTACTTCTTTCTTCTTCTCGTTCACCAGCTTTGAATTCAGGTGTAATCAGAGAGTCCATTACGACGCTTCCGTCTGATTTTTGCGTGAAGACTTGCTTTCCTTTTCATCAGTATCCCTCGCCATTCAGACGAGCCCTCTCTAACTTCAGAGGCGACGACGTCCTGTAAAGGATAATGTCACGATTTTCATCTTCAACTGCAACAATAAATGAAAACAACAAATAATGATCGACATCTGAACATAAACAAATTCTATCAAACACACATTTCAATACATAACAACTAAAAATTGAAGAGTTTTTTCTTGTTTATTTTGAAAATAATACGTTGTTTTTTTTTACATTGTTGTCACAATTCATATTACATAAAAATAAACGAGATCAAAAATAAAATGTTACATGATGTAATCATATGTTTTGTATTACGAAGTTTGATCATTTTCAACGTTGTCTTGTAGCTTTCAATTATGTAGAAAGGTTAACTTTGAAATGGAATGTAATGTTTTTCTTTGTAGAATTATAATTTTGTTCATAATAGTAAACACGAGAACAAGATGGCAGAGAAAAAATAACAATGGTAAATAGATATCACAAAAAGGAAAGTGAAGCATATTTTTGGGTGAAATTATATGTTTTTTAAATTACAGCTTTGGTTTAAATTTGAAATATTTTCATTGTACTTCGGATATTTCCATAGGTTTTCCGATCTCCTTCGCAATATCTCCAACAGCGACTAACCATACCAGTTCGATGTTGATTGATGAGCCTACTTATATTCCTCTTCTTCAATTAGTTATTGGTTACTGAACCGACACAATAGCACTCCAAACAAACTCATATTTGGTCAGTATCTCGGAACAGATGTCGTATGGTATGCATACTGATGGTTTCTGTGGCTTGCTGGCTGTACACGCTCCTCAATCTGTCATTGAGGCATCCAGTTTTACTCATACAACGTGTAATTTTAAACTTCTTAAGTCGATGGATGGATTCAATGTTCGTTTTAGTGTTCTCATGCAAGAGGAAGTTGTAATGAGGCTGAAGAACATCTCCCTTATCTATCTTTAATTCTCAAATAATTAATGCTGCTGGTGAAAGTCTTCCCACTCTCTCATTGCCGCAAACACTCGCATAAACAGGACAGCAGAACCATATAAAACGCTGGCTCTTAAATTACAATTTATGAACATATAATGATACTGATTCTTCTTGACTGATCTAGCAGCACTTGAGTTCATGCCCTTCTGTACAATGTCATGTAGTAAGTTTGTTGCACGTTGTATAGAAGAAATAGTGTGACTGGATTATTTACCCACTTTAGACAGAAGTCGTCAGACTGATTAGCATAATGTAAAGCGTTCGTATATCGATGCGGACACAGGGTTTTCGTTTGAATCCTACACTCGAAACTTCGCATGTGAGACAGGAATTGGCCCTCCTACCTTCTGCACGCTAAAAATTCGAAGTGACAGACACTTCATAACCTAAATTCTGAAAAGGCTATGGGAAATTGTATATATAAAGGGTTTTAAAGCTGAAGGATAGACTTAATTGCACCGGGTTTGATCCCATATAGCTCGGTCCCTCTCCACAGAAATGGCACCCCAGCTGCCGAGAGTATTGCACAAAGCACGAACTCGGTAGCTCCAGCAACAACCCTAGGGGTCTCTGGAAAAAACTGCACCCGTGAACAGAACGGTGCAGTCCGGATTCGAACCCACGACCTTCGACTCACAAGGCAGAGGGCGTAACCACTTAGCCACAGAACCCCTGTATATATTTATTTATACAGCAGCCTCGCCTGTGTGGTGCCGGGGCCCACAATGTAAGCAAAGAGTAGTACCACTGCGACTTACAAGGCATGTCGTAAAAGGCGACTGATGTAGGACCTATGAAATCTACACTAGTAAATAAAAAACATCGCAGAAATCGAATATGATGGCCTACTTGTAGGCCCATAACTGGCACAACATACAATCGCTCTTAGCCTCAGATCACATACATATCACACAGCGTGGTTAACAAGTGGTCGATATGGAGCGTCCGAAGATATCCTGAAAATATCAAATTTGACTCACATGTTTCTTCACATGGTAGATGTTACAATATACATATTACAGTACATATGTTACATATCCCAAGAAGACTATTACTTGTTACATATATTACTTAATGCTGTATACACAGAAAGAAAGAACATCATTGAAAGTAATATATACATAATAATTATCATCATTTAGTTTATCCCTGTTGGAACATGGCTCACATAGCAACACATGACCCTGTTGGAATTCAACTCAAATGACAATACACGCAATTGTTTAAACTTGACTCCCATAACAGCACATGCCCCTGTTAGAACTTGACTCCCATGATAACACACGCTACTGTTGGAACTAGCCTTCCATGACAACACATGCCTCTGTTGAATCTCGGCTCCCATGACATTATCTCTAAATGCCATACTGTCCTGCGTGAGGTCACCTACTTCTGCTGCAGTCTTAAATTCGTCTTTGATATTTTTCACCCATCTTCTCCTATGTCTTTCTTCTTCCTTTATGTCCAGTACCTTGCCATTCAGAACGATCTTCGACAGAGAAACGTGTCATTTTATATTCCAAAATATCTACTTTTCTTTTCTTCATAGCCACTTCTCTTTAGTTTTAAACTGTTGTAAAATTGACATTGTTGTTCATTTGTGTTTTCTATGGTATTCTGTGTACTCTTTTGTAGCACTTACATTGAAGGACATTTATCGAATTTTTAAACAGCTTTAACAATATATGTCTCACAGCCATACGTTTGCTACGGAGAAAAATACATGCTCTTTAAAATGTAAAACATATACGTTTTACATAAAAATGTATGACTAAAAGAAGAGTAGCAAGCTGCAAATTATAATGACAAATAAGAAAGTAGAATTTATAAGTGGTTATATTGACTATAAGATAGTAGCAAAGATAATCAAAAATATTCATCATTTAATCAGATAGTTATACCTACTGATTAAGTAATGATCCGCTCCTAGAACAGAGCTACTATTGTTACACAAAAGATGAGCATAACTTACTTAGTTCATTAACAAGACTACGTATTATGCTGTTATTGTGTTGGAAGACAAATATGTGGTCTATTGTTCCGTAGTACACAGAAGTAGAGAGAGTGGAATAGTCAAGTGAAAAAAACCAAATAAAAATCTTTTGTTTACGTATGTCTTTCTTTATTTGTTTACATATGAAGTTCTCCTTGCGTTCGACCTGTTTGAATTCAGGCGTAGACAACGTTATACAAAGTTTCTGAGTGATTTTAGTAACGACATGTTTTCCTTATTATCAGTGTCCCCCACCATGCATGCGTGTCGTCTTCGTCTTTAGAGGTACTTGTAGTGTGGATCCTTAAGTATTGATCTGTCATGCACATGTGATGTGTTTACGATCAAATAATGTTGCTAATTGTTTATCTTCACAAATGTTTTAATTGATTGATAAATACTTTAAAAAACTACATCATCGATGCTCTGAGAGAAGCAGGTCGAAAAAAATAATTTTGAACATACGTATCTTCTTCTTTGAACGCTCCATATCGACCTCTTGTTAACTTCTCTTTGTGATTTGTATGTGATTCGAGCATAATCAACAGAAACAACTATTTATCGAACAGATGGCTAGAACACGAAAGGAAACACTACAACCTTAGTCCATTCTTCCACTCGCTCTCACAAAAACATAATTCCAAAAATATAAAAAATTAAAAGTAGCAAATATGATATAGCGTTGTTAACCAAAATAAAACATGTACAATACGAGTGTTAAAATAATTAACTAATTTAGCAACATAACATAGAAAATATGATGGATATATTTTAATATCAACAATAATCTGGACACAGTCAAGGCAAATGTTAGTTGAAAGTCAGCTTTCTAACCTAACCACTTAGCTATTATGAGACCCTCTGCGTTTGTGTATATATATATATATATATATATATATATATATATATATATATATATATATATATATATATATATATATATAGTTAGTTAGTTTGTTCCTTTCGTGCCAAAGACGGCACATAGGGCAAAGGTTTTAGATCTCCATGTGATACGGTTCTTTGCTAGCAGTTGGAGATCTTGTATGGTTTTACATCCCAATAGTTTGCTTTCTTGTTGGATGGTTCTTCGAAGAGTGGTCTTTGGTCTTCCACGTTTTCTTTTACCAACTGGTGACCACATAAGGACTTGTCGATTTAGTCTCTTTTCGTCTGATCTAAGAACATGAATTAAATATTTCCACCTTCGTTTATATATGTTGTAACTAATGTTATTTTATTCTTTAATTAATGTACATGTACTATCAGAGTCTACGTCTTCTATTTTATTATTTGATTAATGTACATGTACTATCAGAGTCTACGTCTTCTATTTTATTCGTACCAATGTGTTACCAACGTGAACACAGTTTCTACTCAGCTGTAGTGGGACTGGTTATGCGTGTTCTGTGATCTATTGAACACGCATTCACTGATACTGTGCTGTGACTTTCTTGTATAATGCCTTTGTTGTCATCTTCTTTGACAATATATCATTGACGACAAACACAATCTAACACAGTGTTTCCCAAAGTGGGCGGTACCGTCCCCCTGTGGGCGTTGAAGCCTTCCAGGGGGCGATGGTGGGTTCAGAAGCATTTGGGAAGAGTTATTTTTCGTGATTGTATGATTGAATAATCATTAAAAATTTGAAATTCTGCATTTTAATTAAACTTATGCCTATCTTACACCATCCATTTTTTCATCAATTTTATATTTCATGTATCTAACCATGTATGGAAATTGACCATGTATGACAGAAATATAAATCAATTTTCTACGTCAAAGTGAAAATAGAGCATGTATATATATATATATATATATGGGGGTGAGGGGTTTGGAAAACTGTTATACTGGGGAGGAGGCATTACAAAGTTTATGTCGTGCAAAGTGGGCGATGGGAAGAAAAAAGTTTGGGAATCTATGATCTAACGTATGTAAACGACCAAGTTAAAACAACGTAGTGTTAAGACTGTTATCTTTACTTTGTTTTCAACCATCAATAATAATAATTCCAAAATTGAGTTGAATCAAAACATTAGTTATATCATCATTGTTCAAGTATCTCACAGAGTGACTTAAATTAACACTACTAACATTCAAGTTGTACATAACCAAGGGTGGCTCTTCAATGCAATCTTACTATTCCGTTTCACTGGCATTTGCTGTCTGACTCTTCTAAAGAATCTTGTATTTTCCTACATTTTCTGTGGTTCTCTCTTTCCTTTGTCTCTTTTCTCTTGTTGCTCCAGAGTCCAGTCGTCAACGTGCGTCAAATCTACCTACGTCGGTTAAGTTCAACTCTCTCTAGTTTTACACATGTAAATTCGTAGTGCAATCTCATTGTATGGTCTTTTATAATTTGTTGTCTGTGCCTGCTACTGGTTATTGTCGTCTATAGGGTCCGTCGTGTCTTCCTATTGTTGCTCTCTTATGTGCTTCTCATATGTGTATATATATATGTATATATATATATATATATATATATATATATATATATATATATATAATAACGAATGCAAGCTAGAGGTCTGTTTACATGCTTTGTAGAGGCATATTCCCATGATCAAGTTTAGCAGTGGGAGTGGGATTTCTCCGATCGTACAACTCCAGACCAGCCAAACCGCAGTTGGGTACCAGATAAACGCTGGGAAGTAGAAGCGGCTGGTGTGATTTTGAACATATCTCTCCCCCTCCCATCGTGTATCGTTGATCAAAGAAATATACAGAACGAACACTGTATTCTACACACTGCCTCATTGTTTGGAAACGAGTTATTTCTTACTTTCTGAAATACCCGGCGTCGCTCGGTTCTAGCTTACAGTGTCAAGGTTTTTTAACTTGATTCAACTGGTGGGTTTATAGTGCAATTAGTTAGTTAGTTAGTTTGTTCCTTTCGTGCCAAAGGCGGCACATAGCGCAGAGGTGTGAGATCTCCGTGTGATGCGGTTCGTTACTAGCAGTTGGAGATCTTGTATGGTTTTACAACCCAATAGTTTACTTTCTTGTTGGATGGTTCTTCGAAGAGTGGTCTTTGGTCTTCCACGTTTTCTTTTCCAACTGATGACCACATAAGGACTTGTCGATTTAGTCTCTTTTCGTCTGATCTAAGAACATGACCTAAATATTTCCACCTTCGTTTCCTTATAATATTTGATAGGGTTGTTGGTGTGTTCTATCTCTCAATGTGTTGTTAGAAACGAAATCACTCCATTTTACTTTTAATAATTTTCGGAGACATTTATTCTCATAGCTGTCCAGTTTCTTATCAATTTTCTTTGTTGATTTTCAACTTTCACAACCGTAGGTCAGTACAGGAATCACACATGACCAAAATAATTTAACTTTTGTGCATATACTAAGGTCTTGAGATTGCCAGGTATCCGTTAATTTAGTGAAGGAACTAGCTGCTATAGCAATACGAGTTTATTTCTTTCATCGTGTCTCCGTTGTTTGACACTTTACTACCTAAATATGTAACATGTTTAACTTTCTCCAGTTATATAGTGTAATATGTTTCTTGAGTTGGGTGCATCATATAATCTTACAGTGTAGTTCTCATGGGTACTGCATACAATTTGAGACTGTGTCTCGCAGTGAAAATTGTTGTCCTTCAATGTTAAATTTGATCTTATTCCTTATTAGACAACTGTAATACGATATGGAAATGAGACACATAGATAAGGTTAGGGTTCTATAAAAAAAAGAGGTAGTCATTACTATCTTAGAGATCTTAACGGGTAACTAGGCATTATTACATTCAGTACTGTGGCCTAGGGGTTAGTGACTCGGTCTATTAACCTCGACTCACAGTTCTGAGTTCGAATCACACTGCGGACAGTTTGGTTACAAATTGTTTCGCGTGAATTTTAACAAAAGGACGATGGCACCACCCTTTTAGAAAGCAATGGCAAACTACTGAACGTAATAATGCCTAGAACAATCACAAACAGCGTTAAAAAGCTGGGGTTTATTCGCAAAGTCCTGTAAAGGAAATGCAATTAACCTTTTTAACTTAGTTTGCCATTGCTTTCTGAACGGGTGGTGCCATCGTTCGTTTGTAAAAATCCCCGCGAAACAATTTGCAACTAAACTGTCCTCAGCGTGATTCGAACTCAGAACGTCGAGGTTAATAGAACGAGTCACTACCCCCTAAGCCACAGACGTCACCATCGGGTAACTACAAATTTTCAAAATGCTGTGTTGGAGATACAGAGCCGCCAATATTCGTTATTGTGATGACATTTGCACTTACAATCTCTTGATTTTGTAACAAAAATGTAACTATTCCTACATCTACAATCTTTGATAGCATTTCTTAACTTCTAAAGGCATGCATCAAACAGTTACTATGTCATTTGTTTTCTAGACTTCATTGATCCTAAAGAATTTCTGGACACCTGACAAGAATGCGATGGTATCGCGTACCATTATCGAAAAAAAGTGAACTGCAGGTAAAACTTGGAAAAATGGTAAACCGTAAACAAAGTGACAGTTTTACAAAATACATAAACAGTGACGATAACAAACTTTCGACCAAAGGCCTTTATCAACAAACAATCAACAAGAATGACGAATTTCGAGGAACACTACAAATGGACGATTACATGTGGAAACAAACCTATCTGATGGTTAGTTCACACATAAGATCCATTAGTTTCCCATCATCATTAACAGCTTGATAAAGACAGTCAATCGTCATGTGTATAGTATGTAAAACGCCACACATGTTTTACGTTTCATCCTCCACGAGCCACACAGAAAAAGTTAATGAGTACAAAGCAGAGAAGACCAGCAAGATGGAGCGAAGCATCAATAACAGCCTTACGACACAGACATATCAAAAGCTTACAAGTGCCTAAGAAGAACAAGCACACACAAGACCACTACGTTTCACCCCCAACACTTCTATAAAGAAGTAAATGGTGGAGAAGAACAACACACAAGATCACTACGTTTCACCCAACTTCTATAAAGTAAATGGTGGAAGAAGAGCAAATATAAGAAGAAGGGAAAAAGAAGAAGAAGAAAAATCGATCATAACTTGAGCAATATAACATAAGAACAATATATATAACAAAGTAATACTAATAATACATTATAATAAATTAAGGAATGCAATAAGCTTATAACTGAACTAATTTATAGGTGTTAGATTAGCAAGTTAACAACAACAATTATAAATACAAGTAGTCAAAATTAGCCATGTTCATTAAACCATTCTCTCTCTCTCTCGATCCCGCCTAGACTGATGAACCAACTTTTATTATGAATTTTATTGTTGCTTTTAGTATTAAACCATCTATGCAGTCTTCTATAAAAGTTTTGTAATCGCAAGCTTATATTGTATTTTATATAATTAAGTTACTTAACTCATTGTAGACCAAATGCACATTCGTGGCTTTGCATTTTACGCATTTTACCAGGAGCCACCATAAAGGGCATTTTTTATTCTATAAACAAATGGCTTGTAAAAACATGGCTTTTGAACTGGTCCACTGGTCTCTTCTTTAGATTTGTACTTTGGCATAATAAACCTGGCATACTTTGAAACTGGAAAAGTTCAAATATGCACTATACAATTGTCAAGCTGACACTTTTCATTTAGTAGAGATGATTGGGGGAAGGGGGTTGTACAAATTTGTAGCTGTTTTGTGAAAGCTCGCTCTAAAAATTGCTAACAGCACTTCAATAAAAGTTTGTCTTGAATTCCTACACTAAACCATACACAAGACGGTTGATTGTTTGCAAGGAATTGATTCTTATTGTTCATGTTTATTGAACTGCATGATCAGATATAAATTAGCAAGGCTCGTCTTTAAGTTGAATGAACGTGTCTCTTATAAAAGTGATTTTATTCCATTATATAACAAGCAAACAAATTCGCTAAACCACTTCAAATGTTTGGAACAATCATGTTTGAGATTACGTCTCGAAGACAATCAATATTTAATTTCAATCATAACAAAAAACGTTTATAAATCATTATTCAAAATTTGAATTGGGTTCAATCTTTGTTAAATTAACAGTCACTTTTTTCTTCTTCTTCTTCAGCGATCTCTGGTCATGCGCTTCATTTACTGTGGACCACAATCTGGCCAGTCAGCTTCAGGTCTGTCAGGTTTCCTTCTTCACCGATCTCTGGTCATGCGCTTAATTTACTGTGGACCACAAACTAGGCGGTCAGCTTCAGGTCTGTCAGATTTCCCCAAGCTTAGTTTCAGGACGCTGGGTGTGGCGACATGTTGCTCGTCGCTTCAAAACTAGGCGGTCAATGATGCTAATCACAAACTTGTTCGTGCTATTTTTGGACTTTGATATGTAATATATTTGTGTATTATTTAATATTTTACTTCGAAAAAAAATGTGTAACAATGTAAAACAAAAAAATACATTTTTAAAAGCACACAGCGATATAACTTGCTCACAATTATCTTATACATTACAGCCTTAACAATACACATATAGTCGTCATAGTTTGTTGTGTAAGGCGATAGCTCATAGGCTAAGCTGTGTCTGGTGATGCACCATGAAGCATGTTTTTAATTTTCAAATTATTTACAATACTGCATTTCATGTCAAACACACTGAAATTATAAACTATACAGTGAGGTCTTCGCAACGACTGCCCGGGCCATGAATATGGAAGTCATAACGGAGATGAAATCCATTGAGTGGTAAAAGAAGCAAACATTTACTCAAGTATGGGTACTTAGCGATTCTATGAGTTTTATATATAATATCAAGATCGATTACGTACGAAGACAGTGGATACAACTCATATCGTCTTCTGCGATCGGTCTTCTCGGCCACTTTGATCATTCTTGTTGTGATATATAAACAGCCTTTGCCAAGAACGGTTTTAAATCACAATATTCAGCGCCATTTGGAGCTCTGGTGCTTATCCTTCGGCGATGTGTTCGGTTTCAGCCAGCATTTACTGGGTTCGCTCTCCGTCAGCCTTTGGCTGTCCCAGCCGACCTGCAAGGCAGCAGGTTACAATTCATATAAAACGTGACATTCAAGAAACTCCCTTTAATCTCTACCTCTTGTCTGACGGCGGTGAAGGGCAATAAGAGATGCTCTCAATGCTGTGATCGAGAATGGGCTTTCTATGAACAAAAGCAGCATCGTCAGTGCTCTAAGAAAAACAAACATACGCCTCGAAGATTTCAGACAGAAGGAGATGAAACGTATTGTCTATATTGGTTGCACAAGCTAGACATACTGGTTAGTGTTGCAAGTCTGGAAAACTATGCACGTATTGTCTAAATTGGTTGCACAAGCTAGACATACTGGTTAGTGCTACAAGTCTGGAAAACCATACACGTATTGTCTAAATTGGTTGCACAAGCTAGACATACTGGTTAGTGCTACAAGTCTGGAAAACCATGCACGTATTGTCTATATTGGTTGCACAAGCTAGACATACTGGTTAGTGCTACAAGTCTGGAAAACTATGCACGTATTGTCTATATTGGTTGTACAAGCTAGACATACCGGTTAGTGCTGCTGCAAGTGTGTAAAACGATGAGAGACACACCAGTAGATATATCGTACATCAACCAGTACAGAACGGGAGTTGTTAGACTAAACACACTGAAATACATATTTAAGCGGATTCTTATTTCTTCTTATCTCAAATCCTGTTTTACCTCACAGCGTCAGGATAAGAAAATATTTGTCGAGAACTGTACTTTGCGTGCACTTTATAAATAGTGTTTAATATGAGATCAGAGCATTGATGAACATATCCAAAGTGCATTAAAAATGATCCTCAAATTAACAATAAACAATAGCATGTCAATATGGGTTTATTTTACCTTTAACCCTTTTAGTCCGAAATTTAAAAAAAACACATATGGATGCAGAATAAACCATAGATGATGAATTGCCAGTGGAACGATCTCACATAGTCAGAAATGGCGCACAGTGTAGAACATAAATCTTTGTCGAAGATCATAAAGCTCAAATATACAGCAAAAAATGATGGATAAAGAGCAATGAATACAACGAAGAAGGAAAGTGGAGCAAACGAAACAGACTCACAACGTATTACGCAAGGATAAAATCCGCAGACAAAACCTAGCATTGCATATGGTATCACGTGGAAGCCTCAAGGGAAATGGGTTACGTAGTCTTCTTGTCAAAGATCAATTATATATCACAATAAGAATATAAATTGGTTGCTAAGAACAAGAGGAATTAACTAGTATCTATACAGCATCTTAAAAATAACCTCGAGACATACATGGTCAGAATTGAGAAGGGTTTTTTTCGATCCAGACATTAGCTTTTCAGCTTTTCGGCTCGGTGCCATGGACATTGTAACTCTTCGGTTCGGTGCCACGAACACCGTAAATATGAAAACCTGTGACTTTTCTGCCACCCGCGGAATTGAACCTGCACTCTCCCTGGAGCTTATAACACCTGTCGTCCCACCGCAACTAACACGCTGGAGTGTTATAGAATAGTATTTGAAAAGTTAACAATCGACTAATAAAAAGTGGAGCATATAACCAAGCATTATACATACAAGCTGGACTATTAGTGATACATTCAGCTGTTAACTGTAATATATCAACATGACCATTATCTGTTATGAAAGATATTAACAAATATTATATATCACATTCATATTAACACTGTTCGGATAACAAAAGAATGCTGAAATGTATGCATCACAATAACAATCTTATATGAAGAAATAAACAATCAACTTATTCAAACAATATAACAACATTAATTTGATAACATAATGTTATAATACAATCAATTTTTCCAAACAATATTATTCTGTATTCCATCATTCCATTATTTCCGAAGTTGATCCAACATTTCCTTTAGTCTTTCCATCCACGAGCTTTACCGCCAAATCTGAAGCACAACTTTTTGGGAAATTTGCCGGTTTTTGGAACAATGTCAAAGTATCCAGCAGAGCGACAAAATCTGACAAATAGACAAGAAATAGATTTATATTTATGTTGCACATATGTGTTCATATAAAAAAATAAAATAGTTCATATATCTTATAAAGTAGAGGTTATGTGCTCGCCTTTCGTTCCAAAAGTACTCGTCTCGTTTCTCGTGGAATCATTTGGATATTTTTTACAGAGATCCACACCTCAGTGTAGGTGAGATCAAGTTCCTAGTTTTTGTTTTTTCCAGAAGCACTTGAGCTGAAAGCTCTTCGGCTCGGTGTCATGGACATCGTAGCCCTTCGGTTCGGTGCCACGAACACCCTTAAATCTGGGGAATCTGTGGCTTTTCTGCCAGTCCGCGGAGTTGAACCAGCACTCACAGAGGACTTGTCCCCCGTCGTCCAACGCGCTAAGAACACGCTGGGCAGGCGGGCAAGTTCCTGGTTCTATCAGAGACGGACGATAAAACTTAAATTCTGTGTTCAAGTTGAGAACGCACAAGAATCATTGGCAGCTAAAAATTAAGAAGAGCAGGCTGAAAAACAGCTGCCCGAGCAAAATTTATTCGAAAAAAATGTGTAAAATTCTACCATATATTTTCAACATCATCTAAATTGCATCGGGGACACTCGCCGGTGTTACGGAGCTCATACACTGAACTGCTTCTGAGATGTTCGTGTGTAAGTAAAAGATCTACCATATTAGTAAAACTTTTTTGTATTATTGGGTTCTACCTAAAGTACCACAACTAGGGGACCCAGTACGGTTGAACGTATAAACTCCGAACGCCGTCATTCTTTCGAACGAGACCTGCTCGGAATTTGTTCAAGTGTGTCGTTCCCGTGGATTTTTGCGAACGGTAAAAATAGACTTCCCCGTTCAGAAAGCAATGGTAAACTACTGAACGTATAAGTGGTGCCTAGAAAATCAACGACTCTTGTACTGTGTGTGATGACGACGCCCTGTAAGGGATATGCCAGGATTTTCATAAACTGGTTAATTGCCCATTTGGCGCTGTTTGAAGGGTCTCACCCTTTGGCCCACGATAAATTGGCACTAAGCTTTGATCTTAGCCAAAAGGCCAAGAAACGATCATGTAAAGGCATTTCGTCCGACAAATAATGGAAAATCGCTAAGCTGGGAACAGTATTTTTTTTTTTTTTTTTGGGGCCCGTCCCAGATGTGCCATACCAGGTAGACCCCGTACAACGGAACGTGAAAACGTTTATAAAACTATCAAGCCCCATCAATCCTTCGATCGATGGTACTCCTAGTTTTGTACAAGGGTAGCCATGTGGCATTTAATGAAGGCTTCCGACCTTCGGCTTCGACCAAATGGGTACTAGTTCCGTAACACAAGCTGATATCTTTGTAAACCCATATAATGAGCCACGTGACAGATATCAAGCGATACAGATACTACACTTTGATCTTAGCCAAAAGTCCGATGCTGTTATACATATGCCAACCCGTACTGACTAAAGCTGCTATGACGCTGAAGCTAACAGCTTAATAAAGGAGACATACATTTTCGTCTATTAACGGTTTTCTGAAGAACAAAATGACCATTCACATCATTTGTATATAAAACACAAAGGCTTGAAAAGATCTATTTTTAAATAGAAAAAGACGATATTCATAAATGAAACTGGACAAAACATAAATGATAACCACGTAACAACGCAGTGCTGGCTTAACAGGGACATAACTTAAAGGCAGTTTAAAAGTTCAAACCGCTTAATTACCTCCCTTCTAAGTGACACTGACGACCACTATCAATTATCAAATAGGTCCCATGCAAACTTTAAAGGTTTTCTTAAGACAGGGGAGAAAACTAATAATACTCGTTTTACCAAACATGACTGATAGCTCCACGAATATGATTGACAGTAGATATTATCACAGAGTCAGATGACCTGTGGTGATATGGGAACGTTAGTGTGCATGAAACGTGCGTTTTGATTGATTTTTAGGAAATGTGTTACCTCCATTTTTACATGAACAATGTGTTCATCAATGTGAACATCTTGATCAATGTCTAAGGTAGCTTTATTTAAGAATTAATGAGCTCTAGAAATGCTGAGAAAATAGTTCATCTATCGATCTGGTACAGCTTATTTTACTACGTCAGTTATTTATATTTGTTATGTCTGTTTCGGTTTACGTCTGCCGTTAAGTCTTTTCTCATGTGATTGATACATCGCAGATGATGTTATTATTCCATGTTGTTTAAGTAATATGTTGATATTATGAATACCACCTGTTTTTTATGTCTTTCTCTTTCTCTCTCTCGGTCGGTTTTTCGGCCATTTTTATCATTCTTATTGTAATATATAAACGGCCTTTGACAAGAACGTTTTTTTTTACGTAACAATCTTCAGTATCATTTGGAGCCCTAGTGCTTGTCCTTCGGCGACGTGTCCGATTTCAACCAGCGTTTACTGGATTCGCTCTCCGTTAGACTATGACTATCCCCAGCCAACCTGCAAGGCAGCATGTTCTTTCTCTTTGAACAGATTTTATGCTAATGTATACGCATATTAGTAACTGAATGGACTCACTGAGTCTATTGTCTATTGCCTATTCCCAGGTGGAAGATGTAGTTGGCTGTCCACTCTTGCCGTTAAGCGTAGGGATGGGAGCTTTATTTTGCGTTCTAGGGCTAGATAAGTTGCCCTTGTTGTGTCGTATCCGTGTTTATGTAGTGTAGTCTTGATATTGTCTATCCATCTTTTCTTGGTCTTCCCTTAGCTCTAGTACCCGATTCTTAGCTCTAGCTGACTGAGTATGCTCAGAAAGACTGAAATAGGCTGGGCTCGGAGACAATGGATGGAGTCGATGAGGAGATCTAAGCTGAAAAAAAACATTTTATTTTTATGCAGGACATGCAGGTGTAACGGGAAAAGAACGCGTCGATAAGCTTGCAGGTAAGGTTACTGTAAAACGCGAGCTAGAAATGGACCAGGTTGATATTATAAATTCCCTAAGGGAGAGGGTCATGTACATGATTCGAGTAATTTATTGTTGATTCAAGTAAAAATTGTAAATCTGCAACACTAACCAGACTGCAAGAATTCCAAGTCAAATATGATATAGCTAGAGAAGAACACAATACTTGTAGACAAAGAAGAATAGTAAACCAACAAAGAACCGGTATCATTAATTGCCACACGCTGAGTGACATCCTGAGGAAGAGATCGGTGCCCTTATGGACTAATTGGTTCGACGTGCATTGATAATGATCCGACGACTAAACTAAAATTAAACTTAACTGAATGAGATCCATTCTCATGAGATGTCTAAACATTTAACTCATTTCAACCATCAACCACTATAATGGCCTACAAATGTCAACTAAAAGCACCATAACCACTATAGTCGTTTTTCACATCGAATACTTTCTTCCTCGTTTTAGTATATCTTCAGTAAGTTTTTAGTAAACTTTTAGTAAGTTTTTAACGCAAGACATACGTCGTAAAACAAACTTGTAACATAAATAGTATAGCGTCTGCTAACATGATGTATATAATATAATTTCTTATTGATTATTAGTTACTAAACTAGCGTCATAAAAATCCGGACAGATTCATAGGCGCTTAGTCTCCCAAAACATATATCGAAGAGTATGCATACTGATGATCCCGTGGCTCGCTTGTTAAATACACTCCTCGTTCTGCCTCTCGGACATTCATTTCTACTTGTACAGCGGGTAATTCCAAACTGCTTAAATCGCTGGACTGATTCAACCTCTAATTTAGTATCTTCATCCAACAGACAGTCGCGAAATGAACGAAGAACATCCTCCTCATATATATTTTTAGATATAGATATATATATATATATAAAATACGAAACCTACAGCAAACAGTGTAAACACACACTATATAAGTGTATGATTAGATCAACAAGCAAGGGTATTAATTTCAGTGGTCTTCCCTTGCTCCAGTTGAAGCGAGAACGGAATGACGATCAAATTACTGTGCAAATTTCACTAATATACAGATACAGTGTATACTGAGCGACTAAATGCAAAAAAAATGCAGGCTTACTGTGTAAGGCAGGAACATTGAGCAGTCACGGAGGATGCATTACAAATATATTTTGTACCAGAGCATGTACGCCTAGTGTGGAGTTGAACCCGGACAACTAGTCTCAGAAGCTAGTTCACTAACAACTATGCTACTGCGGCTCTCCCCAATTCTGGCCAACGTTTACATATACCTCCTTCCATGGTGGTCCTCTCCAGCCATTTGTGTCTTTTTATATGTCCAAAATACTCTAATTTTCTCATTCTTATTTGTAGCGTCATCCAGATGAGAATTGGTTTTGAGTTCTTTCTGGCTAGATCTATTTGTTCTCGTCTCTGTCCATGATATACGAAGGACTCTTCTGTAACCTTTATATTCAAAAGCACATATATGTATTTCTACTCCCTTGATAAATGTCCATGCTTTACAATCATATATTGCCACTGTGAATATGCATGCTCTTAGTATTTTGATCATATGAGTACTAAGGAAAAAAAACCACTTTAAAATAGTTTCTTTTCTTGTAATCTGATTAACTTTAAACACGGGAGAGCAAAATATGGCGTCATGAATTTATGACTAGGGCGCCATGGCGCCCGCGGGCACCGCTTTGGACAGCACTATCCTACATCAGTTCAGCATGTTATTAAAAGACGTGCAGCCAGAATGAAAGAAAAGCAGAAAAATTGATAACGTTGTGTGGCGTACATAGAGAGAGATTATCTCCAATTTGAGAATGTTGTTTACTATACATAGATAGATTATTATGTGTAGAAAAAGTTGACAAAGGTATTTGTGTTAATACTAACCTCATTGCACGACTAAGCTTCTCATATGTCATTAGTGGGTTGTTTTCTTATCCCCCAGAGTTGCGCCACCTTCTCTGATTGAACAAATCGAAACACTCCGTTCTGTGAATAAATCAATAGAAAAGGAAGTAAAGAAAGAGCGGCAACATTATTAAAATGAGAAGTTATTTTTTTTTAATAGATATCATCATCATCAGGTACCGTGCCGGCTGGAGTAGACGATCATCGATTTTCACAAATCTCTGTCTCTGGTGTTTGCTATCATCTCAGATGGTGATGCTCTTCTGTGTAAAGAGAAAAGCACAGGCCACAGTTTTCAGACTTAGAACGGGACACTGCTGTCTCAGAGCCCACCTACACAGAATGGGTCTCAGGGACGCAGCAGCCTGCACATGTGGAGCTTCTAAGCAGTCCCAAGTGCACATCCTGCAAGACTGTCCCAGTCTGAGTAGTGTGAGAATGGAGATCTGGCCACAGAAACAACTCTACAAGAAAAACTATGGAGGACCGGTGAAGACCTCAAGCGCACCACCCTCTTTATGCCACATACCGGAGTAGTCGCATACCAGAAGTTGATCGCAGAATAAGAATGTGCCGTGAAGTCAGGTTATCCAAATTTTTCTTATTCTGTCTTCCTCTATCTCGCTTAACCTCGATTTTACCGGTTGTTACAATGTGCTCCTTCCTTATTACATGTCCGAAAATTGATGTATGTCTCTTTCTTATATTGATGATAAGCTTTCTTTATATCTTGACTTCATTCAACACCTCCACAGTAGTCATTTTAGCAGTCCATGGGATTCTCATCATTCTTTTGTAAACCCACATCTCTGTGGCCCAGACAAATATATAAATAATGAAATTCAGCAGATGTCTACATGCTAGTCACTTTAATTATTGTTAACATATAAAGAAAAAAAAAAAAAGACAAAACGACACACGAACGGATAGATGGACATACATAGATCAGGGGCGTATCCTGATAATGTGAGATAGATGTGCTGCTACTTAAAATGAATATGTGCCCATCCTATTTAACATCATTTTTCTGTTAATTTAAAAGCCAACTATATTCAATAATGCAAACGATAGTTATTGAACTAGGAAAATATATTTTTTAGATAGTGCATATTTCCACTTATTTGCTTCACTTGGAGATCAGATCCATTCTTCTTTCCTTGTGCAGAAACTTCTCTCTATGTGACGGCGTCGTAAAATGTATTATCCATTCTAGCCTTACTAAAAAGTTCTTTTCAATCGAGACAGGCCAAAAGATTGATTGTCTATATTGATCTTGTGTAGATCTGCGTCAACTATGAATCAAACAGTTGATTGTCTATATTGATCTTGTGTAGATCTCCGACAACTATGAATCAAAAAGTTGAATGTCTATGTTGACCTTATATATCAGATACGTGTCTGGTCAACCACTAGTGACAACTGTTATAAGAAAGAGAAGATGGAGATATGTTGGGCACACTTGAGGAGAAATGATCAACGAATATCAAAGCAGGCATTGAAGTGGGATGCAAAGGGTTCAAGAAAGAAAGGTCGACCTAAAGAGACCCTGAAACGAACTTTGCTGAGAGAGGCAGGAAATGTCGGTCTCAATTCCATGGAGGAGATTGAGCGAGTTGCCCAGGATAGAGCGGTATGGAGAAATTACTTGCAGGCCCTATGTAACGTATAACGGTACGAGAGGAATTATTATTATTAATTGACCTTGTGTAGATCTGCTACAACTATGAATCAAAAAGTTGATTGTCTATATTGACCTTGTGTAGATCTGCTACAACTATGAATCAAAAAGTTGATTGTCTATATTGATCATGTGTAGATCTCCGACAACTATGGATGCGTTTTAATACCGAAAACGACATTTCAATAGACACAGGGGTTGCTGGAATAGTCATAATCAATTCTGCCAGTTTGAACACTTCTTTAAAACCTGAACTGAGATCATTTATTTTCAACTAAAAAACTAGAGTAAGTCACGAGCTGACTTATTGTAGAACTCATCCAAAAAATAAAGTACCACAAGTTTATTTTTTATTCGAACATAGTCGAACATTGCTACATAAGCGTCTTTTAAACACCAAGCCTTCAATTGTTAGTGCTGATTTTTTATCGCACGCATTCACTATGTAAAACCACAACCTGTCCACCAATCTCTACCTACAGATAGATATATAGACTAGTGATTTACATTTCTTACTGCTATACATCCCTCTTGCCGTCTCTTAATGTCTTATTAAACACTAATCTCGTTGTTTCTCCCATTCGTTACCATGTCAGAATGTCCCTCTTGAAATCCACCTTTCATCTATCCTCTCAAGTCCTTAAATTAATTCAAAACTACCTAACAGCTTACATTTCCGATCCATCTCTTCACTGCTCTTCATCACGTTCACGTCGTTTCAAATACGTGCGATAATTAACTTTTAATTTTGTTTTTACACGAATCCACTTGTGATATTATCAAGGACATCATTGTTACGTCCCCTTAAAACTCAGGAAGCGTAACTACTATTAATCCGGAAAGACATAGATATGTTAGAGAGTTCTTGTTAAAATGCTGCTATTTACAGTTTTCTTAGTATTGTTTACAAACCATGTTAACAATTTAGTTTCGGTTGGGGATATCTCATTTTGCAATTCAGTCATGTCCATATGTGCTTCGATCTCATTCGCAATATCTCCAACAGCACCATGCGACTAACCGTACCAGTTGGATGTTGATTGATGAGCCTACTCATATACCTGTTGTGCTGTTCTTTCTGGTAACTTCAATCTTCGATCCAAACTCTTGCAATCTAGAAGTTGAGAAGGATTATTTTAAAGGAAAATCTTCAGACGGTCACACTCTATGAGGGTGTTCAGAATAGTAGCTCTATTCATTGGCTAACCTCATGATATGGTGGCAGAGCCAGCCATCGCTCTCCGCTCTAATTGCCATCAACGCCCATATGCCCCGGAAGGAAGATGAATGTAGTTCTGCGAATTGTTGACGCTAGTGGTGATTCAGTGCGCTGTCTGCGCTCCGAACTAGTCCCCACCTCTCGGATCATACTCAATGAATCACTCAGAATGCATGGATGAGTGTAGTTTTTTTACTCCAACCAGAATAGTTCCTTAGTAACCGTTGTCATGCCACGTGTTGTCATACTAAATACAACACTTCATCAAATACACCCGTCAAAAAATATCATGATACAACTGTCTTATAATTATGATGATGTTATAGATGGGGTGTGTATGTGGTGTATATATATGTGTGTGAAAAGTGAGAGAGAGAGAAAGAAAGAGAGAGAAACAAAGAAGGAAGAGAACTAGTTTGCTTCAAGAATGTGATCGTGTAGAGTGCTAACACAAAGTATTTTATTACTGAAGACATTACCAGTGTGTTGCCGGGACTAGCAAGGGGAGCAAAGAATAGTACCACTGCGACCTACAAGGCATGTTGTAAGAGGCGACGGAGGTAGGAGCCTAGGGAAGCTAGCCTAGTAAATAAAAAGCGTCGCAGAAATCGGATGTGCTGGCCTACTTGTAGGCGCATAACAGGCACAACGTACAACCGTTCTTAGGCTCAGATCACATACAAATTACAAAGAGTGGTTAACAAGTTGTCGATATATACCGTTCGAAGAAGAAGAAAATTAGGGACATAAACTAGTTTACGGAGGAATCTAAAGACGCCTGAGAGGCAGAGTGAGAGTTGTGTTTAATCAGCGAGCCACAGGAACCATCAGTATGCATACTCTTCGATATCTGTTGGGGAGACTGAGCACCTATGGGTCTTCCCGGAGTGCAATGACGTCAGTTTAGTAACCAATAATCAATAAAGCACTCTGAACCATATATATATATAATAAATCAAGATCGCCAAGTGTGGCGCTGTGACAACACAAGAGAAACTCGCGTAGCTGAGATCCTACCGTTGAGGCGCAGAGAAAGTGAGCTGAGCGAAAAGATAGAACACCCACATGTCTGAGACTATTGTCATCACCGCTTGTGATGGACAGCAATTATTATATACTTACTTCTTTGTCCTCCCATTTTAACAGTTTCGGGTTAGCCTCGGGATCCCTTAGGAGATCACGAACAAATTCCCAGAGATGGTTCCCGTTCTTGGCTGTGGACAAGATTGTCAAAATTATTAGAATATTGTTTTATCTATTTATCGATATTTTTTTACTCATCGATCTCTCTGGTCATGCGTTTAATTTACCGTGGACCACAAACTGGACAGTCAGCTCCGGGTCTTCAAAGGTTTTCCCAAAGCATAGTTTTCTTATCGACTGGGTGTGCCCATATGTTGCTTGATGATTCATGATGATTTAATATGACTAATGATAACATTCATTGTCGAAATACAGATAATGTAACAAAAATAACCTGTCTAAGCAGAATAATGGGATTATCAAGAAGAGACTTGTTTAGAAATGAAGACATAAGGAAAAAGTGAGTACTGCACTTCATCAAGAAACAACAAATTAAATGGTTCAGCCATATAAAGGATTATCCTCAAAGAGCAATGCTACTCCGTTACAGTGGATAAAAAAAACCAGGCAAAGTTAATAGCTATCGAAAGTCCGTTCTAGAAATCTCTTCTTATCCTGGCGTTGTGATACAACACAGAATCGGAGAAAAGAAGCACAGACATCTCTCTTTCGTTCTCTCTCTCTCTCTCTCTTATATATATATATATATATATATATATATATATATATATATATATATGAGAATGAATGATAAAATTGCAAAGAAATACACACGATCAATATTCACTCACTTGCATTATTCCTAACTTTCATCTTTCTTCTTGGCTTGATGAATCATACAGTACAACCCAGACATCGTGAGTGACTAATGGCCATACTGTTGTCATCACTGAAGGACATACTGTTCATTGGCTGGTATGGAGGCATGCATGACGAGCATGAGTCTTGAAAATACAAGAGAAAAAAAATATTGGATTTACTGAAATAATTGTTCTACACATTATCAGATATCACTAATACTGCTACTAATTGTGTTATTCTTTAGCAACATATGGTTGTGAGACATGAAATATTGACAAAGCGATATAGAAGATCATTAATGTCTGTCAATGCAAATGCTGCTAGAAAAGTACTCAGAATATCATGACAGAGAAATGAAAAGCTTCTGTCTGCAACAGCTTGATATTTAAAGAACAAAAAAAAAAATCATTTTATATTTCCGAAACTTCAAACATTTGAGTGTATAGAGAAAATAATTTGGAGGAATGGTGCTGGAAGAAGAATGAGAGGAAAACCCAGAAGACAATGGGTGTAAGATATCACTGACGATCCGAGAATGACTGCTGGACGACACCAACTTGCAGAGACAGAGAGTTTTTCATGACTGCTGTCATTGGAGACAAGTTCTGGAAGAGACAAGCTGCTTGATCTTGATGATGATGTATTATGTTATTATTATTGTCTATTGTCTTTCCTCAGGTGGATCATGGAATTTTTTGTCTGTCCATTCTTGACACGTTTCATTTTGTTTTACTAGGTAGCTTCCTAGGCCCATACCTCAATCGCCTCTTACGACATACCTTGTAGGTCACAGTGTTACTATTCTTTGCTCCACTTGATAGCCCCGGCAACACACGGTCAAGTTTAGATTGATTCTGTATTAAATTGAACACCAATTTCATTCAGTAGAAATACATGAACTAATATAGGTAGACAATATAGTGTTACTATTATCTTTCCCAGGTTTATGATGGAATTGGTTCTCCACTCTTGCCGTTAAACGTAGGGGTGGGAGCTTTAATTTGCATTCCAGTTTCAGATGAGTTGCCCTTGTTGTGTTATATCCGTGTTTATTTATCGTGGTTTTGATATTGTCTATCCATCTTTTTTGTGGTCTTCCCTTAGCTCTAGTACCTGATCTATTTTTATTGTATGCTGTTAGTGGTCGTTGGTTGTATTTCATTCTCATTAAATGTCCAAGCCACTGCATTATTGTGATACATTATATTATATGGATAAATGATGCTAATCTGAAAGTAAGTATTGAAAAGACAGAAACAATGGTGATATGAAGGCAGACATAAACACGTTCATTAAAACTAAAAAAAAACACAGACGTTTACACAAACTAGTTAGTTCAAATAACTTCCTCTTCTCTTTCACCATTGACTTCTTTACAGAAGTGTTGGTGGTGAAATGAAGTAATATTGTGTGTGCTGGTTTTAAGGCACTTTGTAAGCTGATATTCATTTTCGTAAGGCTGTTCTTGATGCCGTCGATCTATCTTTTACGTGGTCTTCCTCTTGCTTTGTACTCGATATACTTTTTCTTTATGGCTCTTTGTGGTAGGCGATACCAGGGTATTCTTGTCAGGTGTATAAACCATATAATATGTTGTTCTTTTATGAATTGTATGAATCAAATAAACAAATAAACCAAAAATATTTGTTTAAACTGTTAAGTATTTTGGACATATAAAGAGGTACTAAGGGTTGGAGAAGACCATTATGGAAGAAGGCATCCTGTCAAAGAGGAGATGAGGAAGAGCACAGAGAAGATGGATTACGGATGTAAAGGAGGATTTGAGCATGACGGCTGCAGAGGCAGAACATTTAACCTATGAAAGAGAAATTCTGAAGAGTGCCAAGTTTTGCTCAAGACTCGCTATTTAATGAAGGAGAAGAAGAAGAAACAAATGATTGCCATTGTCTTTCTTCTTATTTATCTTAGATATTGACAAAGCAGTCGGACATCTTGTGACCTCAAGTAAAGCAATAGGAAAAATACATCTATCGTGCTCAATCAATGGCCATCCTTCGCAGGAAACCCCATTATAGAATAACATTGCACTGTTTATCCTCTGTTGTTCACCAACACGCTGTCTTATGTTTGCACCACTTTCTTCTTCCTGTCTGGGCTAATGCATGGCAGCTCGTTAGATGGTCTTTTAATCACTTCTCGCCCGTGTAGTGCAGGGACCCGTAAGGGAAGCAAAGAATAGCAGCACTGCGACCTACAAGACATGTCGTAAAAATCGACTGATGTAGGACCTAGGGGAGCTACCCTAGTAAATAAAAAGCATCGCAAAAAACAGATGTGCTTTCCTACTCGTAAGCGCATAACTGGCACAACGTAGAATCGCTCTTAGGCTCAGATCACATACACAAACCGCACAGAGTGGTTATATGGAGCGCTCGAAGAAGAACAAGAATCATTTCTGAATATGTCCTCTATTCAACGTATCAGAGTTTCATCTGGTTTTTTGTCAAGACAAGTTTGGTTACGTAATACAACAAGACAGCTTAAAATGTTATTATATCGCTTCGTTTTCATTTGTGAGACTACCTTGAAGATTTGTATGTACAGATAAAGTAAGGTCGTTTACCCGAAGCTGTCACCACGTGCGTGGTGGTCGAATTTATTTTCTATCGACTATGAAAAACATTTGTTTTTACATTTAATTCCAACTCATGATGTTTTTATGTAACAACCCCGGAATGAACCAATCGACCACTTTCTCTCCTAACCAGGGACAGCTCGTCATTAAAGGCCAGTGGGGCCCGGACTCACCAATAATCGAAAGGGGGAATATCATCCCCGAATAGACAAATAATAATAAATACTTCAAAACCAATGATTTTTCCGAAAATGTGTGTCTGGCCCCACCAAGAAAAATGACAACGAGCCGCCACTGCTCCTAACTATACAATAAAATAAGCAGTAATTCTTACCATCGCTTAGGTAGTCAATGTCAGTTTTATCTATTCTGCAAGGAGATGATGATGATGAAGATGATGAAACCATCATCGAATGTTGTAGTGATAATGAAGATGAAGACGTTCCAGACGACCTCATAGATGAAGTTCCTGACGATGAAGACAGATTATGTGACTTTGGTGAGCCGGATATTTTTTTTGATGATGCGTAAGAATATGTTGGTTTTGACTGATATGTTGAAGATGAAGACGATAATCGATGTTTTGTGTACGATGGAATATTTGATGAAGGCAGAGCTGATGAAAGTGACGAAAATTCCGGCAGATGAGAGTATATCACTGGTACCATTGGTTGAGTGAAGGACTCTCCTTCTTTCAGCTTCAGAGGAAAAGTGAAGTTTTGTGAATCTATTGAAGGCAGTTCTATCTCTGGGCTTATAGAATACACTCCAAGGCCTAGAAGGCTAACTTTGATGTCATTTTCTGAACGATAGACCATCAGATCTGTGAATAATTAACAATATATTTTCACAAACAAGTGTATAATGTTAACATACACATATAAAACAATGCATAAATGGTGAGATATTATATCATTTTAAATCAACAGGTTCTCCCGTGTGGTGTCCGTGCCCGCAAGGGAATCAAAGAGTAGTACCCTTACGACCTACAATACGAATAAGAGGCGACTGGGGTAGGGGCCTAGGGAAGCTACCATAGTAACTAAAAAGCGTAGCAGAAATTGGATGTGCTGAACACTCCATATCGACCTTTTATTAACCACTCTGTGTGATTTGTATGTGATCTGAACCTAAGAACGATTTACGTTGTGCAAGTTATACTACTACAAGAAGGCTAGCACATCCGATTGCTGCAAGGTTTTTCATTTAGTAGGGTTGCTTCCCTATGCCCTACCCCAGCCTCCTCTTACGACATGCCTTGCAGGTCGCAGTGGTATTCGTTGTTTCCCTAACGGGCCCCGCCACCACACTGGCGAGGGACTTTGACAAAATTTGGTTGTGCCTGTCCTACGTTCCGTAACAGCATAACTGTGTGGTAAAATACTCATGTTCTCAGTGCAAACCACACAGATCATAAAGAGTGGTTAACTAGGTTGATAAGAAAGAAGTCAAACAAACTATAGTAATATGTCAGAATGAATTATCACAGCAGAGACAGCGAATGATAATTCCTCAACCCACGTTTAAACGTGCAGATAATCTTTAATCTGATCTATTATGATATAAAAATGGAGAAACCCCTGAGACTGATTGCAGACACAAGTATGACTTTAGACGCAGTGCCAAATGTGAGACAGAGACTAGTTACATAGGTCTGTGTATCATGTTCTATATTATGTGTTAATAACATCCGTATGATAAAGTCAAAGATGGAAGATAACAGCTGAACGACAATGTAAAGTTACGTTACAGGCATGATGTGTGGGCGCTTGGTGTGTGGACATAGTGTGTGGGCATTGTGTGTGGCATGGGATGGCATGGTATGTGGGCATGATGGGGTCATGATGTTTGGGTATAGTGTGTGGGCGCTTGGATTGTGGACATAGTGTGTGAACAACAGGTTCTGTTACTAGACTACTAAATAAACCAACAACAGGTTTTGTTTCTAGACTACTAAATAAAGCAAGAACAGGTTCTATTACTGGACTACTAAATAAACCAACAACAGATTCTACTACTGGACTACTAAATAAACCAACAACAGGTTCTATTACTAAACTACTAATTAAACCAACAACAGGTTCTACTACTGGACTACTAAATAAACCAACAACAGATTCTGTTTCTAGACTACTAAATAAAGCAAGAACAGGTTCTATTACTAGACTACTAAATAAACCGATGGCAGATTCTACTACTGGACTACTAAATAAACCAACAACAGGTTCTGTTTCTAGACTACTAAATAAAGCAACAACAGATTCTATTACTGGACTACTAAATAAACAAACAACAGATTCTATTACTTGACTACTAAATAAAGCAACAACAGATTCTATTACTGGACTACTAAATAAACCAACAACAGATTCTATTACTGGACTACTAAATAAACCAACAACAGGTTCTATTACTTGACTACTAAATAAACCGATGACATATTCTATTACTTGACTACTAAATAAACCAACAACAGATTATATTACTGGACTAATAAATAAACCAACAACAGATTCTATTACTTGACTACTAAATAAACCGATGACATATTCTATTACTTGACTACTAAATAAACCAACAACAGGTTCTATTACTAGACTACTAAATAAACCAATGACATGTTCTATTACTTGACTACTAAATAAACCAACAACAGGTTCTATTACTAGACTACTAAATAAACCAATGACATGTTCTATTACTTGACTACTAAATAAACCAACAACAGGTTCTATTACTAGACTACTAAATAAACCAATGACATGTTCTATTACTTGACTACTAAATAAACCAACAACAGGTTCTATTACTAGACTACTAAATAAACCAATGACATGTTCTATTACTAGACTACTAAATAAACCAACAACAGGTTCTATTACTAGACTACTAAATAAACCGATGACATGTTCTATTACTAGACTACTAAATAAACCGATGACATATTCTATTACTAGACTACTAAATAAACCGATGACATATTCTATTACTTGACTACTAAATAAACCGATGACATATTCTATTACTTGACTACTAAATAAACCGATGACATATTCTATTACTTGACTACTAAATAAACCGATGACATATTCTATTACTTGACTACTAAATAAACCGATGACATATTCTATTACTTGACTACTAAATAAACCGATGACATGTTCTATTACTTGACTACTAAATAAACCGATGACATATTCTATTACTTGACTACTAAATAAACCGATGACATATTCTATTACTTGACTACTAAATAAACCGATGACATATTCTATTACTTGACTACTAAATAAACCGATGACATGTTCTATTACTTGACTACTAAATAAACCGATGACATATTCTATTACTTGACTACTAAATAAACCAACAACAGGTTTACACGTTGTATTCTATCAGAAAGTCACGATCAGGAAATGGAGACTAAATTCAGTTCTCTTCCAGCAAAATACAATGCTAGAAATGTCAAATTACTCATTATTGAAGTGTACATAATACTTGATCATTTTTTTGTGGTCATGATACTGTAGTACAGGAAGCTTTTTAGCAACACTTGATCACAAAAATAACATAACAAATAATAATAATAGCTGCAGTTGGTTTATTATAAGACGAAACACGAAAACTGATAAAACGTTTCCAAAACTGTTTAATTAAAAAAAGGGTTAATACTTACAGTTTAAAAATTGGGTTAGAAAATATCTCCTTACGAAGAATAAATAAACTAATACTTAAACAGTGCTCAAATCAGAGTTTGAAATGATGTCATATAAAATAAACTAATACTTAAACAGTGCTCAAATCAGAGTTTGAAATGATATAACAAAAAACAACAACAAAACACAGAAAAAAGATAGATTTATATTAAACAAAGGTTCAATGCAGAAAGATACCCACTTGAGAAATGTCCACAAAGAGATAGATTCACAAAGAGATAGCTTCACCTCTAGAGTAATGTCCACAAAGAGATAATTATACACATGAGAAATGTCCACAAAAAGATCAATTCACACGAGAGAAATGCCAACAAAAGATCAATTCACACAAGGGAAATGTCCACAAAGAAATAAATTCACACAAGAGATATGTCAACAAAGAGATAAATTCACACAAGAGAAATGTTCACAAAGAGATAAATTCACACAAGAGAAATGTCAACAAAGAGATAAATTCACACAAGAGAAATATCCACGAAAAGATAAATTCACTAAGAGAAATGTCAACAAAGAGATAAGTTCACACTAAAGATAGATCCACAAAGAGATAAATTCACACTAAAGATAGATCCACAAAAAGATAGAATCATACTAGAGAAAGATTCGCGCTATAGAACACATAAAGAAACATTAAACCTTTGAATGCTTTTACCTGTGTTATGTCGGTTAGTGCTCTCATTGCTTCCGTTACTTTTCGGTGGATATCTACTGGTAATGCCTTTGTTGATATTCCTATTTAAACACGTGTAGTCTATGTGGTTGAATGCATTGAAGGTGTCGAGAGAAGCAATGTTCGCCGCTGGCTTGGGCTCTTCAAAGAATACTGTAAATATAGGCAGGTTCGATCTTAATTATTGCTGCATTGGAATCTTTAATTAAACAGTAATGTGATTAATCTCCCGCGTGGTTACTAGTGCCAAAATTAGGGGTGTAAAGAATAGAACCACTGTTACCTGCCACGCATGTCGTAAGATGCAATATGCCTCACAAAGGTCGAAGGGTGAAGTAGAAAAACGTGATTAATAATAGACGTGAATTAATTTAATTATACAGTAACTTAACTCGTTGTAGACATGTGCCAGTTTTAATATACATCAACTTCATTGATATATATATATATATATATATATATATATATATATATATATATATATATATATATATATATATATATGTTATACATTACATAGGGCTTGCAAGCAATTTTTCCATACCATTTAATCCTGGGCAACTTGTTAAATCTCCTCATAGAATGGAGTCTAATATTTCTCGTCTCTCTATGTAATATTCGCATCAGCATTTCAATTGAAAGTTTTCTTTCTTCATCAAATCATGTGCATTCTTTTTTTAAATTTTTGTTTTGGGACATTTTGATCATCTTTTCTTTTGATACCAGACATATCTCAATTCAACATTTCTCAATCTATTCTTTGTTATTATTCTTCCTCTGTCTTCTTCTTCTCCGTTCTCACTAGATTGCGATTTCGGATTCTCTAATAAAGGCAGCGGTTTGCCTCAGTTAATCAGCCACGCCATACAGTTTATCTTCTCCGTTCTCACTAGATTGGGATTTCGGATTCTCTAATAAAGGCAGCCGTCTGCCTCAGATTATCAGCCACACCATACAGTTTGTCTTCTGCGTTCTCACTAGATTGGGATTTCGGATTCTCTAATAAAGGCAGCCGTCTGCCTCAGATTATCAGCCACGCCATACAGTTTGTCTTGGACGCTAGTGTAAGTGGGCCACCTCTTTCTTCTCAAGTCTGCATACTGGGGGCAGTTCTGTACGATATAATTCCTATAATTTCTGCTTCCCCGTTTGTGCCGACATCTTCCCGCAGTAAGTTTTGGTCACCCTCGTGATGGTAGGTCTGACATTCTTACTGCGTGGCTAAATCTCCGAGGCAGATTGGCGACCGTAGAATCCGTTATCCCATTCCTCATTGTGAGGGGTCGTTGCACCATGTTATGCGCCTTACGGCCTCGTGCATTCGTTTTATGCAAGCATTTGTTTCAGATTAGCATTCCCTAATTCCTTGTTATAACAGTTGTTATTAGTTGTTGACCAGACATTTCTCTGATTTCATAAATTCTCCTTTAACTGTGTACGTTTCTGTAGCTATGGAGAGTACATGTGTTGGGGTAGCTAGCCTCGCTCACAAATTCTCTACCTTTCTCATTCGGGATTGCAACCGGCAACGGTGTAGTTAAAATGGATATTTGTGAATTGATTTAATACAATAGTAAGTTAATTAATAGTATGTATGAATTAATGTAATTATACAATTAATTAATGAATGACATAATTGGGTTAACTGAGTTACACAATCAGTTATTGGTTATTGATTACTGAATCAATGGCATAGCACTTTGGGAAGATCCATATATGCTTAGTCTGCCCTACAGATTTCGACGTGTACACATATTGATGGCTCCTGTAGCTCGGGGTTAAACACACTCCTCTCTCTGTCTGCCCCTCATGCATTCAGTTCTACTTGTATAACTTGTAAGTTCAACCTCCATAAATCTCTGGATATATTTTAAACTGATTTTAGTGTTCTCTTCTAACAGGAAGTCACCGAAACATTTTCCCCTTATCTATTCTAAACTCCAAGACAATCGATGCTATCGATGCAATCATGTCCTCTGTCTTCTAGCCGTGAACACACGCATGCCCAGGACCGTAGATCAACGTGTACCTTTGGAGGTTGAAATTTATATAGACAACATTCACTCATACCGAAACCGGCCATTCTAGATCTTCCGAAGCAAGGGCTGAGAGTCAGATACAACAACAGCCTTAATAAACCGAGTCCCAGATAGCCAAAGGAGGGCAGCATTAACAACTTCAACCACCATTATCACACTGGAAGTAGTTTATCTCGATGCCCCGTTTTGCTCTGCAATACCCTACAATTCGCGTTAACCAGAAATCGGTGACTGTCTTTCACCACGAAGTACAAACACATCGTAACATACAACAACATCATCAAACACTTGTTAAATCTTCTATCAGCTGCTTAATTTCGTGTTCAGCCATCATGCTCTACATTCTGTTCCAAGAGTATTTATAACATTGCGAAAGTTGAACTTGCAGACATTTACAGTCTTTTCATCAAGTTGCACAAACACATCGTAATATTAAACAACATCCTCAACAATTGTCAAATCTTCTATCAGATTCTTAATTTCGTGTTCAGCTTTCATGCTCTACATTCTCTTCCAAGAGTAATTATAACATTGCGGCAGTTGAACATGCAGATATTTAATGTGCTCCATTATTCCACAATCAAAACCAAAGTTAACAGGACGCTTCGCTATCGACCGTGTATCTTGGAATCTATAAACTTCAAGGCCAATTAAACAATTAATAAATTAATCAAATTCTTCAGTCGAATAAATTATACAATTACTGAATAAAATACTCATAAATGTAGTGAGTTATTCTAAAGAAAATAACTCAAAGTAAACTTACATTTATTGAAGAACTTTCAACAAATTAAGCAATGCCACTTTTGTATTAGCCCACACATTTTAATACTTGTTTTAATATATCACTATATTATTGTGCACACTTTCCTTGCATGATATATTCAATGGTGATGCCAGCATTTCAGATTGTCATACGAAGGATAACTTAAGTGTCGAAGCTAAATGTTTACGACTAATTTCTTTAATTGGTCGATGGAAGAGCATTAGATGGTTTTATTTTTTCTAGTTTAGATTTTATTTATTTACGTTTTTAGATGATCTAAGTCATAGATTTCCAAACTATTTCGGCTCACCGCCCACTTTGCACAACATAAACTTTGTAACGCCCCTTCCACATTATAACAGTTTGCCAACGCCCTCCCACATACATACATGCTTTATTCTCTCTTTGACATAGAAAATTGATATATATTTCTGTAATACATGGTCAATTTTCAAATGATTATATGCATGAAATAGAAAATTGATGAAAAAATTGATCGTGCAAGATGGACATAAGATTAATTAAAATGTAGAATTCAAATTTTTAATGATTATTCAATGACAAAATCACACATAAAAAGCTCAAAATGCTTCTGAAACCACTACGCCCCCCTGGACGGATTCAGCGCCCACTGAGGGGCAGTACCGCCCACTTTGGTAAACGCTGATCTAAGTCAATGCGGCACAGGAAGTTTAAAGCACTAGAACAGAAGTAGATACAGCTATTTGCTTAGTTAGACTAATTGTGAAAGAAAATACGCGAAGAAACATGTTATGTCATTCAGTGGCGGCTCGTGATAATTTTTGTTAGGGGGGGCCAGTCACAAATTTTCGGAAAATCATGGTTTTGTGTTAGGTTAAATTTTAATTTATCAAATAATAAATACGCATTTCACATTATTTTTGGTGGGACCCGGCCCCACTGGACCCTAATGATGAGCCGCCACTGATGCCATTCTTAAGTAATAAATATAATTTGTTTAATTTGTAACGTGTTGGAGATCAGTCATTTATTATTTATTGTCTTTTCACCACGAAGCACAAACATATCCTAATATACAACAACATCATCAACACTTGTTTAATCTTCTATCAGCTGCTTAATTTTGTGTTCAGCTTTCATGCTCAGAATTCTCTTCCAAGAGTAATTATGACATTGCGGAAGTTAAACATTGCAGATATTTAGTGCCCACATAAGAAACAAAGTTTTTGTTCGCACACTATGTTTTTACGTTTTCATGGTATCTAATCTTAGTCTGAGTTTTTCGAGAAGGCTTGTTTCCATTATCATAAGTGTTCCATTCCATTCTGTCGAGCCTTAGTCCGACTTCTGAGGTACTTGCAATTTCGATTTCCACGTAAAGGATCTGCGTTTCCTGTAGTACAATCGCGTACTGTGTGAACACCAAGATATTTTGGCACAAATTGGCTTCGGAATATCCATGGCCAGTGATCACTAGCGCAGCATTTCATCTACTTAGCAATCAGCGACCTTGTGTATCCATATAATAGAGTCTTAATTATCTGAACGATCGATTTCCCAATCTTCAAACCTGATAATGGGTATAATGCGGTGACAATTGATTGACAGGGACATTCTTAGTTTAGCGGACAGTGATTAGTGTGGGAAGAATTACAATGATACTTCGTCGGTATTTTCACTTGCACACGTTTTTTGAAATATCAACGAGATTGAGCACCTATTTAGACAAACTAAAAACAGAAACGTCTATCTACTGTCAATAAACTTAACATTACTAGTCGTCTATATACTTAAATTACTTGTCGTCTATAAACTTAAATTAACTGTCTATTCACAAAAATTACTTGTCTATATGTGTAAATTACTTATCATCTATATACTTAAATTACTAGTCGTCTATATAATGAAATTATTTGTCGTCTATATACGTAAATTACTTATCATCTATATACTAAAATTACTTGTCTATATGCGTAAATTACTTGGCGTCTATATACTTAAATTACCTGTCGTCTATATGCGTAAATTGCTAGTCCTCTATATACTTAAATTACTTGTCGTCTATATAATTAAATTACTTGTATATACTTGATGTATTAGTCGTTTATATACTTAAATTACGTATCCTCTATATAGAATTAAATTACTTGTCGTCTATATACTTAAATTACTAGTCCTCTATATACTTCAATTACTTGTCGTCTATATAATTAAATTACTTGTCGTCTATATAATTAAATTACTTGTCGTCTATATAATTAAATTACTAGTCCTCTATATATTCAAATTATGTCTATATAATTAAATTACTTGTCGTCTATATACTTAAATTACTAGTCCTCTATATACTTCAATTACTTGTCTATATAATTAAATTACATGTCCTTTATATACTTCAATTACTTGTCTTCTATATACTTTAAGTAATTTTCTTACCATCATTTATCAAACCCCTGAATGCCTCATACATTTTGGAGCCGTAGTAGGGATCTGCCCGCAAGAACTGTTGCCTGCTCATCTTACACAAATCTTCGCCTATAAAATTGTTATAGGCCTCGCCTTGAAGCTTTGACCCATCCAGTTGTTCCTGATTGTTTTGGAAATAATTGGTTAATGGTTAGATAATTACTAACGTATAACGTATACTAAAAAAAGAAAGTATACAACATGTTGTCAAAGAAATATCAGCTTTTAAAAGTTTAAATAAAATACCGAATGCTATCATACAAAAAATCATTCTCAGTCAAAAAAATGGTTACGAAAAATAATCAATTTAAAATGGGACGGATTCAGGGGAAGTGTTGAAATAAGATAAATATCTCGTCAACCACTGGTAATAAATGTTCTCAGAAAGAGAAGATGAAGATATGGTGGGCATTCTCTGAAAAGAAACGATTGAGTAATCACAAAGCTGTCATTGAAATGGGTACAAAGGGGTTTAAGGAGAAACGAACGCTCTATGGAAACTCTGGGAACAAAATATGGAGTTTGAAGAACACAAGAGGAAGCATCGAAGCCAATGATTATGCTCAATAAATAGGCAGAGAACAAGTATTAAGGCTTCCGGAAAAAAAACAATTGAACAGATACAGGATTCGAACCTCTAACCTTTATTTCTTACCTCACCCATTGCCTTGCCGTACAGACGAGCGTTTTTCAGAGAACAGTTAACAACTTTAAAAGAGCCTTACAAGGTCTTTCTTCTAACAGTTATAAAAGTCTTTGGGGAGCCCTGAAGCGAATTACACTGAGAGAAAACAGAAATATCGAATTCAGTTTCTTAGAAATAGATTGAACGTGTTGCCAAGAATAGAGCGGTACTGACAAATTGCTTGCAGGATCCATGGTATTTATAATAGTATAATAAAAATAGTAATAATAATTCATCTCGTACCGTCGTGTGTCGATGGGCAATGACAAATATGGGTCTAACATCATATTCTCCAATATACCTTATAGCAGTGGCGGCTCGTGATCATTTTTGTTGGTGGGGCCAGACACATATTTTCGAAAAATCGTGGTTTTGGGTTAGGCCATATTTTAATATTTAAAATAATATATACGTGTTACACATTATTTTTGGGGGACCTGGCCCCTAATGACGAGCTGTCACTGCCTTGTAGTATGAAGAAGTTGGTTTTTTTACTTTTACAATTACTCATTAACAGATTTAATCTAACTTGCTTACTAAACTTGCTCCTTCAAGACATATAATGTAGTGTTTTTATCGGTACATACACACACACAAACATGCCCGCCTGCCCAGAGTATTCATAGCGTGTTGGACGACGGTGTGACAAGCCAAGTCCTCTGTGAGTGCGGGTTCAATTTTGCGGGCTGGCATAAAAACCACAGGTTCTCCAGATTTACGGTGTTCGTGGCACCGAACCGAAGGGTTACGATGTCCATGGTACCGAGCCGAAGAGCTGAAAGCACAAGTGCTACTGGATCGGAAAAAAAATATCGGTACACACAAGCTCTAATCTACATGTATGTAAAAGTGCTTCTGACTCGTCGAGTCTGAAAATGTAACTAGTGACGAATAGAAAGGGTTACATCAGCTCCAAATGTAATGATGTAGTACTACGTGGCCTCTACACTTCATACTAATATGCAATGATCCGGACCGAGACACGTGCAATTTGTTATGAGATTCCCTAGGAGTGTTGCTACGGTGTTTGTTCTTGTGCGTGAAATGCTCTCGGAATTGGCATGTCATCTCTGTCGACAAGGACGGAGCAATATGGGAAAACCTGGTGCAATTTTTCTTCTTCTGCGTTCGCCAACTATGATTCTGGCAGACCCATGACGCCTAGTGTAGTCCTTCTGTCTGTTTACACATTTTTATCGGTTTCCTCGCGATACAGGCGGACCTTCTTCGACTTCAGAGGTACCCGGTGCAATGAAGTCAATCCTTCGCTTTTGGACCCTTTGGATGGAATGATATACTTTTCCCTGTTTTATTTGAAATATCCATAAACATATCTAAGCTGTTGTCTCACCTGTTCCACAACAAAATATATCCAGTCAAGAACTTCTTTTCTTGTCCAATGTTGGGGATGTTTTGTTGTCCAACTGATGAGCTGTAAGGGTGTTTGTTCGCTAAGAACTGCAGAAAAATCAACAAAGACATTAGGAATCAATAGAACAAAAACATACACTTTAATTAAAACAACACTCTTTTTCAATTCTAAATTTTCGATATCGTTTTGAAATTATATTTTAAGTGATTTATAGCGATTGAAATGCTATAAAGGAGATAAAAAGAAGATGAACATGGCTCTTTATAAATTTAAAAACGACAAAACTTATGGAAGAGAACTGATATAAAGTCAACACATAGGGTTTTTAAGAGCATGCATTTTTCCAATGCAACTTATGGTTGTGAGTCATGCATTATTGATAAAATAGTTGAAAAATCAATTAATGTCTTTAAACCCAAGTGAATTGCCCGCCTGCCCAGCGTGTTCGTTGCACGTTGACTAACCGGTGACTAGTCTCTGTAAGTGCGGGTTCAACTCGCGGACTGGCAGAAAGCTACAGGTTCCCCAGATTTACGGTGTTCGTGGTACCGAACCGAAGGATTACGATGTCCATGACACCGAGCCGAAGAGCTTTCAGTTCAGTGCTTCTGGATCGCAAAAAATCCAAGTGAAAACAAAAAGTACTCAAAATACAATGGGTTTTAAAATTTTTTCGGTCCAGAACACTTGAGCTTTTAGCTCTTCGGCTCGGTGCCATGGACATCGTAACCCTTCGATTCGGTACCACAAACACCGCAAATTTGGAGAACCTGTAGCTTTTCTGCCAGCCCGCGGAATTGAACCGCACTCACAGGCTTGTCACCCGTCGTCCAACGCGCTACGAAAACGCTGGGCAGGCGGGCGAATACAATGGATAGAAACACGAACAAATATACCAAGTCTGCAATAGCTTCAAATTGACAAGAAGTGGTTTATAAAGGATATAAAAATGAAAACAAAAGTGGACATATAAAACGACATGATCTTTTAGAGTTCATTCTGGAGGTCTTGATACCGCGCAGAAACAGGAGAGAAAGATCAAAAAAATAAAGACCAAAGAGATGACGACCAAAGATAGGATGGGTGCAGGATGTCATAGACAAGTTGAGTATAATTCTGGCAAACGCTGGACACCTTACACAGAACAGGGAAATATTTAGAGCTGATGACATGGAGCAAAGTTCCGAAAGGGACAAACTAGATGTTGATTGTAACATAAATGTCTGCAACACGATTCAAGAGTAACGTTAAGTCAACAATATAAATGTTATGGCAAATAGTTATGATCATTTTATTAGAAACACACAAAAAGCAACTTTTAGTTCATGGATATGACAATTTTTTTTCACTTTTTAAAAAGCAGTTTGAATGTGCCGTGATTAATATTCGACATCTGCTGAGCAGTCAGAGCAGTTACGGATCTATCTAGAGTGATATTATCATCATTTCATCATTGGCCTCTTTGTCTCAGGAGACAACAGGTCTTACATCACGTAGTATGTTCTGCGCTGAATCACAACGTTTCTTGTGGCTGTAATGGCATATTCTAGAGTGGAACTCCTTGCCACATTTGCTGCAGGTAAAACTGGAGACTGGAGCTGATACATATGATTTTCTCTCTGCTCTCTGCGCTCTCTTTTGCCTCCACATGTGATGTTGTGTTTCTTCTTTCTTTGGAACCGCCCTCACTGTCTCTCGTCATGCTTGCCTGTCTTTGGCCAGCCGCTCCCAGCTGTCTATCACCAGTCATCGCTCCTACGTCACACGTGTTCCAGCCATCTCAGACGTCACTGACTCAGCAAGGTGTACATGTTTGGAATGCCAGCACTGTTTAGGACTTCTATATTGTAGATGGGGTCTTGCCATCGGATCTCTGCGCTCTCTTTTGCGCATCCATCGGATGTTGTATATTCGCCTGAGACAGTGCATGTGGAAGGTGTTGAGGCAATGTTCTTGTCTAGCATATGTTGTCCATGTCTCACTACCATACAACAGAGTGCTGAGAACACAAGCTTTATATACTTATTTCTTAATGTTTCTTGTAAGTGCCCTGTTTTAGCACACACGCTTTGCTAATTTAAACATAGCAGTGGAGGCCTTCCCAATGCTACTACTAATTTTATGTCAGTTTAATAACCAATAAGTAACTGAATAAGATAAACTTACCGAGTTTGCTTTTGAAATCGTGCATTGCAGGAGCTTGAGGAAACATACTACATGATATGTCTTTATCATAATAATCGTTTGAGTGTGGCAGTAGCTTTATATTTGGCTTATGTTCGAATTCATTGTGTTTGTTGAACTGATGAATCAAACAGAAAATGATTACAAACAATGTTGGCGTGCTACAACAATTTTTATAAAATAGATCAAACTTCAGTAAAACTATTTGATTGGCAAAACACGTAATCACAAAGTACTGTAGTTTTACAAATTACAAAAACAATAACAAAATACAGCAACGTTTCGACCAACAAGTATTTGGTCGTCTATTTGTTTTTTTAAGTTTGTCACTCCTGTTGTTCGTTTGCTTGATAAAGGCAACAATGTTTATATAACTTATTTGATTTGCAGTCATATTTTATACGCTGTAAATTTACTGTTTCTTTATGTTCATTTCTTTGTTGAAAGTTTTGGATACAGCTGTTGATGGTCTATATCTCTTGCATCTTACATCTTAATCAGGAGAATGTAGAGATTGGGGCAACATAAAGGCTGATCTCGCAGTTAAACAGCTGATAGAAGATAATGCAAGGGATGATGATGTTGTTGTATATACCGATATACCGTTCAACGTGGTGAGAAATCCGGCTGGGGTTTCTTGGCTAATGCGCATGGCAGGGTTGTTGCAGAGCGAAGTGGGGCATACAGGACAATTACTTCTAGTATGAAAATGGAGGTTGAGGCCGTTACTGCTGCCCTACATTGGATTTCTGGGACTTCATTTACTGGTGCAGTTGTTGTATCTGACTCTCAGTCGATGCTTCACAAGATCCAGAAGGGCAGGGTTCGGTATGAGTGGATGTCGTCTATAGAAGTTTCTAGCCTCCAGCGGCTTACGTGGATATACTGTCCTGGGCATGCGGGTGTTTACGGTAATGAGAGAGCGGACAGGCTTGTATCAACAGCATCGATTGTTGGGGAGTTGAAGATGGATAAGGGGATATTCTTCGGTCTCTTCGAGACTCTCTGTTGGATGAGGACACTAATATCGATGTTGAATCGATCAAGCGATTTAAGCAGTTTTGAGTTACCCGTTGTTCAAGTCGAACTGGATGCCTGAGAGGCAAAAGTGAGGGTGTGTTTAATCAGCGAGCCACAGGAGCCATCAGTATGCATACTCTTCGATATCTGTTGGGGAGACTGAGCACCTATGGGTCTGCTCGGAGTGCAATCACGTCAGTTTAGTAACCAATAACCAATAACCAATAACATTTGAGGTACATATTCCTACAGGTCTGTGATAGACCAGAGTAAGGTTAGAGCATTTGGCCAATACATATAATGTCGGCATCTATCTGTTATAATGGGTCTTTGATTCTTCGTATATTTTGTATTTTTATTCTGAATGTTGCTTGCGTTTTTCTTGTTAAACAATACCTTGATTGAAATAGCTACACTGTTTTCTCTCTCTTTTCTCTCTCTCTCTCTCTCTACCTTTTTAACCCAGATTGGGGCATAGGCCCTCAACCAACTCATGCCAAGTCTTCCTATCTCTAGCTATCTTCTACATCTCCCTCCAACTCTTCTTTATATTGTTGATCTCTTCCTCCACATCTCATCTCCGTGTATTTTGTGGCCTCTCCTTCTTTCGCTGTCCCTGCGGGTTTCAGTTTAGTAACTAATAACTGATGAGTATACTGAAACCTATACTAGTAACTAATAACTGATGAGTATACTGAAACCTATATTAGTAACTAATAACTGATGAGTATACTGAAACCTATATTAGTAACTAATAACTGATGAGTATACTGAAACCTATATTAGTAACTAATAACTGATGAGTATACTGAAACCTATATTAGTAACTAATAACTGATGAGTATACTGAAACCTATATTAGTAACTAATAACTGATGAGTATACTGAAACCTATATTAGTAACTAATAACTGATGAGTATACTGAAACCTATATTAGTAACTAATAACTGATGAGTATACTGAAACCTATATTCCAAATATTTTTCTGATTACGTTATTATATGTACATTTGTCCATTCTAAGCCCTACAGCTATCAACGTAAACACAAGACACTCGTCTTACATGTTGTCCCATTCTAAGCCCTACAGCCTATCAACGTAAACACAAGACCTGTCTTATGTTGTCCATTCTAAGCCTACAGCCTATCAACGTAAACACAAGACACTGTAACTGATGTTGTCCTTTCTAAGCCTACAGCCTATCACGTAAACACAGAACTCGTCTTACATGTTGTCCCATTCTAAGCCTACAGCCTATCAACGTAAACACAAGACACTCGTCTTACATGTTGTCCCATTCTAAGCCCTACAGCCTATCAACGTAAACACAAGACACTCGTCTTACATGTTGTCTCATTCTAAGCCCTACAGCCTATCAACGTAAACACAAGACACTCGTCTTACATGTTGTCCCATTCTAAGCCCTACAGCTATCACGTAAACACAAGACTACTCGTCTTACATGTTGTCCCATTCTAAGCCTACAGCCTATCAAGTAAACACAAGACACTGTCTTACATGTTGTCCCATTCTAAGCCCTACAGCCTATCAACTACAAGACACTCGTCTTACATGTTGTCCCATTCTAAGCCCTACAGCCTATCAACGTAAACACAAGACACTCGTCTTACATGTTGTCCCATTCTAAGCCCTACAGCCTATCAACGTAAACACAAGACACTCGTCTTACATGTTGTCCCATTCTAAGCCCTACAGCCTATCAACGTAAACACACGACATGTCTACATGTTGTCCCATTCTAAGCCCTACAGCCTATCAACGTAAACACAAGACATGTCTGCATGTTGTCCCATTCTAAGCCCTACAGCCTATCAACGTAAACACAAGACACTCGTCTTACATGTTGTCCCATTCTAAGCCCTACAGCCTATCAACGTAAACACAAGACACTCGTCTTACATGTTGTCCCATTCTAAGCCCTACAGCCTATCAACGTAAACACAAGACACTCGTCTTACATGTTGTCCCATTCTAAGCCCTACAGCCTATCAACGTAAACACAAGACACTCGTCTTACATGTTGTCCCATTCTAAGCCCTACAGCCTATCAACGTAAACACAAGACACTCGTCTTACATGTTGTCCCATTCTAAGCCCTACAGCCTATCAACGTAAACACAAGACACTCGTCTTACATGTTGTCCCATTCTAAGCCCTACAGCCTATCAACGTAAACACAAGACACTCGTCTTACATGTTGTCCCATTCTAAGCCCTACAGCCTATCAACGTAAACACAAGACACTCGTCTTACATGTTGTCCCATTCTAAGCCCTACAGCCTATCAACGTAAACACAAGACACTCGTCTTACATGTTGTCCCATTCTAAGCCCTACAGCCTATCAACGTAAACACAAGACACTCGTCTTACATGTTGTCTCATTCTAAGCCCTACAGCCTATCAACGTAAACACAAGACACTCGTCTTACATGTTGTCCCATTCTAAGCCCTACAGCCTATCAACGTAAACACAAGACACTCGTCTTACATGTTGTCCCATTCTAAGCCCTACAGCCTATCAACGTAAACACAAGACACTCGTCTTACATGTTGTCCCATTCTAAGCCCTACAGCCTATCAACGTAAACACAAGACACTCGTCTTACATGTTGTCCCATTCTAAGCCCTACAGCCTATCAACGTAAACACAAGACACTCGTCTTACATGTTGTCCCATTCTAAGCCCTACAGCCTATCAACGTAAACACAAGACACTCGTCTTCTTTGCGTTCGTTCTTTACGACCAATTTTAATCACTCTTTGTAATCTGTTTAATCTTTGCCAAGAACGTGTGTACATTGCACATTGGTTTGGTAGGCCCCTAAACGCATAGACTTGTACACGTTTAGAACATGTGCATCCGATTTCAGCCAACCCTCCTTAGTCACATCTTACGACATGCGTGGCAGATAACAGTGGTTCTATTCTTTACACCCCAAAGCTGAGCCCCGGAAACCACTCGGGCGGCCTACACAAGATACTAACACTGGCAGGTAGTCTAGCATTCCTGTATAATTTCAAAACCATTCGACACTGAAACTAGTTATTCTGTTGTAGCTAGTAACTCTCAAAACGCAAGACGATAGGCAAAGGATCTCTCTATTAGAGACAATGGCTACGATCATGGACCAGTATGGTTACTGCCAGGAAGGAAAGCAATGGCAGACTACCTTCCAAGAAAATGCCTAGATAACCCTGACAGTAATACAAAAACATATAACTGCTTTTGAATATAAGTGTTACAGAAGAGTCATCCGTATATCATGGACAGAGAAGAGAACATATATATATATATATATATATATATATATATATATCCAGAAAGAACTCAATTCAAAGGAAACTGACTTGGTAGAGGGAGCAGAATGTGCATTGTCACTATTAGATATTTGTCTGGTACGTGATACATTTCGCGTCTATTGCACTGCTCCCACAGCTCATTGCCAGCTGACTCTTCCATCTTTATCAACTTTGCCAAACCATTAAGGTCTAAGCATGGCCACTACGTGGATTAGGACCTTGCTGAGTGCTGGATTACTAATCATGACGCTTATCTTATCCATCGTTTGAAACTACACAAATAGCAGACAGTATTCATCATATACGCCGTAGGGTGTTGAGCGACTAGAGAGCTGACTTCTCAATCAAGTAGCACCTTAACCACGTCCGAGTACATACAGTGCGTATGTCTATATGGTCTTTTCGTGTGTTTTTTTTTATTTCGATCCAGAAGCACTTGAGCTTTCAGCCCTTCGGCTCGGTGCCATGGACATCGTAACACTTCGGTTCGGTGCCACGAACACCCTCAATCTGGAGAACCTGTGTCTTTTCTGCCAGTCCGCGGAATTGAACCCGCAATCACATAGGGCTTGTTACCCCTAGTCCAACGCGCTACGTACACGCTGGGCAGACGGGCCTTTTTCGTCTTTACAGACGGTCAATTGGCAAGTGTTTCACTGTGACAACTCTTGAGTTTTCGCTTCTCTCTTGTCTTTCAGCGCATCCCTAAGTCTGAAAGACTTGTCTACTGATCTGTGAAAACTGACACAGCATAAACGAGCCAGAAGACATGATCGATATGGAGAGTTCGAAGAAGAAGAAGAAGAACACAATCTGAGCAATGATGATGATGATCCATTTTAGTCGACCTCGAGCGGCCTGGGATCTCTAATACGGGAAGCTAGTGGTATTTATTTAGTCGACCTCGAGCGGGCTGGGATCTCTAATACGGGAAGCTAGTGGTATTTATTTAGTCGACCTCGAGCGGCCTGGGATCTCTAATACGGGAAGCTAGTGGTATTTATTTAGTCGACCTCGAGCGGGCTGGGATCTCTGATACGGGAAGCTAGTGGTATTTATTTATCGACCTCAAGCGGGCTGGGATCTCTAATACGGGTAGCTAGTGGTATTTATTTAATCGACCTCGAGCGGACTGGGATCTATAATACGGGAATCTAGTGGTATTTATTTAGTCGACCTCGAGCGGGCTGGGATCTATAATCGGAGCTAGTGGTATTTATTTATCGACCTCGAGCGGCTGGGATCTCTAATACGGGAAGCTAGTGGTATTTATTTATTCGACCTCGAGCGGCTGGGATCTCTGATACGTAGGATGTGTATTTATTTAGTCGACCTCGAGCGGGCTGGGATCTTAATACGGGAGGCTAGTGGTATTTATTTAGTCGACCTCGAGCGGGCTGGGATCTATAATACGGGAGGCTAGTGGTATTTATTTAGTCGACCTCGAGCGGGCTGGGATCTCTAATACGGGAAGCTAGTGGTATTTATTTAGTCGACCTCGAGCGGGCTGGGATCTCTGATACGGGAAGCTAGTGGTATTTATTTAGTCGACCTCGACTGGCAGGAGCTGTGGATGTGACCTCGAGCAGCTGATCTCGAGGAAGCTAGTGGTATTTATTTAGTCGACCTCGAGCGGGCTGGGATCTCTGATACGGGAAGCTAGTGGTATTTATTTAGTCGACCTCAGCGGCTGGGATCTCTAATACGGGAAGCTAGTGGTATTTATTTAGTCGACCTCGAGCGGCCTGGGATCTCTAATACGGGAAGCTAGTGGTATTTATTTAGTCGACCTCGAGCGGGCTGGGATCTCTAATACGGGAAGCTAGTGGTATTTATTTATTCGACCTCGAGCGGCCTGGGATCTCTAATACGGGAAGCTAGTGGTATTTATTTAGTCGACCTCGAGCGGGCTGGGATCTCTAATACGGGAGGCTAGTGGTATTTATTTAGTCGACCTCGAGCGGGCTGGGATCTCTAATACGGGAAGCTAGTGGTATTTATTTAGTCGACCTCGAGCGGGCTGGGATCTCTAATACGGGAAGCTAGTGGTATTTATTTAGTCGACCTCGAGCGGCCTGGGATCTCTAATACGGGAAGCTAGTGGTATTTATTTAGTCGACCTCGAGCGGGCTGGGATCTCTAATACGGGAAGCTAGTGGTATTTATTTAACTGCGTATCAAGCTATTTTTATCACTCGACTCGGTGGTGCGCCTTGTTACAACTTTGAAATATTTTAATAGGTCAATTGTCAACGAGTTTCAAGAATACTGTAAATACAGATTATGGAATATTTTGTATAGTTGTCTAATATCTTTAAATCTGAAGCTCAGTGGTAACAAGAGATCGTGTGCTGTTTCTGAGTGCTCTCGTTATCAGTGACAAAAACATAAACAATGATCATAGCTCTCTCTCTCTTTTTTTTTTTTTTAAACTTCTATAAAAATAAATAAATAATTCCTCTCGTACCGTTATACGTTACATAGGGCCTGCAAGTAATTTCTCCATACCGCTCTATCCTGGGCAACTCTCTCAATCTCCTCCATGGAACTGAGACCGATATTTCCTGCCTCTCTCAGCAAAGTTCGTTTCAGGGTTTCCTTAGGTCGACCTCTCTTCTTGAACCCTTTGCATCCCACTTCAATGCCTGCTTTGATATTCGTTGATCATTTCTCCTCAAGGTGTGCGCAACATATCTCCATCTTCTCTTTCTTATAACAGTAAAAAGAGAGACTATGGTCATTGTTTATGTTTTTCTATGCCAAACTTCTATGCCAATAACTAAACATATGAGCTATTACTAAATTCCTCTTGTGCCTTTTTAAGTTTCAGTATCAATTTGAAATATCTTCATTACACTACGATCATGTCCGCAGGTGCTGCTATCTCCTTCGCAATATCTCCTACAGCGTCCAGCTACCAACCGTACCAGTCCAATGTTGGTTGATAAGACTACTTATTTGTCTGTCGTTCTGCTCTTTTCTGACCCATCAATCCACGCGTCTGCAATTTAGCTGTTGAGTTCAATTGGTGTTAATGAAAGTCCTCTGTGCGGTTACATTCTATGAGGGCGTTCCGAGTGTCATCTCTATCCATTTTCTGAACCACCTATATGGTGGCAGGGTCAGCCATCATATCTGTTCTCTCATTACAGTCGACGCCCATGTGCACCGAAATGAAAATGAATGTAATTCTACGAATTGTTGACGATTGTAGTGATTCAGTCCATTGTCTGTGCACCGAGACAGTCTCCAACTTCCGGATGAGACTCAATTAATCACTTAAAATGTGCGCATGAATGTAGTTTAGTTTGTCTGGCTCTGAAGTGCTGTTGGTTAATCGAGAAGGATCGCAAACCTATATACGCACGATCTCCGTTATATGTCACAAGAAGCCTGCAGAATTGTTGTTCCATATCTCTCTATCCTGGACAGCTCGTTCAATCTCGTATAAGAAATTGAGTCAGACAGTTTCCATCCCTCTCAATAAATTTCATCGTCTTTTCTTTCCTGAACCTTTTGTCTCCAGCATCAATGTCTACTTCAATATTCTTTGATAATGTTCTCTCAAGTGTATGCCCAACTTATCTACATCTTCTCCTTCTTATAACAGTTGTTACTAGTAGTTGACCAGACATTTCTCTGATTTCATCACTTCTCCTGAATTCGTCCCATTTTATCTTTGTTGTTTTTCGCAGATATCCATTTTCAAATACACCCATCTTACTTAGCATATTAGTTGTCATTTTCTAACTCTCGCTTGTATATATTAGGATTGATACAAACACTGGAAATTCGTATAACTTGGGGTTTCATACTTTGTTTAGACTTCTAAAAGCTGATGTTGCTTTGATAATTCATAGTATAATTTATTTTTTTAGTGTCTCTAGTGTAATCAAAATAGCTAACCAAACGAGGAGAACTGCTCCGTTATTGTCATAATTTTGGACTATAACGTGAATTGTGCATTACTTGTCATTGCTGTATTCATTATATTTGTCGTGGCATAACCTTTCTGCATTATAGACTTTTCGGCATTATTTACTTGGAGTACAATTATGAAAGGTGACGTCTGTGACCTAGGGGATAGTGACTCGCTCTATTAACCCTGACGTTTTGAGTTCGAATCACGCTGCGGACAGTTTGGTTGCAAATTGTTTCGCGTGGATTCTTACAAAAGGACGATGACACCACCCGTTCAGAAAGCAATGGCAAACTAAGTTAAATTAATTGCATATCCTTTACAGGACTTTGCGAATCAACCCCAGCTTTGCAACACTTTTTGTGATTTTTCTAGGCATTATTACGTTCAGTAGTTTGCCATTGCTTTCTGAACGGGTGGCACCATCGTCCTTTGTAAAAATCCAGCGAAACAATGTGCAGCCAAATTGTCCACAGCGCGATTCGAACTCAGAACTGTGAGTCGAGGTTAATAGACCGAGTCACTGTCCCCTAAGCCACAGACGCCACCATTGGCAAACTACTGAACGTAATAATGTCTAGAAAAATCACAAACCGCGTTAAAAAGCTAGGGTTTATTCGAAAAGTCCTGTAAACGATATGCAATTAACTATTAACAATAATGAAAAATCGTTAACGCTGAGACTGTTTAGTTTATTTAACTGACATTGAAGACTCAAGAAACACCTACATAAACTAGATATAAGGTAAGCAGCTATATGCGAGTGTTAACAGTCGGAATAGATATCAGTGCATGTCTTGCAAGACTGTCATCTCCTGTGAAAGCTGAAAAGCTATATGCAGTCAAATTCAATCGATCTGACAACTAAACTTTGGAGAAATTTGACAGACTTCAAGCTGACTGCCAAGTCTGTAGTCCATAGTGCAGTGCTGTTAATTCGACAGAAGACTTCAAGCTGACTGTCAAGTCTGTAGTCCATAGTGCAGTGATGTCAATTCGACAGAAGAATTCAAGCTGACTGCCAAATCTGTAGTCCATAGTGCAGTGATGTCAATTTCTTTGCATATCGTGGCGCATCCAATTGATGGTTACTAGGGTGTATGTGCCATATGAAGATTGTAGTACTATTAACACACATAATAACAATAGTAATGTTAATATAGTTGAGATGCAGACATTTTATTCCAGTTAAAAAATCAATGGTTTTGGCTAAGGGGCAATAGGAAGGCTACAAAAGAAACCATGATTGCACAAGCTGGAATATCGTGTTTATGGAAGTGATACGAAAAACCGAAACTGTTTTTTACTTCGACATGTGATTTAACTTTAAAGCAAACTGAGTGAAATAGGGCGAAATAAATGTATCACACTGGTCCCGCGGGCACCGCGTTTGGCAGCACTCTCATTGTGGATCAAGAAATTGTTCAGAGATCATCGAAGAAGAAGAAGCAGAACATAGACGGGTGAACAGTGAACAAGATAAATTATAAATATGTGTAAACAAGATAATTTGAGTGTAGGAGAGAAATACACATGAAATTAACTTTGACTGCTACATAATGCAAGGTCTGTCTCTATGTACTAAACGATTTGAAAAAGTCTATTCACACAGAGATTATTTTCACCTCGTCTTTAACATCTATAAATAGAAAATACTCAAACAAATAGAAGGAATAACGCGGCTTAAATTAAATGGACGAATAATAATGCGTTATAAATGCTTACATGGCAGTCAAACGACAACTAATAAACTGCATATTTATTCCAACTCTCTGCTATCAGTGCCAAACATGGCCCCTGACTAAGACACAAGAAATAAAGATTACAACATGTGAAATGAGATGTCTACGAAAAGCTGTCAACGTTACAAGGCGAGATAGAGTGAGAAACGAGAATATCAGCAGCATCGTTGGTACTATATCATGCATACAGTACATCGAGAAGCAAAGAATCAAGTGGTTCGGCCATCTAATGAGAATGGAACCACATTTGCTACCATCACGTGCCTACAATAATCGACACTCAGGGCGCAGAGCACGAGACAAACCAAGAACACGATGGATAGATAATATCTCAGAGTCCCTGCGAAAGCATGGACTGACAACGTCAAGCGCAACACACCTGGCACAAGATAGAAAACTAACTCTCCCACGTCGCTTCACGGCAAATGTGGTTAAGATAAGATAAGATATAAATGCTTAGGACTGAAATCAAGGCCTCAAATTTGAACATTAGGCCTCTCTTCTCTCTCTCTCTCTCTTTCTCTCTCTTCTCTCTCACGGATATCAACCGTCTCCTGCCAATAGTGTCGCACAAAAACAGAACTTCCAAGTTTCGACAAAATTACTATATATCTTATGAAAAAAATGGCGATACACGTAATAACAAAGCACTGTAGTTTTACGAATTACAAAAACAATGACAATACATAGCAAAATTTCGACCAAAATGACTTTATCAAGCAAACGATACAACAAGAGTGACGAATTTCACAGACCACTACATATAGACTAGACAGACATATTTCAATGGGTATAACATGAAAAATTGTTTCTCCATTTTCCATAGCTTCCCCTATATCGATAAGAAAAAAAATACAAATGTAAACCGAATAACGTTGTCCAGGTTTGAATCCACGATTATCAGAACTCAATGCAAAGATTCAATCACTTATCTATCAAGAATCGCAGACGAATAACAAATAAATTAATATATTCTGATGATGTGGGACATCAACAAAGAAAGAGCAAAATGTTGCAAGAGATATTAGAACAACTAGGGAACAGAAATAAAGTACATAGTCATGATATTAGAACAACTAGGGAACAGAAATAAAGTATATAGTCATGATATTAGAACAACTAGGGAACAGAAATAAAGTACATAGTCATGATATTAGAACAACTAGGGAACAGAAATAAAGTATATAGTCATGATATTAGAACAACTAGGGAACAGAAATAAAGTACATAGTCATGATATTAGAACAACTAGGAACAAAATAAAGTACATAGTCATGATATTAGAACAACTAGGGAACAGAAATAAAGTACATAGTCATGATATTAGAACAACTAGGGAACAAAAATAAAGTACATAGTCATGATATTAGAACAACTAGGGAACAGAAATAAAGTACATAGTCATGATATTAGAACAACTAGGGAACAGAAATAAAGTACATAGTCATGATATTAGAACAACTAAGGAACAGAAATAAAGTACATAGAAATATTAGAACAACTAGGAACATAGCATAGAGTACATAAAGTACATAGTCATGATATTAGAACAACTAGGGGAATAGCCATAGAGTACATAAAGTACATAGTCATGATATTAGAACAACTAGGAAATAGCCATAGAGTACATAAAGTACATAGTCATGATATTAGAACAACTAGGGAACATAGCCATAGAGTACATAAAGTACATAGTCATGATATTAGAACAACTAGGGAACATAGCCATAGAGTACATAAAGTACATAGTCATGATATTAGAACAACTAGGGAACATAGCCATAGAGTACATAAAGTACATAGTCATGATATTAGAACAACTAGGGAACATAGCCATAGAGTACATAAAGTACATAGTCATGATATTAGAACAACTAGGGAACATAACCATAGAGTACATAAAGTACATAGTCATGATATTAATATTGAGAAAACAAAAACAATGTTAATAAGCAAAACAAGAGAGACAAATATATAGAACATAAAGTTAAATAAGGTAACACTGGAACAAGGGTCATGTTATCTTGGATAGATAATAACAAAAGACGACAGATGTAAAACAGAAAGTTCAGATTAGTGTAGCAACGAACGAAGACTTATTTAACAACAGTACAAATGGAATAACATTAAAACAAATAGTACAAACACAAAAGATAAGGATTGCTAAGTGATACATATGTTCATTATTGTTGTACGGAGATGGGATGTTGATAATAAACAAACAAATTGAAGAGAACATTCAAGATTGGGAAATGTGAGTATACAGAATAGAGCAAATGTTATGGAAATAGAACAAGATAAATAAACAAACGCTTTAAGAACTAGGAGTGCAAATAGATCTGCTAATAGAGAAATAAGTTAGACTACAGCGACATTTTGGTCAAATTAAGAGACTGGATACTGTTGAAAAACAACACTTCAGTGGGTCAACTAATGGACTGAGCTGACAATCTGAACGTCCTCTAGAGTGTAGCCGCAAAGAGGACTTTCATCTAAACCAGCGTTTTCCAAAGTGGGCGGTACCGCCCCCAGTGGGCGCTGAAGCGTTCTAGGGGGGATAGTGGGTTCAGAAGAAATGGGGGCGGAAGTGTTCAGGCGATTAGGAGTCGGTGGCTCCTTAAAGAAGAAATTAATGATAAATATTTTTTAATAAATTATTTTCGTGATTTTGTGATTGAATAATCATTTAAAATTTGAATGCTGCATTTAAATTCATCTTATGCCAGTCTTACATGATCCATTTTTTCATCAATTTTCTATTTCATGCATATAATCGTTTGAAAATTGACCATGTATGACAGAAATTTATATCAATTTTCTATGTCACAGAGAAAATATAGCATGTATGTATGTGGGGGATGGGGAGAGTTGGCGAACTGTTATAATGTGGAGGGGGGCGTTACAAAGTTTATGATGTGCAAAGTGGGCGGTAGGGCCAAAAAGTTTGGCAATCTATGCTCTATACCAATCAACGTCAATAGTTAGATTGCAAGAGCTTGGATTGAAGGTTAGAATGACCATAAAAGAGCAGCACAACAGGCGTATTAGTAGTCTCACTTGTCACCATCTCACTGGTACTTTTAGTAGCTGGACGCTGTTGGGGATATTGCGAAGGAGATCGGAACACCTACAGACTTGCCCAGAGTGAAATGCAAACTGAAACTGTGCGTAAAATGTACGTATGTTTAACATTGAGTCCTTAGATATTTATCTTCAGTATACATACAAATAGACATGTGCTGCAGGAGGAAACAGCTTAGTAATCCATTACCAGACAGAAATTTCAATTTGGAAATCCAACAATGTGATTGGTTGCTAAAACTGAGTAATGAGAGAGCGGACAGGCTTGCATCAACAGCATCGATTGTTGGGGAGTTGAAGATGGATAAGGGGATATTCTTCGGTCTCTTCGCGACTGTCTGTTGGATGAGGACACTAAAATCGATGTTGAATCGATCAAACGATTTAGGCAGTTTGGAGTTACCCGTTGTTCAAGTCGAACTGATGCCTGAGAGGCAGAGTGAGAGGTGCGTTTAATCAGCGAGCCACATGAACCATCAGTATGCATACTCTTCGATCTCTGTTGGGGGAGACTGAGCCGCTATGGGTCTGCCCGGAATGCATTGACGTCAGTTTAGTAACCAATAATCAATAACACTGACACATTTTGGACACATAGGACACGAAAAGTTGAAGAAGACTATTATGGAAGGAGGTATCCCAGCAAAGAGAAGCACGGAAAAAGCACAAAAAGATAGATTCAGGACGTAATTGATGATTTGAGCATGCCGGCTGCAAAGATCTGGCTTATGAAAGAAATTCAGAAGATCTGTTAATGTGGCAAAATTCTGCTCAGGACAAACTATTTGATGATGATACTTACTCAAATTGCTCTTTGATTGCTGCTGACCCACGGTCAAGTTAAATAAAGTTGAAACTATAGTTTTGGTAGAACCACAGTCAGTTAATGAAAATGAAATGACTAGTATTGGTAACAAGACAATGATTATTACATGACAATAAAACATTTGCTAGTATTTAAGATAACATATATATTTGTCTAAACATTCATTTATGTCTTACCATATGTGATTGATAGGCTACTGGGCGATCATAGGTCAATGCCATTGTTAAATCGGTAGTTCACCAACGAAATAGGCTGCTCAAATATTGTTCATCAACACGTCCTTTTTCAATATGAAAAAAAAAACAAAGAACGAAAATTAATTAAAGTGATTGCATAACAAATATAACTATAATATAGAGGATTATTCTTCTTCTTCTTCACTCTTCGCCCCTAGGGAGGCATAGTTCCGCAACCAAGGCCTTCTAAATCCACCTATCCAAGGCCATCTTTTCCATATCTCTCCACTCTCTCCCCATTTTCTTGCATTCCATCTCCAACTCCTGTCTCCAGGTGTTCATTGGTCTTTTCTTACCATTATTTCCTGGGGTTCCATTGGAGAGTCTGTCTCATGATGCTGTTAGGGCGTTCCTAGGTGTGTGTCCTATCCATCGCCACCTTCTGCTCCTTATCTCTTGTACCATCTGAAGCTGTCCTGCCTCTATCCCACAGTTCGTTGTTTGTAGTCATGTCATACCATCGCAAATGGAGTATCCTGCGCAGGAATCTATTGATGAATGTCTGCAACTTTTTGTTGTTCCCTTTAGTTGTTCTCCATGTCTCTGTCGCATATAGAAGGACAGCCTTGTCATTTGAGTTAAATATCATTATCTTAATTTTATTCCTCATCATTCTTGAACTCCATATGTTCTTCAGAATGTCAAATGCTGATCTTGCCTTTTAAATTAGAACCTGACCACCAAAAAAACAACCAAAAAAGAAGCAATATTTGAAAATGTTAATGAAATGTTACTTCATATCTAGAATAGAAAGACATAATATCATTGAACAGCAAACATACAAACATTATGCAAAACACAATACAGTGTCGCAAAACTGATGATTAGAAAAAATGGTATAAAAATACACCGCTTTGTAAAGGTAGCTGGAAATAGGAATATAAAATGTTAATAAATATGACGCAAATCGAGTCTTATATCCTTGACCTCAGAAGTTCGATGTTCATTTTCAATGTTTTTTTATGTTTTTTTCCTTTGCAAAATACGTCAAATGTGTTCATGTCATTATTTTAAATACATTACTGTTTTGTTTTGAATTCTTAATAAAGAGGTGCAAAAAATCAACAAAATAGGCTTTTTCTTTTAGCAAAATCTGAACAGAAAAGGGAATCAAAAAACCGTAATGAACATGTAATAGGTTTGTAAACGTCAAGAAAATTATTTTTAAAACAAAGAATGTAAGTTCAGAAATAAAAAGATGTATGCAAGACTTGATGCAAGTTTTAGGGAATTGTATATTATAAATGTCAATGTCGATGTGATTGTTAGTGGGAAGCAGGAAACATGTTTTCAATAAAACAAGTATTGAAAAATGAAATTTAAAAGTGTATTGCTTTTAATGAACGTGATTATTTAAAACTGTTACGTTGCTTTTATTACCGCGTTATGAGTTACCACAGCTAACTCTAATATTGGGCCTCATAACTGACAGAGAAAACCCCGACCTAGTTTGAGTTGGGGGAAGGCTGGATTTTATATATATTTGATAGAACAAAGCTTTTTTGTAATTTTACTGAATTCTAGGAGTCTATGGTTATTTATTGATACAAATATTCATAATACTGATATTTTTTATTGTTAAACTTAACTTGTTGCATAATATAAACTTGATTTAGCATGTTGTGTTGAGTTTAAAATGAGTTGGTCTATATACAACAATAGGGGAATGCGAGGTCACGCGACGGTTGTGGCCTTATTTCCTAGAATTTTTATCTGAGTTCCCTTGCCGTATGTGTTTATAGTTGGCTGTGTGAGTTATGTATGTTTTACAGTGTATAATAATAATTTATCTCGTCCGTTATAGCTACATAGGACACGCAAGCAATTACTCCATACCGCTTTATCCTTAGTAACTTGCTCAATCTCCTCCATGGAACTGAGACCGATATCTCTGCCACTCTCAGCAAAGTTCGTTTCAGGGTCTCCTTAGGTCGTCCTCTCTTCTTGAACTCTTTGCATACTACTTCAGTGCCTGCTTTGATATTCTTTGATCATTTCTTTTCAAGATGTGTCCAACATATCTCCATCTTCTCTTTCTTATAACAGTTGTTGCTAGTGGTTGACCAGACATTTCTCTGATTTCATCACTTCCCTGAATTCGTTCCATCTTATGTTCATTATTTTTCGCAGACATCTATTTTCAAATGCATTCAACGTACTTTCTATATCTTTAGTTATTTTCCAACTCTCGCTGACATATATTTTCCAGTGTATACAGTGCAATATTTAATAAGCCATTATCAATCATATTTCGTCCTTATACGCATCAGATAGTGAAATTACCTTAATACTTACTAGCAGAATTTATGAACGGGAAAAACCAGTTTTAAAATTTGCTAACCTTGTTTATATGCACCACTACTGACATACGGATGCGAATCGCGGACAATAAACAAAGAGATAGAAAAACCTCTGAGTGTAACATAGAAATGTGGTTTTACAGAAGAATTAAAAGAATCCTACACCAACGAAATGAAACATGGCCTCATGAACAAAGCATACAGACCAAGCTATGGGGAACTCTCGAAGAACTCCAACTGACATGCAGCTTCATAGAGGCAACCCATCTCATGATTTAGACGAGCATACGAAACCGAACGCAAAGAAGAAGAAGAAGAAGTAAAAGAATCCCATGGACTGCTAAAATGATTAATGTGGAGGTGTTGAATGAGGTCAAGACAAGAGTAAGCTAATCATGAATATAAGAAAGAGGCAGTCATCATTTTTCGGGAGGGAATGTGATGAGGAGGGCAGTTTAGAACCTATAACAGCCGGTAAAATCGAGGGTAGACAGAGACAGAGGAAGACAGGGAGGAAAATTTGGATATCCTGACTTCAAGTCCGGAAGAACGTCAACATCTGAAATGATTGCAAATACCAGAGACAGAGATTTGTGGAGAAACAATGATCACCTACGCCAGCCGACAGGGACCTGATGATGATTAACATTGTTTGCTTATCACAACAGTGTAAAGTAAAAAGAATGTCTAATCGTTACATACAAATACAACAAATTTACTATTTTGTTTCGATAGGAAAACAGAAAAGAAAAGTATGATGCTTTGCAATATTATCTTCTTCTTCAAACGCTCCATATCAACCATTTGTAAAACCACTCTTTGTCATTTGTATGTGATCTAAGTCTAACAAAGAGAGTACTTTGTGCCAGTTATGTGCCTACAAGTAGACCAGCACATCAAATTTCTGCCACACTTGTCATTTACTACGGCAGCTTCCCTAGGCCCCTACTTCAGTCGCCTCTTACGACATGCTTCGTATTTCGAAATGATACTATTCTTTGCTCTCCTTACGGGTCCCGGCAAAACACTGGCGGCAATGTCATCTAATGTCTCTACTTTGCAAAGAAGGATATTCAATCCATATTAGTCAAACGTGGCCAGATACTTCAAATAAAGTCAACCAAATGTTGTCAGCAATGTTGTATCCCAACTATTAATTGATGTTGCGATTGAACGTGAATAATTTGCTAAATTACAGACAGTTACTGAATCAATATTTGGATGTCATGTATGCCAAGATTTAGACTCAAAGACTGCTCTTCTTCCGAGTGAACCAAAATGAGCTTTATGTCGATGAATATATTCACATGAAAGACACGACTTTGAACAACGGTAACAATAATGAGTAAGTAATTTGTGATCTCTGAATTTTGCTCTCCCTTTTTTTTATATCACACAAACTTCAATTTCTATTCAAATTTTTCTGTACAATATAATGGAATATACAATTTATTTCTCCACGAACGTAAATATCAGACGATCTTCTTCTTCTTTGCGAACATACTTTACGACCAATTTTAATCACTCTTTGTGATATATTTGATCTTTGCCAAGAACGTGTATACGTTGCATATTGGTTTGGTGTAGGCCCCTAAACGCATAGACTTCTACACGTTTAGGACACGTGCATCCGATTTCATCCAAACCTTCTTAGTCGCCTCTTACGACATGCGTGGCAGGTAACAGTGGTTCTATTCTTTACACCCCAAATTTAGGCCACGGTAACCACTCGGGCGTCTCCGGCGATGATGTTCAGTGATGCTAATGTAGCATAATTATGACGCATGTACTCATCCATGAAGAAAAATACCAGGAAAACGTAGTCAAGTGGAGCGCTTTCTAAGAGTGAAGGAGTTCAAGCCCACTTCAGACGAGCTTCAGTCTATACAGCTGGAAGAGTCCACTACTTGAGAAGAATCCACTACTACTTGATTTAGAGAAAATGATAGTAAATGAAGATGTCTAAAGGTCGTCTAAAGCCGATGGATTAACTTCATTGCACCGGGTTGCACCCTATATGACTCAGTCCATTTACGCAGAGATGGCACACCACCTGCCGAGAGTATTGAACGAAGTACTAACACTGTTTTTCCACCACCTTAGGATTCTATTTGGGAAAAAACTGCACTAGTGACAGAAAGCGTTGACCAGGCTCGAACCCCGATCTTCAGAACGGAAGGCAAAGGCTTAACCATTTAACCACAGAGACTCCCAGAAACAAAGAAGTAAATTAGTTAGCTTTGATCATTATGTGTCATACATGCTGGATTAGGTAATCATGAATCTTCACATACTTCTTACTTTAGTACTCCTATCGGATTGTATTGTTACACTCTTCCTTCCTATCAAGTTCAATTTATTTGAGTTTTCTCTCGCTCTCTAACCTTACCTTCAAAATAAAGTATAGTCTAGTATTTGGACTTCTTCAAAACATTACAACCTTTGCGAGAATATATGTTATGATGCCCCTTTTGTTGTTACATTTTCAAGTTCTTCATTCGGAATATAATAATAATGATTCCTCTTGTACCGATATACGTTACATACGGCCTGCTAACAATGTATCCATACCGCTCTATCCTGGGCAACTCGATCAATCTCCATGGAACTGAGACCGATATTTTTGCCTTTTCTTAGCAAAGTCTGTTGCAGGGTCTCCTTAGGTCGTCCTCTCTTTCTTAAACCCTCTGCATCCCACTTCAAGGCCTGCTTTGATATTCTTTGAATATTTCTTCTCAAGGTGTGTCCAACATATCTCCATCTTCTCCTTCGTGTAACAGTTATTACTAGTGGTTGACCAGACATTTCTCTGATTTTATCACTTTTCCTGAATTCGTTCCAGTTTTTGTTCATTATTTTTCGAAGACATCTATTATCAAATGCATTAAACTTACTTTCTATATCTTTAGTTATTTTCCAACTCTTGCTGGTGTATGCCTGCATATACGGGAAAACGGCGCTGAGAATCGTTCAGGTTTATTTGATTTGCAAACAATGTTCTATTTGTAATCTTTGAGCTCCAGGACCTCACAGGTGTTAAGTGAATAGAGGAAATCATGTTCAATGTTTGACAGAGCAAAGCAATATTAATTAAAGGTTATGATAACTCACTTTTTAAACTGAATCATAGTACTCATAAAGTCTCGAGCAAAAACAGCAAATGGAGTAAATGTAGGTAAGGTTAGAGGACGAGGGTAATCTCCGAACAACGAGGGACTTCATAGGAAGGAAGAAGTTCACCATCTAAACTGATAGCAGTATTTTAGTCGGACGTTCGTGGAGATTTATGATTACCTAATCTAGCATGTATGATACATAATGATCAAAGCGAACTAATTTACTTCTTCGTTTCTGGGAGTCTATGTGGCTAAGTGATTAAGCCTCCGTCTTACGTTCCGAAAATCGTGGGTTCCAATCCGGACAGAGTCTTCTGTTCACTATTGTAGTATGTTTCAGAGAATCCTAGAATTGTTGCTGGAAATACGATGTTCGTACTTTGTGCAATATTATCGGGCGTGCCAATTCCGCGTAGAGAGACCGAGCCATGTAGGGTAAACCCAGTGCAAAGAAATTATTATAAAGGTGGCTAATGTCAAAGTATTGACTTCATTGCACTGGTTTTACCCCACATGGCCCAGTCCCTCTCTGAAGAAATTGCACGACCCCTGCCGAGACTATTCCACAAGGTATGAAATCTGTAGCTTCTGCAACAACCCTATCAATCAATCAAGTGCCATGACTGCCGGCGTAGGCGATCATGTCTCTCCACAACTCTCTTTGCTTGGTGTATGTAATCAGTTCTAACGTCGATCTTGTGTCGAATCATGATGTCAGGCCATCCAACATCTTCTCCTCTGTCTTCCACGATCTCTCCTTCCCTGAATTTTACCTGTAGTCACCAAATGTTCTAAACCTTCTCTTCGGATTATATGTCCGAAGAACCTTGATTGTCGGATTCTTATTCTTTTGATAAGGTTTCTTTGTGTGCAGGCCTGATTTAAAACCTCCACATTTGTTTTCTTTGCTGTCCATGGAATTTTCAACATTCTTCTGTAAAACCACATCTCTGTGGCTTCCAATGATCGTATTGATTGTTTGTTCATTGTCCATGATTCGCTGCCATATAAGTATTGGTTCAATATAGCATTGGAGTACTCGTTTTCGCAATGTCATTGGTAGTGAGTTCACGCATAGTGTGTTCTTCATTTTCATAAAGCTGCTTTCAACAACCCTACAGATCTCTAAAATAACAGAACTCGTGAAAAGAAAAGCGTGGCCCGGATTTAAACCTACGACCTTCGAAACGCAAGTTAAAGGGTGCAACCACTTAACCACAGAGACGGACAAATACATTTAGTGTTTTAGCAAAACGCTTAAGAGAAGTAGTGTAAACGTATTTAAAGAAGTACAGAGCATATCGGTTGAGAGTTCAAAAGATTTACTCAGAAAAGTGTTTTGGAATGTTGGAACAAATGTACATTGAAGCATTCAACAACGTTCTTTCCTGGGTTGGAGCATAGGTTACTTGAAGCGTTCAACACAGTTATTTCAAGTGTTGGATCAAAGGTCTCTTGAGGGATTTAACAAAGGTATTTAGAATGTTAGAACAAAGATCATTTTGAGGGGTTCAACAATGTTCTTTCCAGGGTTAGGAAAAAGTCCGGCGAGGGTTTAACAAAGTCATTTTGAGGGTTGTAACAGTTTTATTTTGAAAAATATTTTCATGGCCTCCGATAACATACGGCCGGCGGGTTCAGGTAAAAATTATTGGAAATAAGACCACAACTATCCGTGATCCTCCATTTCAGTGTTGTTGTATCTAGACAAATTCATTTGAAAAACAACAAATTATGCTAAATCAAGGTTATATTATGTTACAAGTTCAGTTTAAAGCTAAGAAATATTAGCATTATTAACATTTTTCATCAATAAATAACAATGGACTCGTAGAATTGGGTAAACTTTGCAGAAAACTTTACAGTGTTTAATCAAACATATACAAAAATCAGCTCACAATTAAACAGGAATTTTCGCTTTTCATTCTGAGCTAGTCGGCCTTATGTTACCGGGCGTCACGCGTACATGCCACGATTTTCATATATACATATATATATATAATTAGGTTAGCTATTTATCGAACTTCAATGTTACTGTCTTACCTAATAACACCGTATATCGTTGACGGCCAGAATCTTTCTCTTTCTCATATGTTAACTCATCATGTCAGTCATTGATTGCTGTCACTGCTCGTTATTGCTGTAGCTGTTCGTTATTGCTGCTTCTGTTCGTGATTGCTGTCACAGTTCGTGATTGCTGTAGCTATTCGTGATTGCTGTAGCTGTTCGTGATTGCTGTAGCTATTCGTTATTGCTGTAGCTGTTCGTGATTGCTGTCACTGTTTTCAAGTTATAGTTCACAGAAAAGCAAACTTATTAGATCCGATGTACGGGATCTGTTCAGATCCTGGTGCTGGAAATAACACCTTGAAAAATATGCAGTAGAATAAAAGGTTTCAAATTATCAACGTGCAGAATTAAATGACCAACATACTTGTCTCACACTTGCAGGACAGAGTATCTCTCACTACACCACACTTCCCGCTTAGGTAAGTGAATCTTGCTGTCAACTTTCCAGCTACTAGTATGTAGACCGTGGTCCTACCAACCAATTAAAACCTGTCTAAGATCTGAGTGAGAATTTGCAACGACAGCCATTGGTTATGACATTATCAATGTAACCGTTGACACCAATTCAGTATTCTAAGTGGCCGCGGTGCAATACTTGGTTTCTTTAAAGTGTCGCTACGCAGTGAAGGGGTTTTCACACATAGGGAACTCCCTAAATATTTTTAGTATGAACAGATCGGATCATGCGCAAGTTTCCATGTTGTTCTATTTAAAACACAAACATTTTACGCATGCATGATTTCAGGTTTTTTTTTTGGTTTTTTTTGTTTAATGTACAGCTTATTGTTGAAATAATTTTAGAATAAGTACAAGTATATTAAAGTTTTTTTGTGTGAGGCGGATTAGCATAAACGTTCGCCTGCCGACTCGGATACACAGGAGGGTGGTGTGTTCAATTCTACACTCGAAGTACCACGCGAGAGGAAGGGAATTTACCCTCCTACTTCCTGCACACTTGGGTTATAAATGTGAAGTGAAGTGACTTCCTACCCTAAGGTCTCAAAGGCTACGAACAATTTTTTTAATTTTTTTAAATTTATATGAATTGATGTATGGATGTACTAGAATAAAAGATAGCGACCTTTTACGAAATGAAGAAATTTAAAAAACAATCGGAACCTGCTATTAGATTCATTGAAAAATGAGACTGGTTTGGTCACTTGGTCAGAATGAACCCGTATACACCAGTTGCAAGAGCGTACAGTCTGAAAACGGAATCACCAAGACGATGGGGCAGACCAAGAAAAAATGGATTTATGGAGTTACAGACATCTTAAAACTCCAAGCACTAAGGAGTGCACTATCTCGGAAGTCAATCATCAGTTAACACTAAGACGCCTAACGGCAAAACCAGAGAAGGACAAAAGAAAAAGAGGATGACTAGAATATTCGAAGACTGCAACTATGAAAAGGCTATCACTTTAGATAATCCGTTTTCTTTCATTAAAAGCTTTACGATATATATAGGAAACCCAAACCAAACAATGTAGCCAAAAGTAGATGGTGAAGTTTGATTTCTAGGTATCAAGAAAAAGAACCGAAAATCGGCACATAGTGACAACTACATAACTATGTTAACCTTTCACCCGTAATTTTCTTTAAAGGGACGCATTTAAATTGCAACTTATGTTGAATTAACCAGTATACCGGCTTTGCGTCATCTTAGAAATTATGGAGGGCAGTATATCGGTTCTGAATGGAATGGGTTAATCAGGAAATAGAAAAGTATAAAATAAGTCACAGCCCATTGTAGTCATTCTTATTTGAACGCTCCTTGTCGACGACTCTTTATGATCTGTATCTGATCTCAGCCTGAGAGTGAGTGCATGTTGGGCCAGCTATGCGCCTACAAGTAGGACAGCATATCCGACTTCTGTGATACTTTTTATTTACTAGGATAGCTTCCCCAGGCCCCTACCTCAGTCACCTCCACGACATGTCTTGTACGTAGCAGCACTACTATTCTTTGCTCACACTGAGGGTATCGGTAACACACAGCCGAATAGTGGTAATAAAGTCGTTTAACTCAAGGGAAAATTCCCGGTGACACACGGCCGAATAGTAGTAATAAAGCCGTTTAACTCAAGGGAAAATTCCCAGCAACACACAGTCGAATAGTGGTAATAAAGTCGTTCAACTCGAGAAATCAACACACAGCGAATAGTGAATAAAGCATGTTATAACTAGGAAAAATTCAAGTAACAACAGCCGAATAGTAGTAATAAGCCGTTAACTCATGAATTTCTCCACAAACAATCGAATAGTGTAATAAAGTCGTTCAACTCTTAAAAATTCCATAACAGCCGAATAGTGGTAATAAAGCCGTTCAACTCAAGGGAAAATTCCCAGCAACACACAGTCGAATAGTGGTAATAAAGCCGTTTAACTCAAGGGAAAATTCCCGGCAACACACAGTCGAATAGTAGTAATAAAGCCGTTCAACTCAAGGGAAAATTCTCAGCAACACACAGTCGAATAGTGGTAATAAAGTCGTTCAACTCAAGGAAAATTCCGGCAACACACAGTCGAATAGTAGTAATAAAGCCGTTTAACTCAAGGGAAAATTCCCAGCAACACACAGTCGAATAGTAGTAATAAAGCCGTTCAACTCAAGGAAAAATTCTCAGCAACACACAGTCGAATAGTGGTAATAAAGCCGTTCAACTCAAGGGAAAATTCCCAGCAACACACGGTCGAATAGTAGTAATAAAGCCGTTCAACTCAAGGGAAAATTCCCAGCAACACACAGTCGAATAGTGGTAATAAAGCCGTTTAACTCAAGGGAAAATTCCCAGCAACACACAGTCGAATAGTGGTAATAAAGCCGTTTAACTCAAGGGAAAATTCCCAGCAACACACAGTCGAATAGTGGTAATAAAGCCGTTCAACTCAAAACAACACAGAATGTGAAAACAATGTTATATTGTGTCACAAAATTAAATGTAACGTAAAGGAATATCAGTATTATTAACTATTTTCATCCATAAATAACAATGGACTCGCAGAATTAGTCAACTTAAAATATAACATTCTTAGCTAAAAACTAATAATTATTATAACTAAATAATATAACTATTATTATTATTAATTATAATTAATTGTTATAACATATATGTATAGAAGGCATCCCACATGATCAGGAACTTCTGATTTTCCTAATGAGATGAACGACTTTATGTTACAGGTCAAGGTTAAAAGTAAGTCAAATAGAGTTTCTTCTGTATTTGATAGTAACGCAGTCGTATATTGAAGAAGAATACTATTATTCTTGGTATGGTCCCCAGTGTTAAACAAATAACCAATACACTTGGGGTGTAAAGAATAGAACCACTGTTACCTGCTATGCATGTCGTAAGAGGCGACTAGGTAGGTTTGGCTGAAATCGGATGCATGTGTCCTAAACGTGTAAGTCTTGCGTTTTGAGGCCCACAATTAATGTGCAACGTATACACGTCTTGGCAAAGATCAAACATATCACCAATAGTGATTAAAATTGGTCGTAAAGAACGAACGCAAAGAAGAGAATAACCAATACGGCAAAACAGTGCATCCTGAAACTAATAGTGTCTTTCTTTCTTGTCTCTTCTCCGATCCTGTTTTGCCTCACAGCGTCAGATCAAGAAGAGATTTCTAAAACGGATCATTGTGTGCGCTTCGTAGATAGTGCCTCTTGTTGTCTTTGTTATCTCTGAGGTACATCATTTGTGTGACCGGCCTTTTGCTTTGTACCCATTGTATCGGATCAGCATTGCTCTTGGAGGTGCACTGTCTGTTGGTAATCTGCTTATGCGGCCGGACCATTTAATTTGTTGTTTCTTGATGAAGTTTAGTACTGATGTTGTACCCACTTTTTTCTCCTGATGTCTTCATTTCTCAACCTGTCTCTTCTTGTTACCAACAGCATTCTGCGTAGACACTTTATCTCTGTCGTGACTACCTTTCTTCTATTATTTGTTGTCAGCGTCCAGGTTTGGCACTGATAGCATAATGTGGGGAGAAAGATTGTGTCGAACATTGCTCTCTTTGTTTTCATGGTGACATGTTTGCATTTAAAACACAAAAGAGGAATGTTACTAATAACGTCAAGTTTGTGAAAAGCATGGTCTTTGCTTACGGCTAGAGTAACCACACGTTTAGTGATTGAATAACCACTTGCATATAGATTGAATAACCACACGTTTAGAGATTGAATAACCACACGTTTAGAGATTGAACCACACGGTTAGATATTAAATAACCACATAATTAGAAGTTAACTAATCACACTTAGAGATTGAGTTATCCCACGCTTAGACATTGAATAATCACTCGCTTAGAGACTCAGCGACAACACACTTAAAGATTAAGTAACCACACGTTCAGATAATGAATAACCACACGCTATTGAATAACCACAAGTTAAGGGGTGGATAAATAATCACGAAGTTAGAGATTGAGTGACGAAGTTGAACAAAGAAGACTATCTAATTATCAGATTCTAATGATAATATTTAGCTGTAGCGGATATTCCCAAAGTTATTCTACCTGACAACATGGTTTTTGTAATGGACGCAACATGTTAGACACGTTTACCAGAAAAATAAGCATTTCCAGGTGTTGCTTGCGTATGTGGTGAGAATATTTTGTGACTATATTTATCTTGGGTTTTTTCACAAGGTGTTTTACCAAAATCACCTCATACCTATTTCTGGTGTACCGAGCCTCTTATTGTCTATCCCGGATCTGGAATAGGACACCACCAAATGTCGTAAATACTTGGAGCAGAACAGTAAAACAGAAACTGGAAGAAATGAATAGCAGCTGGGCACAATACAGGAGGACGGCCAAGAACAAAGAAGAATTGCGTGCATTTAAGAGCCGAAGACGTTACGGGATATAGACAAATATTATTATTACAAATTATACTCAGAAAAAGATATGAAAACACATTAGGAAGACGCACCTAAGAATAAAGCAAGCGGATTACATTGTAGAAACATACTCCAGGATCATATTGTGGAAATAGAAATTGTCGTGCTGTGTCGAAATTGAACATTGACAATGTGGTGAATTGAATCAACAGTGTGTAGGAAGGAATCAGTTATGAGGACGACCACGTATAGAGAAGAAATGCGTGCATTTGTTCCTGCGCTAAACGTCAGAGTCGCAACAGGCTAGAGAGATAGAGAGAGAGAGAAAGACAAAGAGAAAGAGATAGTTTGCAAGGTTAAAAATTCGTACTGGAATTTTGTTCTTCTTCTTCTGCGATCAACTTCTACTATGCGTCTGTTTCAATATGTATCATAAACATATATGGTCTTCAACAGTACCTCTTGAGTTTGTTCTGAATTGTTGTTCATAGAGCCAAGATTATCGTTCTCATTCTGACAGAACTAGTGTAGTCTTGCAGGATGCACTCTTTTGACCGTCTTGGTACTCCACAGGGACAGACGGCTGACTTCCTGAGACATAATTGCTGGCGGTGTACCATGGGACCACAGTGTCCCATTCTAAGTCTGACGATATTGGTTCTTTCTTAGTTCATTTATGCTGTCGTGCGCTGACTTGTATTCTTTGTTTTCTTTTCTCCCATCCATTTGTATGGACTCCGTCAGTAGTGTCTTTGCTTCCGTAACGCTTTGTGTTGGGTAGGCTGCGCTAAACTCCCTACGAATCTTGTTAGCTGGTCTGCATTCACCTTTCATGTGATACCACAGTGAGCTGGCACCCACTGTAGAATCACTTATGTTTTGTTAGACGAAATTAAGTTTGAGTAAATTTGAAAGTCTCCATGACACCAAGACAGTAGAGGATGGAAGGTTGAGGCAGTGGACAAGATTCTACGATTCTTATGGGACCTACTATACCTGGCAAAGAGGTAGAGACAAATCATACGACCCTTTGGTAAAGAATATTAATATCTTAAAGAGAGTAAATGGGTATAAATTTCCATTCTGAATGGGGATTACATATATTTCAAAATGTTTCTAGTAGTTGCAGATGATTAGTGCTATGTTGCAGACATTTTCAAGCGAACTGAGCTCATGGACATCGAATCTAACGTCTTTTGGGAACGCTCCATATCAACTATTTTAACCACTGTGTGGTTTGTATGTGATCTGAGCCTAAGATCGATTGTACGATGTGCCAGGTTTGCGTCTACAAATAGGCCAGCACATCCAATTTTTGCGATGCTTGGTAGGGTAGCTTCCCTAGGTACTACATCAATCGCCTCTTACGACATGCCTAGTAGGTCGCAGAGGTACTATTCTTCGTTTCCCTTGCGGGCCCTGGTACCACACGGGCGATTGAATCTAACAACACTTTCGACTTGTAAAGTATACAAATGATATTGACTAAGAATGAAGCATTTCACCAACATAATTATTTTGCTTATATATAATATTGACAAAAACTCAAGCAATCCATCATTAAAGCCGAAGGATTGAATTCGTTGCATCGGGTTTTGCCCATATGACTCGGTCCCTCTCCGCAGAAATGGCACGCCACCTGCAGATAGTATTGCACAAAGCACAAACTCTGTAGCTCCAGCAACAATCATATGTGTATCTGGAAAAAAACTGCACTAGTGAACAGAACGGCGCGGTCCTGATTCGAAAATTCGTTTTTTGACTCGCAAGGCAAAGGGCGTAGCCGCTTAGACACAGATCCCCATCATCATTATCTTATCATATGTACGGCTAATATTTGTAACAACTGAAGCTTATTAATCAATATTTGATATTTGTATATGTAATTTTTTAAGAATAACCTTTGATCGTAGTCTATCTTTCAAACACCATATTGAACAGACGATACAACGGTGCAAGCGTGGTCTTGCGGCTCTCAAAGTTATGGTGGTCGCACACCTTGAGCAGAGACTACTTGCCATTTTGTTCGATCGACTGGTAATGTCAGTGGTAGATTACGGACTCGGAATTCTTACGATATCAAGATCACAATGTGAACGACTCGAACGGGTTCAGAATGAAGGTATGCGTATAGTTCTGGGCTGCACTAGAGATATCCCCATTGTGAAGATGAGATATATGCTTGGCCTTCTGTCACTACGCTCCCGTCATACAATCGCCCAAACCAAGGCATATATGCGGGTTACTTCGGATAAGAGACACCCACTACACAAGAACACTAATGATGTTAAGGGCACGAGAATCAAGCGTGGCATGTCGTGGATGGCCCATGCTGTGAGAACAATTCGCCAGGTGACCACGGTTGCAACCCTACCAAAAGGGAAGAATGGATCCCAACAGATGGTAGCATGATGAACTATCTCAACGTTATCATTACTCTTGGAAGAGAATGTATAGATTGGGGCAACATGAAGGCTGATCTCGCAGTTAAGCAGCTGATAGAAGATAATGCAAGAGATGATGATGTTGTTGTATATACCGATGGGTCGGTTCAACGTGGTGAGAAATCCGGCTGGGGTTTCTTGGCTAATGCGCATGGTAGGGTTGTTGCAGAGCGAAGTGGGGCATACAGGACAACTACTTCTAGTATGAAGATGGAGGTTGAGGCCGTTACTGCTGCCCTCCATTGGATTTCTGGGACTTCATTTACTGGGGCAGATGTTGTATCTGACTCTCAGTCGATGCTTCACAAGATCCAGAAGGGCAGGTTTCGGTATGAGTGGATGTCGTCTATAGAAGTTTCTAACCTCCAGCGGCTTACGTGGATATACTGTCCTGGGCATGCGGGTGTTTACGGTAATGAGAGAGCGGACAGGCTTGTATCAACAGCATCGATTGTTGGGGAGTTGAAGATGGATAAGGGGATATTCTTCGGTCTCTTCGCGACTGTCTGTTGGATGAGGACACTAAAATCGATGTTGAATCGATCAAGCAATTTAAGCAGTTTGGAGTTACCCGTTGTTCAAGTCGAACTGGTTGTCTGAGAGGCAGAGTGAGAGGTGTGTTTAATCAGCGAGCCACAATAACCATTAGTATGCATACTCTTCGATATATGTTGGGGGAGACTGAGCACCTATGGGTCTGCCCGGAGTGCAATGATGTCAGTTTAGTAACCAATAACAAATAACCAATTTTTTAAGAATAAAAACTCATGCAATTAAATCACCCTGTTATCTTGCCTGCTTTAACTGAAGATACCCTTCGAAAGACGACGTCGAGTGTCAGAGACACGCACTTGAGTGGAACCAACAAGGAAATAAAAAAAGTGTACGTTCTAAGCATACCTGAAGAAGGAGTCATCTTGAGGAACTGTGGGGTGGTTGACTATCTTTGGGAGGTCATTAAAAAAAATTTAAAACACTGAGAAAAGTGACAAATAACTGTTGAGGTTTGATGCTCCACGAGGAGCGGAAAGGAATAGGTCAAGTCTAACTGAAGCATAACAATGCTGCTTTTGTGATGTGGTACGATATATCAGTATAATCACTACACTGTATTAGATATCTGTACTTATGTTACTTTTACGTATTTAACTATAACGTTAATTTTGCAACAAATACTCGTTACTTAGCACTCGCTTCTTACAAATTGGTATTTAGAAAGGATCAGTGTCATTAGATGCGTTTGACATCAAGTAAACACTTACCTAATGTCTAATCGCTAGAATCGGGTTCTCAATAGGGAGTAAACGATACTGATTTTCTAGATGAAAAAAACTAATAGCAATAAAAGATACACAACGAATATTTGCAATGTATCGAATAGCGCGAAATTACCCATTTATAGCCCCATGCTAGCATTACTGACTATACAACGAGTATTTCCTACGTAACGAGTATTCTCTATTCATTCATCCAACGTTAAAGCTACCGATAATAATCTACTAACTGATATAAAATATAGTCACGAATACTGGCTACAAAATGAATAGTAGACACGTGCATAATAGTGATAAAGTACCGAATACTTGTTATGTGATAAGTTGTAAGTTTCAGATCTAGACAATAATAGACATTCTTTTCCTTTTTCTTCCTTGAACGCTCCATATCGTCCATTTGTTAAACCACACTTTGTGATTTGTATTGATCTGAGCCTGAGAGCGATGGTACGTTGTGCCAATGCGCCTACAAGTAGGTGCACACATCTGATTTCTGCGACGCTTTGTTTTACTAGGGTAGCTTCATAGGCCTCTACCTCAGTAGTCTCTTAGGACATGCGTTGTAGATCGCAGTGTAACTATTATTTGCTCCCCTTGCGAGCCCCAGCAACACACAGGCGTGTTACCCACCTAACAATGAACATCATAATTCCAAATTGAGATAATTCGGAAACAAACCGTCACCTAGGCTACTGCGCAAGTGCTCCGTCGTAGACACTTTCTATTTATTGAAGTTTTGCTTCAATGCATTAATATATTGTTTTATGTTATCTATTGAACAGAAACTGATCAGTATATGTGAATACTATTCAGATTTTTTCTGACTATTTTCAATTTGTTGTGTTGTATTGTTGTTTAATACAACTTATGTGGCGTGACAAGCAGGAAGAACTCCACTTAAACGAGATTGGACGGATACAGATCTAACAATATCAACACAATGACATAATGTAAACAAGGATGTTGAATAAATCCCATTTGATATGAAAGCTTTAAGTATAATAATATTTCTCTAAGGAATTGTAGGGGTTACACCTGAATACGTTGATCTTACTACTCGCGGACGGCCGATATCAAATAAGCTATATACGTTCGACTTGGAGATACCCACACGTTTTTTACTAGTTATCTTCTCTTCCGCATTGGTAGGACAAAGTTCTAGGAGGTGTCCACTAAAACACACACCATAAGGAACTTGGTCAAAACGTTATGTTATGTAGCTTATATTATTTTTTAGTGGCGCCTGTGTGGTGCTGGGACCCGCAAGGGAAGCAAAGAATAGTACCACTACGATCTACAAGGCCTGTAGTAACAGGTGGCTGATGTATGACCTAGGGAAGCAGAAATCGGATGTGCTGGAATACTTGTAGTCGCATAACTGGCACAATGTACACTCGCTCTTAGGCTCAGATTACATACAAAATCACACAGAGTGGTTAACAAAACAAGTGGTCGATATTGAGCGTAATACAAAGAAAAAAGAAAAGAAGAATTATTTAGATTGTTTGTAAATAGTCTAACGATGTTAATGACTTATGTTAAATTAATTTTAGTACTTACACAGAAAACAAATTCTATAACTTAGGATTCGAACTTGTGTTCTCAAAACTGAAAGATAATAATCTTATCCACTTGGTCACATGTACAACTTAAAAGTGGTTACTGCATTTAAACTGTGTTATATATCATCATCATCAAATACCTTGTCCTGAGCAGAACGTTGACACTCTAACAGACATTTAAAACGTATCACTCTCATAGTCTGTGCAGTCGTCATGCTCAAATCCTTACTTACATCATGAATCCATCTTCTTCATGGTCACATCTCTACCATGTCTCATTCCATAATGATTTTTCTCCAACCATTCGTGCCTATTTAAATGTCCAACATACTTCAATTTTCTCATTCTTATTTGTAGCATCAGTCAGTTTCTTTGATTTTTACTTCTTTTGAATAAATATGTGTGTTCTCTTTTATGCCCATGATATACAGAGGACTCTTCTGTAACACTTATGCATTACATGTTCTATAAAAAAAAAAAACACTCTGAGACGATATTTAATGTGTGAAATTGACAATCCACTGTACAAAATGCGTGTCGTTTAATTTATTCTTTTGTTGTCACACTGTTAACCGGTTGTTGCCCCATGTCTTGGTTTTTGTCGTACGCTGTTCCAGTGGCTTGGGTGATAGTTATTTTTGCTTTTTGACAGGATTCTGTTATGACATCTAATCATCTATTACGTGGTTTTCCTCTTCCTTTCTTCCTGTAGTTATGTTGTAGAAGACTCTACATACAGTTGAGTTTTATCGCATTCTCATTTAGTGACCGAATCACTTCATTCTTTTTTCTTAGCATAATTCAAGCAAGATTCTGTCCTAACTTTCTTTCTTATGCTGATAATGGTGACTGTCTTTTCTGGTGTTATTTGTAATTTTTGCATTGCATTATCATCATCATCATCAGGTGCCGTACAGACTGGCGTAGGCGATCATTGATCTCCACAAATCTCTGTATCTGGTGTTTGCTATCATCTCAGATAAGATGTTTCGCGCCATGAAGTCAGACTTGTCACAATTTTCTCTCTGTCTTTCTCTGTCTTGCCTACCCTCGATTTTACCGGTTGTTACAATGTATTCTAAACCTCCCTACCTCATCACATGTCTGAAAAATGATGACTGCCTCTTTCTTATGATGATGATACGCATTGCACAACACATGTAATTATTGTTTGCGACTGTACTAATTGTCACTGTCTGGCTCTGGTAACACTAAGTAGGCATGAAAATGATGTTGCTCATCTGTTGTTTAGCTTATTTTCTCATTCTCTTATTTTCTTTACTTGTGTCAAATTAAATATCAACCTTTCAAATTTGGATCAAAATGTCAAAGCATTAAGATTGTTAATAGAAAATAGAAGACGCACACAATAATTAAACGTGGCATGAAATTTAGAAGAAGTTACAAAATGGGCTGTAAATCTTAAGAAAAACGAGAGATAGATAGATAGATAGATAGATAGATAGAGAGAGAGAGAGAGAGAGAGAGAGAGAGAGACAGCTATTCGACGAGAAAATCATGAGATTAAAAAAATGTCGCCTACATTCATTGTAATAAGCATTCATTTTCATAAGCAAGAAAATGTATCAAATTTTATAAGAAAGCGCCGCTGAACTACATCGGCCACACACTTAGAATGGATGAGAGAAGACTCCTTACCAATCCCTCATATGGACACCAGAGGGAAAAACGAGGAAGACCAAGAGAGACTCTGCGTAGAACCATCACCAGAGAAGAGGGTCACTCAACGATGGGCCTAGTAAACATTAAAGACCTAAAACAGATAGCAACGAACCGCGAGACATGGAGAACTATGAGCTCTGCCTCATGCGCCGCCCACAGGCCCAAGAGGAAAGACTAACTAACATTGATTGATTGATTGATTGATTGATTGATTGATTGATTGATAGGTCATTATCATTGCGCTTCGATAAGTAACCATGTGTATGTTCCAATCTCTTTTTTTACAGAGGAATATCTTAGCGTTGGCTTACGAACTTTGTAGCACCGGCGAGGGACACGATGTAATGTAGAAGATGGTGAAAATATTTAGAAAAAATGTTGGGAACGCAAGAGAGAGAGAGAAGAAATGTTATTTTTTATTCTTTGTCATGTATTGTGCCCGTGCAGCAGCTTTTTATGTCTGCTATTTTCGATTTTGAACTGTCAATGGTTCTGTTACATGCTCAACTTGAACAAGGAACCGATGTTGTATAGTCCATCACCGATAGGACTAGTAACTTGATCTCACCTACACTGAGATCATGGATCTCTAGAAAAATAACCCGATGGCTCCACGAGGGATCGAACCGAGTACCTTTGAAACGAGATTGAGCATCTAACCTCTACGCCACGGAGAAAATCAGTTGTAAAATTGAATAATGTGATCTTTACAGAAGAACAACTTATATAAACATATTAACACTATATGTATATTCAGACATCTACAAGAGACGAAGCTACTATTGACTTCTTGAATTACGATATATGGGAATCTTCTTCTTCTCTTCCACCATTTACTTCTTTATAGAAGTGTTGGGGTGAAACGTAGTGATCTTTTGTGTTGCTTGTCTTCTTCTCTCTTCCACCATTTACTTCTTAGAATGTGAAACTGTGATCTTGTGGCTTGTTCTTTTACCATTTACTTCTTTCTAGAAGTGTTGGGGTGAAACGTAGTGATCTTGTTGTTGTGTCTTCTTCTTCTCTTCCACCATTTACTTCTTATAGAAGTGTTGGGGGTGAAACGTAGTGATCTTGTGTGTGCTTGTTCTTCTCTTCCTTCATTTACTTCTTTATAGAAGTGTTGGGGGTGAAACGTAGTGATCTTGTGTGTGCTTGTTCTTCTCTTCCTTCATTTACTTCTTTATAGAAGTGTTGGGGTGAAACGTAGTGATCTTGTGTGTGCTTGTTCTTCTTCTTCTCTTCCACCATTTACTTCTTTATAGAAGTGTTGGGGTGAAACGTAGTGATCTTGTGTGTGCTTGTTCTTCTTCTTCTCTTCCACCATTTACTTCTTATAGAAGTGTTGGGGGTGAAACGTAGTGATCTTGTGTGTGCTTGTTCTTCTTCTTCTCTTCCACCATTTACTTCTTTATAGAAGTGTTGGGGTGAAACGTAGTGATCTTGTGTGTGCTTGTTCTTCTTCTTCTCTTCCACCATTTACTTCTTTATAGAAGTGTTGGGGTGAAACGTAGTGATCTTGTGTGTGCTTGTTCTTCTCCTTCTCTTCCACCATTTACTTCTTTATAGAAGTGTTGGGGTTGAAACGTAGTCATTTTTGTGTGTGCTTGTTCTTCTTCTCTTCCACTATTTACTTCTTTATAGAAGTGTTGGGGTGAAACGTAGTGATCTTGTGTGTGCTTGTTCTTCTTCTTCTCTTCCACCATTTACTTCTTTATAGAAGTGTTGAGGGTGAAACGTAGTGATCTTTTCAAGAGAACAACTTATATAAATATATTAACACTATATATATATATATATATATCCAGACATCTACAAGAGACGAATACAAGTTACTTTTGACTTCTTCAATTACGATATAAGGGAAGACTGTAGTAAAACAATGTAGTAATGGTGAAACACGTAAAAACAAAGTACTTCAGTTTTACAAAATATAAAAACAATTACAATACACAGCAGAGTTTCGACCAATAGGTTTGATAAAAGCCTTTTAGTCGAAACGTTGCCGTGAAGTGTTTTTGTATTTTGTAAAACGACAGTACCTTGTTTGTCCGTGTTTCGCCGCTTCTTCAATTACTAGAGATGCTGAAAGTGATGGCCATTAGTGTTATGCAGGTTAAGTCATGTTTTAGAGAAAACAGCATGCTATACATTGTTACTCTAATTCGACTGGAGTATCTTCTCTCTTCTTCGTTGTCGTTCGTTCTTTTCGGCCATTTTGATCATTCATGTGATGTAAACAGCTTTTGCTATGGACGATTTTTTACGTCACATCTTCAGCACATTTTGGAGCTCTAGTGCTTATCTTCGGCGATGTGTCCGGTTTCAGCCAGCATTTTATTTATTAGGGTAGCTTTACCTAGATTGTACACGTCCTGCCGATCCTTTGTGCTGTATATTTTTTGGCTTAGATCTACGCCGTAAAGAAGGATAGTACTGCGCCCTTTCTGACTGTGAGGTCGCTCTGAATTAGGAACATTTCTCAGTCTTTTGGGGCACATAAGCGTGTCATGTGACGGCGTTTTACTCGTATAACACACCGTCAAAAAGTGTTGGCCTTGGAAAATGTTTCAGTCGACTGGAATATGATATGTCTCTATGTCTAAGTCGTTAAGACGCTGTCTTGTGTTCTTCTTCTTTTTCGGCTAACTCTGCTCATGCGCTTAATTTACTCTGGACCACAAACTGGGCAGTCAGATTCAGGTCTGTCAGGTCTACTAGATGTAGCCATATGTTGTTTCTGAGCTCTCCCAGGAGAGGACAGTCTTGCAGGACATGTTCCGGTGTCTGTTCCTCCTGCTGACACTGTCAGAGAGCTGTTTGACTTATTCCTAGTCTATATAAGTGTTTGTTGAGTCTGCAGTGTCCGGTACGCGAAATATAATGACCTGGTCTGCTCTACTTAGGTCTTTGATGAAGTATTTTACCATAATCATATCCAGTGTTTGTCTTCCAGTCTACTTCAGATTTTCTCTGTATGATAGTTTTTGGCATCCGGAAAAGACAGGGGTTGGTAAATTTGCTCTTTGGCACTGCCCTCCTTAGCCTAGACATCGGCACTCTCATTGCCTGCATTGCCACAGTGAGGTGGAATCCACTGCAAGTGAATTTCTGCCTTTTCTGAAAGCTGAGCAAGTTCTCTTTTCATTTTTTGTAGTCAGAGCGACGAAGATAGTACTTTGTGCAATACTATCGGCCCATGACCTGCAGGTTTTGGGGAGACGAACCGTGCGATATAGGGAAAACCCGGATATAATCTTTTAGACAGATTATATTACTTGATGATAACTCTATATTACCAAAGTCAAACATGGACAATGAATACATGCACAGAAAATAGCAACATGCAAAATGAGATGTTTCCGCAAAGTCATCGACAACACAGGAATCGACAGAGTTACGAATACCAGCATCAGAGAAAAAGTTTGAACTAGACCGTGCTTGAACTATATAGAGAAATAGAGAATGAAGTTGTTTGACCACTAAGTAAGAATGCGAACAGACCAAACTGCCTATGAAGCTTTCCACAACAGAATATCAGGGAGGAAGGCGAGAGGAAGACCTAGGAAAAGATGGATAGATAACGTAGTTGAATTCTGCCAGGGACTAAGCAAACCATCACACAAGTCACCAGAGAAGCACAAGACAAATACATAAAACCACGACACTGGGTTAACAACCTGGTAACAGTGTGCTGACAAAAGATGAAGAAAAATTATGACTATATATACAACCATCTTCTATGAAAATGTGTGTACAATTTTCTGGCGGACACAAAATATATATATATTATTCTGACGGACTAAGAATGTAAATATATTTATACAGTGGCGGCTCGTCACTAAGGGACACTGGGGCCGGGCCCCACCAAAAATAATATGTAACGTGTATTTATTATTTTATAAATTAAAGCATAACAACCCCAAACCATGATTTTCCAGAAAAGTTGTGCCTGGACCCACAAACACAAATGATCACGCGCCGCCACTGTATTTATTTATATATCAAAGCACACCACAGCAAACACAAAATCCCGCAACGCTGAACAGGATGCAAACAAACAGTATAAACACAGTCAAGCTAAGACTGGTTATTTTAGTTTGTTAAAAATCACGGTTACTGAGCGTGGTCATAGAAGATCCATTGAATGTACTAAACAAATGTAGCTGGGAAATTACTAACTATGACGTCATTGATATAAGAACACAAAAATCAAGTGCTTAAGAGCCTGCGTTTTTTTCTTGATGACATATGGTTGTGAGACGTGAACCATTGACAAAGTGGCCGAGAAGAACATTAATGCATTTGAATGCAAATGCTACAGAAGAGTACTTATAATATCATGGACAGAGAAAAGAACAAATGCTTTTGTTCTGCAACAGCTTGATATTAAAGAGAGTTGGCTATTAAAGAGCGTAACATCAATGAGAATTAAATATTTCGGACACATCAAATGACATGAATGCCTAGAGAAGATAATTTTGGAGGAATGGTGCCTGGAAGAAGAATGAGAGAAAGACCTAGACGATGATGGGTGCAAGATGTCAGTGACGATCTGAGAATGACGCCGGTCAACTTGCAGAGAATAGAGAGTTTTTCAGGACTGCTGTCATGTGAGCCAAGTTCCGGAAAGGACAAACTACTTGATGATGATTCTAATCTAGAGCATCTAAAGATGAAAGATTGACTTGACTGCGTCAACTTTTACCCAATATAACTCGGTCCCACTTCGCAGAAATGGCACGCCCCTTGCGGAGAGTATTGTACATAGAAGGAACTAACTTTCTCCAGCACTTAATCCTAGGTTTCTCCAAGAAAAAATGTGACATCAATGCTGTCCCGGACATAAACATTTCATTGTATCCATACTGGACCAGGAAATTACACTTCATACAAGTCACAAACCAGTATTTGTATGTACACACAAATGTGGTAAAGTCATGCAGATGCATGTATAAATGTCTCTAAAACTCGTTTTGTTGAAATGTGCCCTTCATATTTTCAGTTCGATGAGTATTACTATCTTCTCCACGTTCCATTTCCACCTAGTTGTTATACCACTCTTTGTTATTTGTATGTGATCTTAGCCTAAGAGCGATTGTACGTTGTGAAAGTTATGCGTCTACAAGTAGTCCAGCCCATCCGATTTCTGTGACGATTTTTATTTACTAGGGTAGCTTCCTAGGCCCATACCTCAGTCGCTTCTTACTACATGCCTTGTAGGTCGATGGGTTACTATTCTGTGCTCCGCTTGCTAGCACCGACAGCTCACGAGCATTTCTACATATTAAAACATTATGATAAAAGGAAAAGTTCAAAGTATAGGTCACATTAACATTGAAAGTTGGTTGTTTGAATTATTGGTATCTACGAGATAGTCCTGTAGTAACAGTTCATGTGACCAAATGGTTAATCGTGGTAGCGTTACACGAAAGAAATGTGACATGTTCGATTCCTCGGTAAGTACAAAATATTTGTACTTTGTTGATAAAATAAATCAGATGACCTACACATGTGTGGCGACAGCTTCGGACAAGCTGTTCCACTTTCCCTGCCCTATTCAATCCCTGGTGTGCACTCAGAAATGTCAGTAAAGCTCTGTAATGTTTGGTTCTGTAGTAATACAATTTTCAAATGTTACTTGTCTCTTCTATTCCCAACTTTGTTATTCACTTTGCACTTAATTTTTTTACCTTCTCTTCATCTCTTTCTTTCTGTCATGAGAGAAAGAGAGAGAAAGATAAAGAGAAAGATTGAGAGAGAGAGAAAGAAAGAAATACCGCAGTAAAACTTTGTACCAGTTTATGAATGAAAAAAGGAACGCATGTATATATATATATATATAAGAGATTTATTTTTAGAATAACTTGCAATAGGATGTTGTAATCTGGAAAATGACCCAAAACATAATACACAAACTGGAGACATTTCAGAATAAATGTTTAAGAAGAATCATGCAAATCTTCTGGCCAAATACTATAACAAATGAGGAGCTTTTGAAACGAACGGACTGTGCATCATTTGAGACGAAGGTGGAGGTAGTTTGGACATGTATGTCGTATGCCAGTAGGGACATTGGCTAGGACAGATTTAAGATGGACAGAGGATGGGAAGAGAAGGCTTGGACGTCCAAAGGAAACATGGAGAAGAACTGTGGAGAGAGAGTTGAAGGAGTGCGACCTGATGTGGGAGACGGTTGGTAGAAAGTCAGCAGAACGGCAACAGTGGAAGTCTCTTGTGGAAGTCTTATGTGTCAATCGGGACACGAGGAGCAAATAGATAGACAACAGGATGTGTACCTTTTTATGATTAAAACTTTTGATTTTCATTCTAATTCTTTAAATAATTATCATTATTTGTGTCTGTTGAACGAGTACACAATAATTAATGTTGATTCTATACATTGTTTAAGTAGTTTGGAATAACTCGTTGGTCGTGGATTGTGACAGAACTAGTTGTGTGTATATATAACGGCAGTCATATAATCAATCAGTATAACTATTGATTGATTGATTGATAGATTGATTGATAGGACCATCATCATTGCACTTCGGTGAGAAACCATGTATGCTCCGATCTTTACTACACATGAAGATCTCAGCTGCAGTGCACGAACTCCGTAGTACCGACGAGGGTCCCGATGTAATTTTGAAGATGGTAAAGATATTTATGTAGAAATGTTACTTTTAATCTTTTCAAATGAATTTTACCCAGGCAACGGCTTTCCAGCCTGCTGCTCTTGATTTTGAGCTGCCAAGGGTTCTTTTACGTGCTCAAATTGAACATGGAACTTGCGTTTTGTCGTCTGTCTACGATAGGACTAGGAGCTCGATCTCACCTATACTGAGATCAGGGATCTATTAAAGAATATTCAGATGGCTCCACGAGCGAACCCGTTACGTTTAGCCCAAGGGACGAGCTTCTAACCTCTACGTAGTATAACTGTGCGTCCACAAGTGCACTGAGCAACAATGGGATCTATCCAAAGTGATCTGTCGTCATTGCAGTACCTAAAATCGAATCATTTATTCCCTATTATTTCAATGTCTTCTTAATTCTATCACATTTGTTTTCATGAATTACATTCAATTCTTCTATATATCCTGTTTTAAAAATGCCTTCTAGCTGTTTATTATTGCCCCCATTTCTGCAATATCCCCAAAAATAATATATGAACTCATCTCTTACTAACTGCACAGAGAGAGCAAATATCATCTATTAAAATAACCCAGCAGCCGCAATTAAGCACACATCGCCAAGCATTGTTTCAATCAAAATTCTTCCAACATTTACATCAACACAATCTTATTTAATCTTCGGTTTCTAATCTACATTAAATGCCCGTCGTCCCAGCGTGTTCGTAGCGCGTTGGACTACGGGTGACTATTCCTCTGTGTGTGCGGGTTCAATTCCGCGGGATGGCAGAAAAAGCCACAGATTCCCCAGATTTACGGTGTTCGTGGCACCGAACCAAAGGGTTACGATGTCCATGGCACCGAGCCGAAGAACTGAAAAGCTCAAGTGCTTCTGGATCGGGAAAAAAAAATCTACATTTAATCTATCTATTTGTACATCATGGTCGTATCGAGAATTTGATCAAATTGGTTATATGTAATTTGCTAAAATATATTTTTTTTTCAAGCTGGTTACTAAATGTTAGAAAATAGTTTACTACGCCAATCAGTGTTAGCGTCACACATAGCACTTGTACGCCTCAGTATAATTGTTTAACAGTTCTGATATGTTTTTAGACAGTGTCGACAGGTCTATCGATAGCAATAAGGGATAAAATAACATAGCTCATGAAATGAATGTGTTATTGTAATAGTACTGCAATATTAATAGTAACGAGTGGACATATTTATTGATCCTTCAATTTCTGTAATAAATATAATGTGATCATTAAAATCAAAACTAATTATGGTGTAGGATATATTGGAACTCGGAAGATAAACATTTGCATCAATTGATAGAAGGTGAAATTGACACGTGACGACAGTCGATGTTGTTGCTATTGTGATCCTTCCCCGATGAATATCTAAAGGATGGCCGGATTGTATTGATGTCTTTCTAGTTTTCAGATATCCAATACTGTCTAATGAGAAATCATTTGTTGTTCTTATTCGTCCTTGTATTTTTTCTTCTCATTTTAAAATTTTATTTTTCAATTTCTATGTGCTCTTCTCTTTCTTCTGTTCTTTTCTTCTCATTTTTCATATCTTTTTCATATTCTTTTACATTTCTTCTTCTTTCTTTTATCTTTTTCTTCGTCGTCTCATTCTTTTCAGTTTTTTTCATTTTTTTCTCGTTCTTCTTGTTCTTGGTCTCCATATTCTTATTTATAGTTGTTCTTTTTCACTCATTTTTTCTCTTCTACTTTTTCTTCCTATTCTTTTTTATATTTTTTGCAAATTATTTTTCTTTTTTTTTTCTTACTCATTTTTCTTCCTCATCTTTTTCTCCTTTCCGCCAAACTTTTGTTCTTCTTCTATTTCTTTTACTTCTCTTTTTTCTGACTTTCTTTGTTCTCCACCTTTGCCTCCTGTGTTTCTTCTTCTCCTTTTTATCATCATATTGCTTTTCTTCTCATCTTTTTCTTCTGTCTATTTGGTTCACTTTCTCTAATTTTTTCTAATTCTTCGTTTTCACGTCTTCTTAATAACTTGTCTTCTTCTTTGTGATCTTCATCTTCAACTCCTTCTTCTTGCTTCCTCGCTGTCTTCTTTTTGGTACTTCTTTCTTTTCTCCTTCATCTTCTACTTTTTCTTGTTTTTTCTCTTTGTCTATTTCTATTTTTACTTCTTTTCTCTCTTCCTTTTTTCTAATTTTTTCTCACTCTATTCTTTCTACTTCCTGCGTAAATTCTCAACCGTCAACCTAAATTTGTTCAAAGAGTGTCCATCCATTATGATGCTGCTGGCAACATTGCCTATAAAAGAAAAAGTTAGCACAGTTTATCTGGGAATGGTACAGCTATTTGTTTCTATTTCTGATATCTGGACAATTCTGTAACATATGTTCTATATTATTTATAGTCTATGTCACAGGCATACGTAACAACAGTTTATATATGTTGCTTGTTGAACAGATGGTACATAGTGTAACATGACTTATGCAAATTGTAAAGATCTTGAGTTATTCTGTCTATATATAGATAATGTAATGTACGTCTTTAGCTTAACTCTTTATCCCCTAAGGAAGTGTATAGACATTTTCTCATTCACTGCAAAAGACGCGTTAACATGTCTGTTATTATCTCTCCTCTGTCGGTTAAAGTCGTGTTAACATGTTATACATTTCTACTGTCACTGCTATAGGCGTACATTCACGTTTGTGACCTAGAAACAAACAGTAGCTATATTTTAGATCCGTCTTCAGAAAGTAAGTAGCAGCGAAAGAGTTAAGCTGTAATGAACTCGATCACAACTCAAATTTACCTGGTTCAAACTAAGCGGCGAGCATTTTAGAAGCAAATTTGTCCGTGTTGAATTGTCAAGAACGGTAAAAATAGATCTCACCGTTTAGAAAGCAATGGTGAACTAATAAACGTATAAGTGGTGCCTAGACGCAGCTACAGACTTAAGCTACAAACGCAGACCACTCATTACAGTCTGCAAATGCTACACGACATTAACATTAATTTACATCTGGGTTGACTGCTTTTACATATTTTGGAAGTGTTACCAGCCACGAAGAACGAGTTGGATCTGATGTTAAAAGCAGACTAGGAAAGTCACGATCTACATTCATGACTTTTCAGGCGGCCTGAAAAACAGCCAATTTCTACATCAGAACCAAGATTACTATATATCACAGCTTTGTGTAATCAACTTTACTATACGGATCAGACTGCTATAGAAGGACAGAACAAGCTATAGAAGGACAGGCTGCTATAGAAGGACAGACTGCTATAGAAGGACAGACTGCTATAGAAGGACAGACTGCTATAGAAGGACAGACTGCTATAGAAGGACAGAACAAGCTATAGAAGGACAGAACAAGCTATAGAAAGACAGACTGCTATAGAAGGACAGACTGCTATAGAAGGACAGACTGCTATAGAAGGACAGACTGCTATAGAAGGACAGAACAAGCTATAGAAGGACAGACTGCTATAGAAGGACAGACTGCTATAGAAGGACAGACTGCTATAGAAGGACAGAACAAGATATGTTCAAATGTTTCACCTACCATGTACTCTTTCTGCAAAAAACTTTACGCGTGTTCTGGTCACATACTATCTCTAACCAATAAGTTCTTACACAGTGACAGCAATAGAATAGCACTATCATTTAAAAGAGAAGCTGAAGGTGGATTGGACAAGTGATACGCACGGAGACTAATGGATGCTAGGGAAGCAAGTGCCCGTCCCTTTAAATTGACTTTTAATTTTTTTTTTTTTAGTTTTTATGTGAATCTGGTCTTCTTTATTTTCCTTCAGTAAACTACTTTAAAAAATCGTGGTATATCCTTTACAGGGCGTAGCCATCAACCACAGTAAACTAGTCGTTGATTTTCTAGCCACCACTTATACGTTCAGTAGTTTGCCATTGTTTTCTGAACGGTGAAGTCTATTTTTACCTTGCGTAAATATCCTAGGGAAACGAATTTGCTTCCAAACTGCCTGCCGCGGAGTTTGAGCCAGGTACGCTTGGGTTGTGATCGAGCTCACTACTGCTTAAGCTACAGACGCACACAGTAAACTACTACCAAATAAATTTAAAAAAAATTATTTTGCGTCCGCCCCCATCTTAAAAAATGTATGTGAACGCCCATGGTTGTTATGTACTATTACGTTGAAACATATTAACAATATACTACAAATGTAAACAACAATTAAAAGAAGTTTGCACAGTTCAAGGTATACTGTTCTGATGAATCCGCTGATCTATATTATGTTGTACTTTTGTAATGTTAACGAATGCAATCCAAACACCTCTATCTATTTCGCTCAACCAAATAAAAAAAAATAGCTAAATTTAGACATATCAAATTTATTAATCACTTCTGTTTTTGAAGAGAGCTAATACAAAAACCATTTTAATTTAGATCAATTGATTTCAGTCGTCGTTGCAATTTGAATAATTAAATACAAACACTTTACACGCATATTTTTTTTTTTTATTCAGAACGAAAAGTTAATAGTTTTAACATTTGCCGTTTATATATAGGTTTTCACATAAGGAAGATTGAAAAACAGGCAGTCCGTCTCAAAGAGAAATGCTTTTTCGATACAGTGGATACGAAGCAAAAAAGGCTGTTCACGCGAAAGGTGAACCACAGAAATAACTGTAGCAGTACAATACTATATTTATGAAGAGCACACAAAAGCACGTTCTAGAAATCTCTTCTTATCCTGAAGTGAGAAAAAAACATGGTTAGGGAAAATAAGAAGCAATGAGAGCTAATATATTTAAATATATTTATATTTGTAACTAGGAAGGGAAATATGTCAAAGATTATGAAAAACAAAATATTATATCTATTGAAAGAAAAGGAAGGAAGAAAGAGATGAGAAATAATAAGTAGAGAAAAAATAGATGCAACAAAGATAAATAATTGGTTAAATGTAATTCTACAGTGCGAAAAGCGTTGTTTACAGTCAGAACTAAGTAGGTTAAGTCAGATAAATATGTGGACATATTTCTATAGTGACGACCAGTTTCTGATGTTTTGCCAGCTACTCTAATTGCACTGAGTTTGCCGATTTGGATCGGTCCGTCCGTATAAATAACACACCGCCTACTGTGGGTATTCCCAACTCTATCAATTACAATAACAATGCATTTATGTTCAGACGACCATATTGACAGAGGCAATATAAAAACGTAATATTACCTGACAACAAATATTGACAAAGGTGCAGAGATCTAACACATAGGTATGATAATCAGCTACTAACATTCCAATGAGGTAACACCGTGTCGCGCGCATAAACTCATTTAACGGTCATCATCAGGTGTCGTGCCGGCTGTCGTAGGCGACCATGGATATCCACAAATCTCTGTCGTTGGTGTTTGATATCAACTCAGATGTTGACACTCTACCGTGCCATGATGTTAAGCTATCCAAAATTTTCTCTCTCTGTCTTCCTCTGTCTCGTATACCCTCGATTTTACCGGTTGTCACAATATGTGTTCTACACCTCCCCTCCTCATCACATGCCCGAAAAATGATGACTGCCTCTTTCTTATATTGATGATAAGCTTTCTCTGTGTCTTGATCTCATTCAACACCTCAACATTAGTCATTTTAGCAGTCCATGGGATTCTCATCATTCTTCTGTAAAACCACATTTCTGTGGCCCTCGGAGATTTTTCGATATGTGTGTTCATTGTCCATGACTCGCATCCGTATGTCAGTATTGGTTCTATGTAGCACTGAATAACTTGCATTCTGATCGGGATTGACAAGGACTTGTTGCAGATAATGCATCTCATTTTCAGGAAAGATGCAGATAATGCATCTCATTTTCAGGAAAGATGTTTTCGCTTGTCCTATTCTGCTCTTTATTTCTAATCGGCATCTGCCATCTGATGTTACCAGGACTCCAAGGTATTTAAATTGCTGCATTTGTCTTAGATCAGTTCCAATTACTGTAATGGTGCATTTTAGCAAAATCTGATTTTTTTTATATGATCATAACTTCTGTCTTCTTAATATTTTTTTTTTCCGATCCAGAAGCACTTGAGCTGAAAGCTCTTCGGCTCGGTGTCATGGACATCGTAACCCTTCGGCTCGGTGCCACGAACACCGTAAATCTGGGAACCTGTAGCTTTTCTGCCAGTCCGCGGAGTTGAACCCGCACTTACAGAGGACTAGTCACCCGTAGTCCAACGCGCTACGAACACGCTGGGCACGCGGGCGTCTTCTTAATATTTAAACTGAGTCCTTTTAACGGTACACCGAATTAATTATGCAATAGTATTCCCGTTAAAAGTCGATTCATGCACAGAACGACCGAAATAAATCAATGACTTAATGATAACATAAACATTTCTCTCTTTCTTTCTTTCTCTCTCTATCTCTCTCTCTTTGCCTTTTTCCGATCCAGAAGCACTTAAGTTTCAACTCTTCGGCTCCGTTCCATGGACATCGTAACCCTTCGGTTCGGTGCCACGAACACCGTAAATCTGGGGAATCTGTGGTTTTTTCTGCCAGCCCGCGGAATTGAAACCGCACTCACAGAGGGCTTGTCACCCGCAGTCCAACGCGCCACGAACACGCCAGGCAGTTAAACTCCGATTAAGGCATAGGCCCTCAACCAACACATGACAAGTTTACCTATCTTTAGTCATCTCCTGCAGCACCGTCCAGCTTTTTATTTATTATATAACGTGTTCATGGTTGATTGATTTTGCAGTTTAAATGTTCTATAACTTGGGGTAGGCAGTCCCTAGCTGAACCCTACCTAGTTGACTCTTATGATCAACAAATAAACAGTGTACAGGTATTAAGAGCTTCCGAAAAACAAATAGACAATACAGGGATTCGAACCACTTACCCTAATTTCTTACGACACCCATCGCCTAGCCTAGCAATACGAGCGTCCTTATGAACACAACCAGCGAGCCATTCTTACAAAAATGACTTACGGGGGTGTCTTTCTCAAACGCTTCGTTATAACTAGACACAGAATAATCAGGTAAGGTTCGATCGAACAGTGTTTGCACAAACACATGCTATAAGCTTATTGTGCTTGTATATATTTGAAACGAGACAATATCATACATACACACATGTATACACATATAACAACTTGCATACATCATTCAAAGTAGCTTCAAATTTACTATATGTTTGCATTCCCTGCGCCCCCGGCAAAACAAGCGCAAATAACATAAAACTTTTGGTATGGTACAACACAATCATTCTATAAACATTATGCTATCAGAGCCAAACCTGAACGCTAACATCAAACGGTAGAAGAAAACTTGTCAGGATAGAAATGAAGTGTCTAAGCAGAATGCTAGGAGTGTCAAGAAGAGACCGGTATAGAAATGAAGACACCAGGAAAAAAGTGGGAACAACATCAGTACTGAACTTCATCAAGAAACAGCAAAATTTAATGTTTCGGCCACATAAGCAGATTACATACAGAGAGTGCGCTCCAAACAGCAATGCTACTCCGATACAGTGAAAACAAAACAAAATGTTATCCATGCAAAAGGTGAACCTCAGAAATAAGAGAGGGAAGAAAAACACTATTTATGAAGTTCACACAAAAGCCCGTTCTCTCTCTCTCTCTCTCACGATCACCGCCCAGACAGATGTACCAGATCTCCCCACAAATTCTATTCATGTGAAAATCTGATTCATGCAGCCTTAGCATTGGTGTGTTTTACGTCACATCTTCAGCACCATTTTGAGTGTTCGTGCTTATCCTTCGGCGATGTGTCCGGTTTCAGCCAGTGTTTACTCGGTTCGTCCTCCATTCTGTAGACATCTAGTGTTTTTTACGGTGTGGTAGTTAGCCCCACGTCCAACCTCCTTAGCCGCCTCTTACGACATGTGTGGCAGGTAACAGTGGTTCTATTCTTTACACCCCAATTTGGATCCCGGTAACCACTCGGGCGAAAAGCTCGTTCCAAAAATCTCTTCATCCTGACGCTGTCAGACAAAACATGATTAGAGAAAAGACGATATAGTATTAATGAAACGGAGTGGAAAATTACGTGGTTTTCCCTTTTTAGAGATGCTACTATTTCTGGTATTCATGAATTATTAATGACATATGCATAACATAAGCTTGTTAATCAAACTAAAACATCGGAAGAAATGTTTCTTTTCTGTGGCATTATATAAATGCTAACCATGGACCAATGAAAAATATGTTGAACCAGTGAGTCACTGGAACTATCAGCATGCATATAATTCGGATTTACATATTAGGCTTCATGGAGCGATATAAAATGTATTCAGTAACCATTAATTAAATAATGTTAAGATGCACCATCTATGTGGTTTCAGGAATAGCGAAGTATAGAACAACTGTTCTAAAAATCTTCTAAAAGAGGCAGGCCGGGGTGCCGCGACCCCACACTGTAGGAAAAAGCTACAGAAAAAGAGACATAAAATTCCAAACTTTTCATGAAAATCTGGGTGTCATAGTGAAAAGCACAAAATTGAATTGAGTGAGCAGTTTTTGCCTCTGTATCATACGCCCTTAAGCGCGATGAGCGCTGATGGTGATGATGGTGTGAAGCAGTGTAAAAAAGTCTTTCCGTTTGTCCTTCCATTCACAGCCTCTAGTTCTTAAAGGTAATGGTGACTCTACAGTAAAACTATTTACATTGTGCTTGAAGCTATTTGCTTTGCTATAACCCGGTATCTCTATCTATCTAGTTATCATCTAACAGTAGTTTTACAAGCTTTTCGTTGTCGGTTTATTTCATTTATTTTGTCCACCTTTATATCAATTTTTATATCAAGTTTATAAAACTATCATTACTGCCTGTAATATCATTTCTTTAGACAGTGTAGGAAGAGATCTCTTAGACAGCAACAAATCACAGAAAGCTCACCATGTGTGAAATGAAATGCTTGAGGAAGGCAGTGGGAGTCACCAGGAGAGGCAGACTACGAAATGAGGACATCAGAACAGAAGCAGAGTAGGCATAACTTCATGCACCGAATACATCGAAAGACAACAAATGCAGTGGTTGGACATTTAATGAGAATCAAATACAACCAACCACCAATAACACATATAATAAAAAGAGATCGGGTACTAGAGCTAAGGGAAGACCAAGAAAAAGATGGATAGACAATATAAGACCACACTACATAAACATGGATACAACACAACAAGGGCGACTCATCTAGCCCTAGAACGAAAACTAAAGCTCCCATCCCTACGCTTAACGGCATGAGTGGACAGCCAACTACATCCACCTGGGAATAGGCAATAGACAAATAGGACAGAGAGGATATGAGCATGTGGAATTTAATGGCCGCATAGCTAGTAAAGTTGCCACGAAACTTTTCAAGTTAGGATGTTTTCTTTATGCCCTCGATGTAAAAAAACGCATTGACCTTACCGTGGATTAAACCTGGGTCTTCCTCATGGGAGCCGCGTTCTAATCCATTAGGCCGGACGCTCCACTAACAAGTTTAATTATCTTATTCTTTCTGAGATTCCTACAAAAACTATTACTGGGTTGTTTTTTTTTAAAACAACGAAGTACCAGTTTGTATTTTGAAAAACTAAAAAATGTCAGGTCATTATATTCATCATCAAGTAACTTGTTCTGAGTAAAAGGTTGCATCCAAACATATTTCTTCTGAGTTTCTCTATCACATAAACCAAATGACCCGCCTATGTAGCTATCATGTACAAATCATCAATTACATCATAAATTCATCTTTTCCGTGGTCTTCCTCTTCTCCTTTTTGCCGGAATGCATCCCTCCCTATTTGTCTTCCCCAAACCGTTTTTCCTTGTTATATGTCCACAATACTTCAAACTTCATATTCTTATTTGTAGCATCAGTGAATTTTCTTTGGTTTTGAATTCTTTTTGGATATATCTATTTCTTCTCTTCTCCGCTCATGGTATACGGAGTACTCTTCTTGCTGAGCACTTATTTTTAAAAGCACACATGTGTTTTCACTACCTTGTTAAATGTCCATGATACACACCTATACGTTACCACTGGGATGCAAAACATTATTAATGATAAGAAGAATGAGAAGAATATCAGTATTTTTAATATTGTTTATCAATGAATGACCATGGACTGATAGAATCGTGCAAAATTGCAACAAAGCTTACATTCTATCAAACATATATAAAAGTCTGCCCATTCCAACGAGAATTTCTGATTTCCCTACTGAGCTGGACGGTCTTATACAACAAGGGGCTGTGGGGCACAGCAACACAAATGAGTATGAGTAGGCTCAACAGTCAACATTGACCTAGTACGGTTAGTCGCTGGACGTTGTTGGAGATTTTGCGAAGTAGATCAGAGCACCTATGAACATGTTTGGAATTTAGTTTAGTTTAGTCGTCGGACCATCATCACTGCATGTCCAACAAACTAGTCCATAAGTGCTCCGATCTCCTCCTCAGTGTGTCTCTCAGCGAGGGCGAATAACGACACCGGTTCTTTGTTGGTGTACTATTATTCTTTGGCTACCAGCATAGTGTTCTTATCTAGCTACACCACATTTGATTTGGAATTCTTGCAGTCATGTTAGTGTAGTAGATTCACCACTATTACATATCTGGAGTGCAATGAGGATATTCCAAAATAAAGTTTGGTTTTAAAATTACGGAACAATGTTTATATGTTTTGTTGTTCGTTCTGATAAACACTTTCATAAAATTATATCTATTTTTACAATGATATCGTTATATCTGTGCATTTCAATGACTACACATATGTTTTAATACAGCATTTTGGGGGACCGAGATTGTCTTGCTTCTTCGATTCCTAATCGCGTAGCCAAGCTGTAACGGTAAAGTCTGTTACTTCGGCGTGGACACAATTTTTGGTCAGTTCTCATTTGTTGATTTCTGTCATCTCTTTTGTTGCGTCTTAGTATTTAAAATATATTCTAAACAAATGCAAACCAAATTATTATGTAACAAGCAGAAAAAAAAATTTTAAGCAACAATTTTATTAGCAGTGGGAAAAAAATAAAACATAAGAGAGAAATCAAACGTCAAACCCTAATCATAACTGTTCACACAAATATTAGACATTTACTGTATAAAAATGACCTCGCTGTATGCACACAAATAACAAATTAAGAACTTAGAAATAACATCAAGCAAATGAAATAAAATACTAAAGTACCAACAAATAACACTACAATATGTAACCAACAATAACAGTGTTGAGGAAAATGGCCTTGAAGCTAAAAACATCAAATTAATAGCTGCCCTTGCATTGAGAGAAAACTATTAGATTCAGACAAGTACATGTGTACCCACCATGATTTCTGTCATGAACGATTGCCACTTGTCATTAGTTTACGACAGCTCTGCAACTTTCAGTCACAATTTGGAAGCGAATCTCACCACGAAACGTGACTGAATCCAACGTTCCAACTCAAGTACAGAATCATAAAATTTTGAACAAATTTTCTGTAGCTTGTATCCGTATCTATAACCTTAACCACATATAATAACATAGATTTAGTAACAAACTATATATATATACTAAACAAATTTGACTATTACATATAAACACTACTTCAGTTGAAGCAAGTTCTCACTAATTTTTAGACAATGTAACTGGTTGCAAAAATAAGGTATGTGTGTTCGCGTCCTCGTTACATCAAAGGCTTGCAACCAAACAAGTTACGTCATGAAATTAATGGCACGCATTGAAAACGAAGTTGACAGTATGTATCTGTCACTGAATATATTTACAACTTGTTTTAGTGCATAATTTGTCAGTGTAGAATAATTCTATGAACATTTTTAAGTTATCAGAGATTTATTGGTTTTTTTTTTATATTGTTGTTGTGTAATATGTATAAAAACAGACTTTTAATATTATTATGTATGTGGTGGTATATTGCTGTACCGTATATCATAATTACGTAGTTCGGATCGATAATGTTAGTCACATGACATCACTAGACCAATAACAGGTGGTTGATGTTAGGGGAAACCCCTGTCTGAGCTTTCTGCATTTTGATTGGCGGAAACGGTGCCTGGTATCCTTCAATGGCCTGGCTTCAAAATGTATGAATCTATATCGCTATTAGAGAGTACAACTAGAGTAGGTCACAGGGCGCTGCTGTTATCTTCGTCTATGTAGTCGTCACTTAACATGTCATGCCGCCACACTGTGACTACCCATATGGATCGTTAAACGTGTCGGCGCCACACGTTCTGTTTGAGAAATTGTTACCAAATATAGATCTGCAACCATTTCGTTATTCGCTTCATTAAATGCCGACATTAAATGTTGCACACACATATGCTAATGTACGCGAATTATATGCTAATGTATGCACATTATATGCTAATGTTTGCACATTATATGCTAATGTTTGCACATTTTTTACAAATATTGACACAAACAGATGACATTTAGTGTGACAAAAAGTGTAGGATATATCGAATTATCACAACACAATAGCGTATGTGATAGCTTGTATGGGATTGGGTGTGGATGTGTGCATGTGTGTGTGTTTGTATATGTCTATGTATGTGTGTTCTCCAGTTTGTTTTTCTCGTATTACCATATCGTGATATTTTACAAAGGCTATTCCATTTAACATATTCAACTCTAATGCACGTTCGCTCTCACTTTAATCTCAATCTGCATAGGTCCTACACGCTATAATTTAACCGTGTGCTGTTTTTAGACATCAATCAGAATTCATTTACAAACTAACTGGGCATGACGATCGATGTTTACCATCAAAACACATGTACTCAACATCAAAATCATGTGTTATGTTTACATCAAAGGATGGTTACAGTAGATTCCCGGCAATTTATGTTCTTCTCCGTGATGTTACAATCGGACAGGCCGCTGACTCTCTCTCTCTCTCTCTCTCTCTCTGCTTTTAACCCAGATTGCGGCATAAGCCCTCAACCAACTCATTCCAAGTCTACCTATCTCTAGCTATCTCCTGCAGCTCCTTCCAGCTCTTCTTTCTACTGTTGATCTCTGCCTCCAAATCTCATCTCTCTGTATTTCTCGACCTCCCCTTATTCCGATGTCCCTGTGGCTTTCAGGAAAGGACCCTACTTAAATATATATGTTTTACCTATGATTTTCAATGTCAAGTAATTTGAAACAGCGATTTGACGAGAGTGTTTCAAAGTGAAAATAGGAGTTATACAGGGGCGTATTCCTTCACCTTTCTTGTGTAACCATACTGCAGACTCATTCGATGGACACTTATCTTAGTAATGCAATATGTGAATTACGTCGACGATATTAGTCTTTTGGCCAGCAAATATGAAAAATATCAAATAAAAATATGTACACTTTTCAGAACAGCTCAATCAATAGATCTTACAGTTAATATCCAACAACAACGTCAAGCGATGCAACACGCCAATTCGATGTTGATTAATCAATCTTTTTTGCATTCAAAGCTAAATGTTTATAAGAATCATGAACATTTTCTGGTCAACTAAAACAGCAAATTAAGATCTTTTACAACTAACAAACATCACTGCAGACCATCATTACAAGACAAGGGTAGAGCTGGATTTGGCACGTATGTCTCATGTCAGTATGAAAATTGGCTTGAAAAGCTCTAAACAAAATTAGCGGATGGGAAGAAAATGCATGAACGTTAAAGATAAACATGGCGAGAATGAAATAGAGTTGAAAGATTGTTGCCTGACGTGAAAACCTTTGGTAGAAAAGCAGCAAAACGGCGGCAATGGAAATCTCTTTTGGAAGCCATATGTCTCAAACGGCACACGAACAGGATATTTTTTTCCCCGATCCAGTAGCACTTGAGCTTTCAGCTCTTTGGCTCGGTGCCATGGACATCGTTACCTTTCGGTTCGGTGCCACGAACACCGTGAATATGGACAACCTGTTACTTTTCTGCCAGCCCGCGGAATTGAACCGCACTCACAGGGCTTGTCACCCATCGTCCAACGCGCTACGAATACGCTGGGCAGGCAGACAACGAAGAGGATATAGATAGATATACCTGGGCAGATGACGCTCATCAGCCCGGGAGAGCAGGTCGTCTACGGGTCGTTGCCCTGAAAGACAATAGCAACTTGCTGCCTTGTGGATTTCGGCTGGGGACCGCAAAAGTCAAGCGGAGAGCGAACCGTACACAAACGCTGGTTGAAATCGAACACACCACCGAAAGATAAGCACTTGAGCTCCAATTGGTACTGAAGGCTGTGCACGTACATCACGTTCTGATGTTTGGCTGTTTATATATCACAATAGAATGATAAAAATGGCTTAAGAACGATTGCGAGAGAGAGAGAGGTAGATATACTAAGCTATAAGACTTTTAGATTGCTGTTAAAGTGAACTCTAGACACGAAGATTCACACATAATTCATTTGAATGTCAAGGATTTGAATGTCACCAGATTAGCCAATGACAGTCATTCATTCTTAAGTATGGGTGGATCCTTGATTGCATTGAGTTCAAAATCACGATTTTATTTTGATTTTAGTTATTAAAAAATAGACATTTAATATGGTCCATTTTTATTAGGTACAAAAATGTAACGTTGTCACCTCCATCGTAAGATATTCTAAAGATTATAATGTAAACCGACTCTAGACATACCTGGCAAGTTGTTTACATGTAGAGATTGTATATGTAGAACACGTTTTAAATTATAGGCCAAAGAACGCGCATGATATTGCCAGTTTCGACTATCATAGAAAAAAACCCATTATCTTAAAGATAATAATTGTTCATTTTGTGTTTCATAATATTCAGTTATTCCTATTCCAAAATATTCTACTGGCAGGAATAATAAAAGATATGGCTCTATAGTGAAACTAGGGGAATGTTTACTGAAATTGAGTGGTTGAATAGTGAATTTAGGTGAATGTATAGTGAAACTATGGGAATTTATAGTGAAGCTTGGTGAATGAATTGTGAAACTATGTGAATATATAGTGAAGCTTGGTGAATGTATAGCAGAACTCATCATCATTAGGTGCCGTGTGGTCTGGCGTAGGCGATCATGGATCTCCACACATCTCTATCGTTTGTGTTTGCTATCAACACAAATATTGACGCTCTAGGTGAACAAATAGTGAAATATAATAAATTACATGACTCTTCAGTGACACTAGGGGAATGTATACTGAAACTAAGTGGTTGAATAGTGAATCTAGTGGTTGAATAGTGAATCTAGTGGTTGAATAGTGAATCTAGTGGTTGAATAGCAGAACTATGTGTATAAATAGTGAAACTACGTGAATAAATAGGGAAACTATGTGAATAACTAGTGAAACTATGTGAATAAATAGTGAAACAATGGGAATAAATACATATAAATACATAAATAAAGCTTATAAATACATGAAGTTGAGATTTGGTGCTAGAGATTTAACGATACACGGAAGAGCGGGATGGAGCTTTAAGAGATAGCTAAAAATGGGAAGATTTGGCACGAGTTGGTTAAGAGCAATGCCCCAATCGGGGTGAAAAGTACAAAAAAGAGCGTATGGAAATTACATCGACCTTGATATGCGAAACGGTTACCATAGCCCGGAATGTTGTAACACGTTGAAGTTAATCTAATGTCACACCGCCCTGAACAATCGTGTTGTAACACGGTGACATTCCGTGAGATTTACGAGTGCTACTTGTAAGTGTATCATTAATGTATAAAAGAGATGTGTAGTGTAAACCACTTCTACACGATTAGTTTATTGTCTGCGTGTTATCTGTATAAAGGTCAACTGCATGTGCTGGGGATATTACACGCTTCTTGACACACGAGAAGGAAAAGATATTAGTATGATCAGGCGAGATCTAGTTTTATCTGTAAATCCGCCCGCAAGGAAATCAAAGAATAGTAATACTTCACCTACAAGGCATGTCGTAAGAGGCGACCAAGGTAGGAGCCATGGAAAGCTACCCTAGTAAGTATAAAGCGTCGATACACATCATAAAGAGTGGTTTAACAAGTGGTCGATATAAAGCGTCGATACACATCATAAAGAGTGGTTTAACAAGTGGTCGATATGAAGCTTTGGAAGAAGATCTATAAATCGACGGTCGGTTAAAATTGATCGTCACTGTTTCCAGTCGCTTGCAATGTATTCTGTTAGAGGCATCTATGGCGTTGAGGTAACTTTCGCTATAAATGTGATCGGTTCGTTCCCCGCGTGGAGCGATCAGAATATTTTTTGCAGAGATTTCTGATCTCAATATAGGTCAGACCGAATTCCTAGTACTATCGAAGACGGACGATAATATTTACATATCGGGTTCAAGTTGAGCACGTGAAAGAAGAATAGGCAACTGAAAATCGATGCCAGTTTCGCCCCTGCAACATTTTCGCATCACCCAGTCAATGGCCACTCCAAACAATAGCGGAGATAGAATACAGCCTTGCTTTACTCCGGTTTCAACCATAAACCAGTCGCTGTGTCCACCATCAGTGCGAACTGCACACTGTGTGTGAACCATCATAGAGGCTCTTTATAATGTTTATTATTTTGTCTGGTATTCCATAGCATCTCAGATGAAAGAAGAATAGGCAACTGAAAATCGATGCGTAGGCTGTAAAGACAAAACACCTGATTCTAACCCACAACCTTCAGAGCACAAGGCAAACCTCTCAACCACTTAACCACAGATAAACTACTTCTATGTTTAACCACTTAACCACAGATAAACTACTTCTATGTTCAACCACTTAACCACAGATAAACTACTTCTATGTTTAACCACTTAACCAAAGATAAACTACTTCTATGTTTAACCACTTAACCACAGATAAACTACTTCTATGTTCAACCACTTAACCACAGATAAACTACTTCTATGTTTAACCACTTAACCAAAGATAAACTACTTCTATGTTTAACCACTTAACCACAGATAAACTACTTCTATGTTCAACCACTTAACCACAGATAAACTACTTCTATGTTTAACCACTTAACCACAGATAAACTAATTCTATGTTTAACCACTTAACCACAGATAAACTACTTCTATGTTTAACCACTTAACCACAGATAAACTACTTCTATGTTTAACCACTTAACCACAGATAAACTACTTCTATGTTTAACCACTTAACCACAGATAAACTACTTCTATGTTCAACCACTTAACCACAGATAAACTACTTCTAAGTTCAACCACTTAGCCACAGATAAACTACTTCTATGTTCAACCACTTAACCACAGATAAACTACTTCTATGTTTAACCACTTAACCACAGATAAACTACTTCTATGTTTAACCACTTAACCACAGATAAACTAATTCTATGTTTAACCACTTAACCACAGATAAACTACTTCTATGTTCAACCACTTAACCACAGATGAACTACTTCTATGTTTAACCACTTAACCACAGATGAACTACTTCTATGTTTAACCACTTAACCACAGATAAACTACTTCTATGTTTAACCACTTAACCACAGATAAACTACTTCTATGTTCAACCACTTAACCACAGATAAACTACTTCTAAGTTCAACCACTTAGCCACAGATAAACTACTTCTATGTTCAACCACTTAACCACAGATAAACTACTTCTAAGTTCAACCACTTAGCCACAGATAAACTACTTCTATGTTCAACCACTTAACCACAGATAAACTACTTCTATGTTCAACCACTTAACCACAGATAAACTACTTCTAAGTTCAACCACTTAGCCACAGATAAACTACTTCTATGTTCAACCACTTAACCACAGATAAACTACTTCTATGTTCAACCACTTAACCACAGATAAACTACTTCTATGTTTAACCACTTAACCACAGATAAACTAATTCTATGTTCAACCACTTAACCACAGATAAACTACTTCTATGTTAAAAAAAGAAAGGCAACCGTGAAGGAAACAATAAGAGATCACGTTTGGTGGACATTTGAGTGTGCAGCTCCCATGACTAGCAGCCGAAAAGTCTAAAAATTGAGACAGCCAAGGGACTCCGAGCGAAGAATGATCACGGACCGATATGATCGGGTGAATTTGTTGTTGCACTAAAAGATGCCACAGACCGAATTAAAAATCTGAGGTGGTCACACCGGACATAGCCAACTATAAACTTATACGGCCGACGGACTCAGGTAAAAATTTATGGAAATCAGACAACAACAGGTCACGTGACCAATCATTCCAGTTTTGTGGTAAATGCCGAATTCATTTTAAAATCAACACAACATGCTAAATCAAGGTTATATTATGCAACAAATTAAGTTTAACAATAAGGAATATCAGTATTATGAATAGTTTTCATCAATAAATAACCATAGACTCATAGAATTAAGTAAAATTGCAAATAAGCGTGCATTGTTCTATCAAACATGTAAAAATTCCAGCCCCCTCCCCAACTGAAACTAGACCAGGGTTTCCCCATCAGTTATGCGGCCCAATATTAGAGTTGGCTGTGCATCGAATCAGATCTGGAGAAAACGGGTGGGAATCTGCATAAAAAAAAAAAAATAATACGAGTCATATGGACGAAGACATGTATATTGCTGTTTTATATTAGTTATGAAAAAACAAGATCGTCAAATAGGATAAATAAAAAGAATTAACGATTCCACCGTAAAAGGAATGTGCAAATCAGTGGGTTGTGTTCAAATGCGGTACATTCGATTCTTCTGGTAACCATCTAAAAATGACTTTCTGAGTCGGGAATAACAATTTGAAACTTCGTCTAACTACTGTAGGTGTATCTTCTTCTTGGATCAATTTGGATCCTAGCATTTCAAATCAAAAGTCTTTTGGTGAGCGCTCGACAACGATTCACCTGCAGCAGAAACCGAAATCAAAGGCTAACGAAAGCGCTGAGGTAGAGGCGTACGATAAATCATAAATCATATCAGTGGCGGCTCGTGGTCAGTTTTCTTGATGGGGCCAGACACAGATTTTCAGAAAAATCATGGTTTTGGCAGTGCCGATTAGGCTAGCGCGGGGCCCGTAGCAAATTTTAGCGCGGGGCCCTAGGTTTTGTATAATAATAAAAAAAAACACAACTTTTACAAACAAACTTGTCTCAATTTAATGTGAGCAAATTTAGAGATAATACTAGACAAATCAATTTCTCCAAGTAAATTACATTCAATGTTCATTAAGGTGAGGTTATTTAGACGATCTTGTCCCATCATGTTCCTTAACTCACTTTTTATACACTTTAATGTTGAAAAAGAATGTTCTCCGCTGCAGTTAGTAATCATTAAAGACAAGTAAATTAGTAAAACTATTTCTACATGTGGGAAACACTACTCAAATAAATTTTCCATTATAAGTTTATAAAATTGCAGTTCAAGAGCCTCATGCTTTTCGTTGCTAATAGCAGCTACATTAGTTTTAAGTTCAGCGAACTGCACAAGTTCGTCGCCTAGGCTTTCTTCCAAATCCTCTTGGTAAGAGCTGACAATATTTGGAGTTCTTTTCAAGATCTCTTCTGCTGTAATCGATTTTAACTGCCGAAGTATTCCAAATACACCAGTCACTCTATAAGTAAAAAGTATAGAACCCTTTCCTACCTCGTGGTATATAGGTCAATACAGTATTAGGTCTGTATTTTTCATTGACCGTCGGCACACGATAGGTGATGTGGTCAGCATCACGCAGGGCGCCTTTACTTTCCCAGAGCTTGTCTGGTACCCAGTTGAGGCTGGGTCGACCTGAGAGCGGTCGGGAAAAATTCCACGCGCATTGCGGGAGCTGAACCCAGACCACCAGCCTTGCGAAGCGAGTTCACTAACAACTACGCTACAGCGGCTCTCAGTCACTCTATGGTACAGTCTAAATCAATAACTTTGCAAACAAAACAGAACAGTTGTCCTTTAGTTTCTGTATAACACAACCAATCTCCCACGTGAGTTTTGTTTGTTGGTGTATGTGTGTATGTGAAAACGACTTTCGACAAAATCGTGGATTGTTTTCTTTATCGTATGTTTTTTGGGTTTTTTTTTTAAGACATGAAATCACTGTTCATATGTTGCACTTCGCTACTTTCTTTCACAATCCAATAATCTCGATTGAAGTTGTTTGGCCATTCACCAATATCGTTGGAGTACATTTTACTTTCGTTGTGTTTTTGGCTTGTAGAAGATGTTGCTACATTGGAAGCATGTGCTGTGCTTTCTGCCTCTCTTTGGCTTGAAGATGATATGGCTAAATTGGGAGGACTTTCTGTACATTCGACTTCAGTTTGTCTTGTGGAAAATGTGGCTAAATCGTGAAGAGTTGCTGATCTTAATGGTAGTATTGGTAATGATGCTGCTTCTATAGCACTGCCTTCATCTACTACACAGTGGGACACGTCTTCTGTATTTTCTGCTTCGATTTCGTTGGATTCAGCACCATCACACACGACATTTAAACATTCAGACAGCGTGCGTGTTTTTGATATAACATCTGGTTATTTTTCCATTTTCATCTCTGTCACATAGGCGCGGGGCCCTAGAAGCGCGGGGCCCGTAGCATTTGCTACTTCTGCTACTAGGCTAACCCGGCCCTGGTTTTTGGAGTATTTGCTATTATTTGTTTATTCCGGGAAATTATTCTCCCTTTCGATTATTGGTGGGGCCGGGCCCCACTGGCCCTCAATGACGAGCCGCTCCTGAATCATATACATCAATATCGGACCAATACAGAAAAGCATTGCGTAAAGATTTTAAATTATTGAATGGTTCAAATTGTATTTTGATTTTGCTGCTTGTGCCCCTTACCGTGCCGCCTGATGCGACCGCCTCGACCGTGCACGGTACTGTTTGTTTTCTAACCGCCAGAAATGACGAGCATCCAGTAACGAGTAAATATTGCAAAAGTAATTAAAACACCGTATACTTGAAAGTAGCCGTAACGTTCGTCACTAGCCAATGCAATTTCGAAGTTATCAGTTATATGAGGACTATCATCATAGCACTCCGGACATGTCCATAGGTGTTCCGATCTCCGCCTCAGCAAATCCAGCAGCGTCCAGCGAGCCAACACGCCAGTTCGATGTTGATTAATCAATCTTTTGCATATTTAGTATGTCGTTCTTTTCGGGCTGCACCAATACTGACACCAACCTCTTTCAATCTGGTCAGCAAGTGGGATTCACAGCCCTGAAACTCCTCTGTTCGGAAAGACTCTCTCAGTGCGTGAAGAATGTCATTTCGATCCATGACAGCTCCCTCTGATATTGTAGCCAAGCCAGCCAATCTATCAGCTCGTTCATTACACCTAACTCCTGCGTGCCCAGGGACAAAAATAAAGGTGATTTCTCTGATCATTGTCTGTACCAGTACTTCCACCCAGATGCGTCTCACCATTCCTGATTCGACCTTACGAATCATGCTCATGAAGTCACTGAGTATGAAAACACGAGAGTAGTTGTGAGATGCCAACAAGTTCACCGTCTCCGTAACCGCCCGAACCTCCATTGTCAAACTACTTGTGGTTGTTGCGTAGGCCCCACTTGCCTCTCTTATTATTTTTCCTCTTGAGCGTGCTGAAAAAGCCCTCGCACAGCGTTGTTGGCGAATGACTGAACCATCGGTGTAAATAACCACATTTCGAAGTATTCCAGATCAAGCATCTACATTAAAAAAAACATTTTAAAATCTGCAACAAATGATCAAATATTTTACAAGTAAAAAGTTTCGTCTATCTAAATCTAATAAAAATGCACGATAGTAATAACATGGAACCAGCGTTCTTCACACTCTATTTACCCTTAGACAGGTACAAGAGAAGTGCATAGAGCATTGTAAGCCTTTATGTATTGCTTTCGTGGATCTGACTAAGGCATTTGAACAGTCAGCAGGCTAGCCTTTATAAAATACTGAAGATATTGGCTGTCCCCCAAAGTTGCTCCAGTTGATTGTCTCCTTCCATGAGGGCATGAAAGCCAGTATACAGTTCGATGGCAGCACATGAGTGGAGTCAAGCAGGGTTGTATCCTTGCCCCCACCCTCTTTGGCATCTTCTTCGCAGTCCTTTTGAACCACGCCTTAGGGACGCTGATGGTGATGTTTTCATCCGCACTAGATCTGATGGTTCACTCTTTAACTTGGCTCGCTTAAGAGCCAAGACAAAACGACGGAAATTCTTCTCAAGGACCTCCTTTTCGCTGACGATGCTGCCTTAGTCGCCCACAGTGAGACTACACTGCAATGCCTAATCAATAATTTGTCAAAGGCATGCGACCTATTTTCTCTGACTATAAGTGTCTCCAAAACAGCTGTACTATGTCAGGGAGGTAACACAACAAATATAACTTTACATGGTATCCATCTAACACCAGTTCCAAAATTTTGCTATCTCGAGTCCATGGTCACTGCCAGCCTTTCTCTTGATGAAGAAATCAACGCTCGTGTAGGGAGTGAGGCTACTACATTCGGCAAACTATCAAAGCGAGAGTGGGACAACACAAAACTGACATTGCAGACGAAGATTCAAATATATCGATCCTGTGTAATTAGTTCTTTACTATATGGCTCAGAAACATGGACAGCCTACTCAAGACACGAGAGGAGACTTAACATCTTTCACCTTCGATGTCTCCACAAGATTATGAACATCAGGTGGTACGACAAGATAACCAACTCTGAAGTACTGCAACATGCAAACTTGCCTTCCATCATGGGCATGCTCAGCAGTAGACGACTAAGATGGTTGGGGCATGTGAGAAGAATGGAAACTTATCACATACCAAAACAAATGTTATTCTGTGAACTTTCGGATGGGAGGAGGCACCAGGGCAGACCACTGCTCAGATATAAAGATGTCTGCAAAGCCTCAATGAAAAACGTTTCTATAGGTCCCAGTGCAGGGGAAAGGACTAGCTGATGACAGAGTTGTGTGGAAAGCCAAATTATGAAAGGGCGCAGAGTCTTTTGAGAAGAGACTTGTGTATGAGCTGAACGACAAGAGAGAAAAGCGAAAACTCAGAAGTTGTCATAGTAAAACACTTGCAATTGACCGTCTGTAAAGACGAAAAAGGCCATATATTAGTACTTAAAAATAAAAATCATATTTAAATGTATTTGGCTTTTTTTTGGTTCTCCACTCCCACGTCGTCCAGGATTTAAATCAAAATGGTGGCCCGACAGGCAATGAACTGTTTTGATACTGTTTCTAAATGTTGAATTTCTACACATGCTGGTGTTCTTGTGTAGCATTAAAAGAAATATTTGAATAATTACGACCCATTGAATATCACAATTTTGACAAAGAAATATATTAGACATGGGTAAACGGTATTATTGCGAGTACTGTGATAAATCTTTTGCTGATAACCCAATCAGCAGGAAAACACATTTGACTGGTAATTCGCATTTACAAATCAGGAAAGCACACTACGATGCTCTTCGAGACGAAAAAGATATTCTTAATGAGGATAGGAATAAGAAGCCATGCAGAGCTTATTTATCGACAGGTGAGTGTATGCTTGACTTGTTTCTTCGTTTTTTGTCTACTATAGTAAACAAACACTGAGTCAGTGACTAACTATTTAAGTATTTCTATTAATTATACTAAGTCGTGGTCTTCTGTATCTGTTAAGCTTCTCGTGTGAAGAATTATACTAAGTCGTGGTCTTCTGTAGCTGTTAAGCTTCTCGTGTGAAGAATTTCTGCATCGTTTGGCATGATATAGATATCCAAGACACTCAAAATAGCCATCTTTTCCGTGGTATTCCGTTCACCCTGATGTTCTACAGTTGAGACTACTGTAAATTAAAAAGGCTTTATTATAGACAGTTAAGAAGACAGTGTAGTCTGGCTTATTACACGATCGACTCTTTTAATAATAATAATAGCCTAAATAGGTGGTCAAACCATTGCATTCTGTTTTTCGAGATAATTTGAAAAATGAATCTGGTCTTCCAGCCTCTCGGATGCTGGTACCTTTGACTTTGACTAAATCTCTCTTGTGGTGTTTGTGACCTTTCAAAGATTTCGTATGTGATTATTTTATGTTTATATTCGTTTTCCTTCTTTGACACTGGTAGCATAAAGTAGAAATAAAATTACTTTTGTTTTGATCATGTTGTTTAACTAGCAGGGAGATGTTTGGATGCCTTGAGTAGTGGGAATAGTTGGTAGGTGACTATTTATTTGCATTCTGGACTACCTTCTATTTCTTGAGTCTTCATCCTTCTATAAATATGCTTCCTAAGTATTTGATTTCTTCCACCTGTTTGATTGTGGTACAGTTGTTGACATGCACATTCAATTTATTATGTTTCTTGCCTATTCTCACTTTCTAAGTTGTTGTGTTTACTTTCATGCCATACTTTGCGCAGCTGACATACAAGGAGTAACAGATGATGATTATATACCAAAAGGTGCATATCAATAACATTTTAACATCTTTCACCGTCAATGTCTCAGCAAGATTATGAACATTATGTGGTACTACAAGATAACCAACTCTGAAATACTGCAATGTGCAAACTTGCCTTCCATTCATGGGCATGCTCAGAACTTGAAGACTAAGATGGCTAGGGCACATATGAAGATGGTCTATTGCAGCATATCAAATCAAATGTTGTTCTGTGAGCATTTCAACGGGGAAGAGACACCAAGGTAAACCACTGCTCAGATATAAGGATGTCTGCAAGGTCTCAATGAAGAATTTTTCTATTGGTCCAAACAAATGAGAAAAACTAGCTTCTCTTTCTTCTGCATTCACTCTCTATAAATTCAGGCGTAGCCATGGCGCCAGGTGTGGCGCTTCTGACTGATTTTTGCGTGGAAGCCTGCTTACCATTTTATTGGTTTTCTCGCTATACAGACGGGCCTTCTCCAACTTCAGAGGTAGTAGTAAAAATTTTTGATAACAGAGTTATATGGAAAGTGACATTGCGCTAGGGCACAGAGACTTTTAAAGAGAGACTTAGGGATGAGCTGAAAGACAAGCGGAAACTCAGAAGCTGTCACAGTAAAACACTTGCCAATTAACTATTTGTAAAAACAAAAAAGTCCATACATACATGTGCCTACATATAAATAAGGATGTTTCAGAACATTTTTACACCTTTTTTGATCTGTATGAAAGCTGCAGTGGTTATTGTACTTGTTTTTTAGACAGGTAGTCTCGGTTTGATCCCAGGTTGAAATTAGATAGTTGTAATTTCAAAAGGCTGTCATGTAAATCCATCCATTTATTGGGTAAAATAAAAACACTGAGACGTAAAGGAAGTAATTTTTAAAATATGTATGTTACCTCTGAATTAGTAGAAAGCTTGTTTGTATATTGGGGGGCTCTGATAATAAGGAAAGCAGGCCTTCACGCAAAATGAGTCAGCATCACTATACCAGGTGCCCTGACTACATCAGAATTCATAGCGGGCAAACGCAAGAAGATAAAGAAGAAAATGTATGTTTTGGTATTTATTTGTTATCAGTACCATTTAAGCAATGGTAAAACAAGTTTGCCTTATTCTGTTAGAGTCTCAAAATATTGGTCTAACACTGTATTTCACAATATACCACATGGTATGCAAGCAGGTTCTTTACTTGTAAAAAAAAAAAAAACTTAGAGGCTGGTTAGGAGAAGAAGAAAGAACTATTAAAATAATATTTAAGTTCTTATATAGTTAATTTCTGATCACATAATTCTATCTCTTTATCATTTTTGTTTTCCAGGTGAGTGCAAATTTGGCGATAGGTGTCAATACTCCCACCTTACAAATGAGGACAGAGCTAGACTATCAGATCATATTGCACAGAAAGAAGAGTTAGCACAATCCAGACTTAGAGGAAAGTCAAACTCTAAAACTGACCTCAAGGAATCTTTAAATAAATGGACTGAAAATCTAATCAAAAGACAGAAGCTTGAGAAAGACATGAAAGAGGAGCCTGATCGGGTTAAAACAAGAGAGATATATCTGCCAGAGTATAAGCTTGCAGAATGTCTTCAATCATTTCCCAATATACCTCCTTCACTACTACCTCCAGAAAGGAAAGAGATACTGAGCAGCCACTATGTTGAATGGGGATGGTAGTTTGTTCACAACATGTCTATTGATCTATCCATCTGCTCTATGTTTTATATTTGTTACATACAGCAATCACAATGGCGAAACATGTAAAAACTAGTTTTACAAAGTAGAAAAACAATATACAGCGATGTTTTGACCAAAAAGCCTTTATCAAGCAAAGGATAAAACAGATGCATCCACAAGTGATTCCTATTGCTGCTGATCCTGTCATATCCTCCGTAGGTGTTCAATATTTTTCACAAATATTGAGAGGTATGCATACTGTTGGTACTTGTAGCTTGATGGTTGTGCATGCTTCAGTCATGTGCATAGGTTTGTGCATAGGTTTTAATTGATTGATAAGATCATCATCATTGCACTAGTGTATCACCATATGTACTCCAGTGACTTTCTCAGGATGATCTCAGTGACAATGTGCATGTTCTGCAGCATGGCACACGTTCTATATGTGATTTTAAGGCCAACCTGCCCAACGTGTTCTTGGCGCATTGGACGACGGGTGACAAGCCCCCTGTGAGTGCGGTTCAGTTCTGTGGGCTGGCAGAAAAGCTACAGGTTCTCCAGATTTACGGCGTTCTGGCACCAAACCAAAGGGTTACGATGTCCATGACACCGAGCCGAAGAGCTGAAAGCTCAAGTGCTTCTGGATGGGAAAAAAATGTGATTTTAAGAATGATGAACACTTGTAGGATTTTGAATTTAACTGGTATTAATAATTTTTGCAAGGGCAGCAGCTTTCCATATACCCTTTCCATATACCCTTTTCAAATTTCAACTGTCAATGGCTCTTCTATGTGCTCAACTGGAATATTGGACCTACATTTTATCTTTTGTTTTACTAGGACTTGGAACTCAAATCTCAACTACATTAACTCTTTCCACGCTTTAAGCCGCACACTGCGCCATGGCGAAAGTCCGTTGCACGCTTTACAGCCGACACTGCGCCAAGTTGCTTCTTATAAAAGTCTTTCTAGTTTTACTCTTCTGTTTTACTTATAGTACTTTTAACCTTGTTATTCTGTTAAAGGGTGTCCAGTTTACTTCAATTTAGTATATAATAAATATATATGTTTATTTATTGATAAGAGTTGGATAATTTTTCTTTTTTTTACTTTCCTTGATTAACTCAAAATTGAGAATAAATTGGAAAGGTTGTTTTGGGAAACACCAGAAAATATCCTAAATGTCTCATTAAGGGACACACACACCAAGTACGTTTTGAGCATGATGCGAGTGCTGTACATAATTACCACAGAGACCTCCTTTTCTAAGAGACTTCTTCCTATGTACAGCACACTTGTTTTTAAATTTATATAGTCTAAACAAAACTGTATTATTGATTTCAATGACATCATCCAGTATATGGAAGTTGAGTGACCTAAGTAGCATGGCCTATGTATTAGAGAGATAAATTCTGAAGGACTGTTAGGGTAGCAATGTTTAACTCAGGACAAGCTATTCAATGAGGATGTTATTCAACTACACAAGATTTGTGAATAAACACAAAAGTGTTGTTTCTAGTCTCAGTTTTTGTGATGCTATTTATCATTTATTTGTCATTACCTTACGGAGAACAGATAACAAAGAATGTGATTGTTTAGTAAACAAGTTTTATTGTTTATTATGACAAATAGTCGTATTGACTTTGGACTTGTCTATGTTTATGTTTTTTCCTGTTAGGAATATATAATCTAGATATTTCAACATTTACTAATATAACCATTTATTATGATAAAAAGTAATTTTCTACCAACACTTTGTTACTTGTGCCAAACTTGATCTCTGACAGCAACACACCACAGAAAGCTCACCATGTGTGAAATGAAATGCTTGAGGAAGGCAGTGGGGATCACCAGGAAAGATAGACTATGAAACGAGGACTTCAGAAGCAGAGTGGGCATAACTTCGTGCTCAGTGAAAAACAACAAATGCAGTGGTTTGGACATTTAATAAGAATGGAATACAACCGACCACCAATAACAACATACAATAAAAAGAGATCATGTACTAGAACTAAGGGAAGACCAAGAAAAAGATGAATATCATGACCACACTAAATAAACATGGATATGACACAAGGGCGACTCAGCTGACCATGGAATGCAAATTAAAGCTCCCACCCCTACGCTTAACAGCAAGGGTGGACACCCAATTCCATCATCCACCTAGGGAAAGACAGACAATATACCATTTATTCATATTGTCATTTTCTCTTTCAATATTGTATTTCTTTTACTCTCTTGCACATATCTATACTTTTTATTAAAAAATTTGCAGAAAAATCATTGTTTCGTATATTTCTGTATATATTTGCAACATTTGTCTCTTTTGAATTAGTGATGTAAATGCCTTGATTTTTACTAGCTAATCTCTTCTTTCATCTGTTGTCTTTGTTGACTTTATATTGTATTTGATTTTAAGGAGAGTAGCAATAATTTGTAGAGATTTGATATTATATTGAAGTAATTATATGTCAATTACATGTGAAATTTTATGTCTATGAAATGTTATCATCATCACTAGCAAAGACAGTCACCAATATCAGCATAAGGAAGAAAGTTGGGAAAGAACTTAGCTTGAATTACATGAGAAACAAAGAATGAAGTGGTTGAAAACCTTAATAAGAATGCAACCAAACTCCATTGTATACAGTCTTTTCAACAGAACATTAGGAAAGACCACGGAAAAATGGATAGATGATATAGCAGAATGCTGTCAAAGTAAATCACTTAAACCTCTAGCGCAGCGACAAGACAAAAATAGAAAACCACTAGACTGGGCTATAACCCGGTAACAGTGTGACAACAAAAGAAAACAGAAGTAATTAGAGACCTATTGGTGACTGAAGCAAATCACATCATGCTGTCCTTTAGAAACTAGCATACAAAACCATGCATGTACATAATATTTGATTTTGCAAACTTAACCCCTTGTTTACCTGAGGTTATAGGTCGAACCGCACAGAGCGTCCCAAGCATTTTTCTGCATTTCTATCAACTTATTTGAAAATGTAATAACTCTGTTATTTTTGGAATATTTGTTTGAAATATCGTATTTTGAAATAAAATGTGTATGTTTTGATAATAAAAATTTGTGTTTGTACTGCTCTATGTACTAGTAGTACTTGATATTTGCTCAGTACTAGTACTTGCAACAGGTCAGTTCTAGACGCTTGCTTGGACGTAAATCACATCCTCGTCCAGTATCACTATTTTCGGTCATCAGTGTCTCTCACTGTACAGAATTTCAGAATCTGAGTGAACAGATTCACTTAATGAGAATATATCATCATTTCCGCTATCTTCATCGTTAAATATGTCGTCAGCACCATATGACAACAACGCCAAAGCTTTTTCTGTTGGTGTAATCGTTCTGGAAGATTTTCTAACGCCATTTGCTTGAACAATTTTTGACAAAGAAAACACTCTTTTAAAGATATAAATAACCTTCAAATGCAGACGCGAAAAATTGACCAATGATAATGTTTTATATAAGGAAGATGTCCCCAATGCTATAGATAGTCTATTGTAGAGGTGGTTCCCGTTTACTACACATATTTTGCTGATGAGTTTCTCGTGAATGTCTCGTAGTTGGGACTACACAGATGCCTACCTACTACGTCACCCTCACGTGTTGGTAAACAAGAGGTTAAGACAAAGGTTTGACTTCATTAAACCAGGTTTCCCCATATGGCTGGCCCCCCTCCGAGAAATGGCATGCTACCTGCAGATAGTATTACACACAGCACAAATTTTATAGTTCTAGCAACAATCCAAAGTGTGCTTGAAGAAAAATTACTCTATAAACTATAGCATGGTTTGGATCAAAATACATGACCTTCAGAAAGCAATGCAGTCTGCTTAACCTCTTCGCCACATAAACTTCCGTAACGAACTATAACTTTCTATCTCCGAAAATGTGTGCTAGGTGTCATGTATCATATCTTATATTTCTATGCATCTAATCACCAAGATTGCCATGGTCTTCACATATGATGCATAATCAATTTACCTTGCTCAGAATATGGACTTATCCAAGTATGCATTGTACAGTTACAAAGCTCACTTATTTCTGTTATGAGTATATTTCATGCTATTTCTATTGTCTAGACTCTAGAAATTCTAAAAATAAACTGTCATGAACTGTTTACAAGTGGCTGTTTAATTGGGTCAATTTCCTAATTTAATTCGTTATAAACATTGAAGTTCAAGGTGGCGTGAGGCGCTCATTCATATCCGCTGTACAAGTTTCATTCAAATGTAATGCATGATGTAAAACATTACAGAGTATAGATTTTCTTCTTTACTCTTATCCTGTTTCATGATAAGAAGAGATTAATAAGGAAAAAAAACTGGCCAGCAATGGCAGAATGCGAGAGGACCATTCAGAATCTGAACTGTTTGATTCTGAACACGACTTTGCTAGTGCATTTTCGCCATGTTTGGTCGGGTATTTTCCGGTTTCGTTTGCCTAGCTACTGAGTTAGTGCTTGAGCAACTCTGTGAGCTATGACTGTTACATGGAATGCTTTTGCTGTGTCAACCGTGCGTTTGTTGTGTGTATTCAGAAAATGGCGGACAGCGGTTATGACGAACAAGCTCAATATGCCGTATGCAGTTATATTGCGAGTGCAGAAAGCTGGATTTTGTCATGATTGATGTTCCTTCGACATGAATTGCAATTCAAGTGATGAACAGTTTTGTGTTGCTACATTAGTGACGACCATATGCATTTTATGCGGTGCAGGTTTCTTATTGTGGCGGTACACGGCCGTTTCATTCTGGAATTAGTTCACACAGGAAACATTTCACAGTTGTTAGTATTTCTTGTGATTTTCATTGGCACAGGAACAGAGCAATTATGGGGTGACCCGTTGCAGTGAAGTTGGAACCGTACTTATGAACTATGAACTGAGAAGAAATTTTTAGAACAGGCTTTTGTGTTAACTTCATAAATAGTGTTTTTGTCACCTCTGTTATCTCTCCACTTTTTGCATGGACAACTTTTTGCTCTGTATCCACTGTATCGGAGTAGCATTGCTTTTTGAGGTTTGTTGGTAATCTGCTTATGTGTCCAAACCACTTAATTTGTTGTTTCTTGATAAAGTTCAGTACTCATGTTGTACCCACTGATGTCTACATTTCTAAACCGGTCTCTTCTTGATACTCCCAGCATTCGGCTTAGAGTTCATTTCTGTCATGACTAGTTTTTTTTTCCTTTTGTTTGATGTCAGTGTCCACTGTTTGCACTGATAGCATAATGTTGGGAGAAAGATTGTGTTAAACAAAGTTCTTTTAGTGTTCATGTTGATATGTTTGCATTTCAAAATTGGCACAATGTGTCCTATGGTTTGATTTGCTTTAATGCATCTATGTTGGATTTCATTAGTTATTATAAGTAATAAAATTATAACTAATAAAGCTGTTCACTGTTTGAGATCAAAAGCTCATGAACTTCTACTCTTATATGAGATAGTGTTTATTTTTTTTTACCAATTGACTCAAATTTGTTTTACTTCATTTTTGAATCTGCATCTGGCATTCTCATACGTCCATGTAGTGCCAGAGCCCATAATGGAAGCAAAGAATAGTACCACTGCAACCTACAAGGCATGTTCATAAGAGGTGACTGATGTAGGACCCAGGAAATCTACCCTAGTAAATTAAAAGTATTGCAAAATCGGATGTGCTCACCACTTGTAGCCTAACTGGCACAATGTACAATCGCTCTTAGGCTCATATCACATACAAATCACTCATAGTGGTTAACAAGTAGTTGATATGAAGCGCTTGAAAAGAAGTTTCATCACTGTTCTGTCTTCTACAAATTAAATACTTACAGAGGGTGTCTGTGGCTAAGTGGTTTCTTGTTTCTATATTTATATCGATATAGTTTCTTAAATAATCTTTCTGCCTGCCTGCCTGTATCTTTGCTGCTTGCCTGTCTGTATTTTTGTGCCAGGACATGCAGGTGTAAGGGGAAATGAACACGCCGATAGGCTTGCAGGTATGGCTGCTGTAAAAATTGGGCGAGCAATGGACCAGGCTGATATTATAAATTCCCTAAGGAAGAGTGGACGTGTACATGATTCAAGTAATAGTGATGAATCTACAACACTAACCAGACTGTAAGAATTCCAAGTTAAGTGTGGTGTAGCTAGACAAGAACACTATGCTGGTAGCCAAAGGAGAATAGTAAACCAACACAGAACTGGTGTTGTTAGTCGCCACATGTTGAGAGACAAACTGTGGAGGAGGGTAAAGCACTTATGGACTAATTGGTTCGACATGCAGTGATGATGATCCGACAACTAAACTGTCTGTATCTATATATATGTATATCTATCTGTCTATCTATATAACCAATACATCCTTCTCTGTGTCCTTTTTGCACATAAGGTTCCACAAAAGATTTACATTGTTGTTTTTCTATTAATTTTTCCATGTCAGTCCACAACCTTTAAACTCTCTTTCTACAGTCTTCTCCATGTTTCCTTTAAACCTACAGGCCTTCTTTTCCTATCTGCTGTCCTAGTTAATGTCCCTAATAAAATACAACACATGACCATTCCATCTATGTCTGTTACTGATGGTCTCCAACGATGCACAGTTTGTTATGCACTCTAATAATTTGACTGTTTTTTAGAACCTGTAGCTCCTGTTTCTTATTTTTCAGTGCAGTATTTCTTAAATATAGTGTCATAACTATATGGGTATTAAAACCTTGGCTCGGTTATCTATTTTTTCAGTGCAGTATTTCTTAAATATAGACATAACTATATGGGTATTAAAACCTCTAGCTCCTGTTTCTCTATTTTTATCAGTGCAGTGTTACTTAAAGAAGTAAATGGTGGAAGAGAAGAAGAAGAAGAAGTGTTACTTAAATATAGTGTCATAACTATACGGGTGTTAAAAAAATGTCACATTATTAGAATGCATAACAAACTGCACATCCTTGGAGACCATCAGTAACAGACGTAGATGTAGGTGGACTGGGCATTTGTGTGGCCCAGTATTCCAGTAGGTGCATTGACTAGGATAGCAGATGTGAAAAGAAGACATTATTGTTTTTCTATTAATTGTTTTCCATGTCAGACCACAATCTTTCAACTCTCTTTCCACAGTCTTCTCCATGTTTCCTTCTTTGGAGCGTTTGAAGAAGAAGAAGCTGATGATTTGAACATGGCGGCTGCAGAGGCCTATGAGAGAGAGAAATTCTGAAGGACTGTTAGGGTGGCACAGTTTTGCCCAGGACAAGCTATTTGATGATGGCACACAAATAAACACCAAATTAATTTGATTTCTTTAATTCATAGATAGTACATGTGGTAAAAGGTGTACAATTGGTTTTATATATAAAAAACATAGTGATGTATAGATACCAACAAGAACAGTTACTTTTTCTATTTCACAAATTGACAACTAATATATGAATTGCAGTCTGAAATATAAAAAAAAATGAATGAAAATAAATACTAGAGTTCCATATTCGGGGCAACAAAATAATAAGACAGCACCCTACCCAGACTGCTAATGAAAGCAATTAAATAAAAGTGCTATATGTTCCTAACCACAATGATGTTCAGTGTTTTAAGGGGTTTATAAACTGTGCCTAGATTAATCATTTCAAAACTAGTCTAAATTTATAGGTTTAGGGTTTCTAAATTAGGCTAAATTTATAGATTTGTTATTTCAAAGCTAATCTAAATTTATAGATTTGCAGAGGTCTTTGATTTTCAAACTAGGCTAAATTTATATATTTGTGATTTCCAAACTAGGCTAAATTTATAGATTTGCGGAGGTCTTTGATTTCCAAACTAGGCTAAATTTATAGATTTGCAGAGGTCTGTGGTTTCCAAACTAGTCTAAATTTATAGATTTGCAGAGGTCTGTGATTTCCATACTAGCCTAAATTTATAGGTTTGCAGAGGTCTGATAATTGCTGTCATCTTTAATTGATAATGTCTACTGTCTTTCCCCAGGTGGAGAATGGAACTGGTCCACTCCTTGCCATTAAGTGTAGGAGTGGGAGCTTTAATTTATATTGCAGTCACTCTTGTTGTGTTATATACATGTTTATTTAGTGCAGTCCTGCTGTTGTCTACCCAACTTGTTCTCAGTCTTCTCATGGCTCTATTACTTGATCTCTTTATTGTTTGCTATTATTGGTGGTTGATTGTATTCCATTCTCATTAAATGTCTGATCCATTGCATTTGTTGTCTTTCAATGTATACGGTTCATGAAGTTATGCCCACTCTGCTTCTGATGTCCTCATTTCGTAGTCTATCTTCCTTGGTGACCACCACCTCCTTTCCTCAAGCATTTCACATGTGGTGAGCTTTCTGTGGTGTGCTGCTGTCAGGGACCAAGTATGGCATTGGTAACAAAGTGTTGGTAGAAAAATACTTTTTGTCATCTGTCTTTTCAATTCCAAGGGTAATGTACAAGAAACCTTATGTAAGCTTTTACTTTGGAGTGCAAAATCTGTTATATTTGAAGAACAGTGAAAGAGAGAAAATAGAAAACAAATGATCTGTAGTGATTCGTTTGTGAGAACTGGTTAATGTTTCACTTACCATTAGTATGTGATAACATCTTGACAAAGTACTCAATCTTTTGATAGTTATATAGATGAGATTATGACAACTGAAGGAACAAATATATACAGTAACGCAAATATATAGTAACCCATACATATAACATATAGTTTTAACAGTTGGATGAATATATATATATATATATATATACACACACACACACACAGTGGCGGCTCGTGATCATTTCTGTTTGTATGGCCAGACACAAATTTTCGGAAAAATCATCATTTGGGGTTTTACGCTTTAATTTATAAAATAATAAATACACGTTACACATTATTTTTGGTGGGGCACGGCCCCAGTGGCCCTGACGAGCCGCCACTGTATATATATATATATACATACATACAGTTATGACATATGAAGTAACACTTGTACATACAATTTTGATATTTGTAGGAGCATACATACATTTGTTTTTCAATTCAAATGTATCCATTCTAACATGCCAGCGAGAGTTGGAAAATGACTAAAGATATAGATAGCAAGTTGAATGCATTTGAAAATAGAGCGTCATCGAAAAATAACCACTAGTGACAACTGTTATAAGAAAGAGAAGATGGAGATATGTTGGACACACCTTGAGAAGAAATGATCAACGAATATCAAAACAAGCATTGAAGTCGAATGCAAAGAGTTCAAGAAAGAGAGGATAGCCTAAGAAGACCCTAAAATGAACTTTGCTGAGAGGGGCAAGAAATATAGGTCTCAGTTCCATGGAAGATATTGAGCGTGTTGCCCATGATAGAGCGGTATGGAGAAATTGCTTGCATGCCTATGTAATGTATAACGGTACAAGATAAATTATTATTATACATACATATGTCACAGTTGAATAAGTTTCAGTTTGGAATATCTTCATTGTGCTTCGGACATGCCATATCTGCTCAATATCCTTTGCGGTATCTGCAACAGCGTCCAGCGACTGACCCAGTTCATTTTTTAATAAGTATATATTGGTAACATTATGACCCTTGAAGAAACTTCTATTTTAAATTTCTTGTTCATGGACACGGACAGACAAAGAAGTGACCTTCACACCTTGAAACATAGTGTAGGACCAAAAAAATCTCTTTATTGTGCTTGGTCAGGGCACAGATAACTATAAACTCATATTAGTGTTAGCTTTGGTCAGTGCTATCCTTTGCAGGGAGCACCATTGCTGATCTACATTGTGCATCTTCTTCTCTGTTGTCCTCTTCCATGTTGGTCTTCACCTTGTCTTTCCTCTGGGGTCCAATACATGACAGTTCTTGTGAAGGTACCAGGATCACATCTGATTACATATCTTATCCAACCCCAGCTACTGCCTTTTATCATTTTGTGTGTTTTCTCCTGATTGCACATGACTTGTTCTTGGTTGCATTCTCCTGATTGCACATGACTTGTTCTTGGTTGCATTCTCCTGATTGCACATGACTTGTTCTTGGTTGCATTCTTTGTCCCACCAAATTATTGCCTGACTATTTCTCAGGCAAGTTGTATGGAAATATGACAGTCTAGATGTTTTCTTCTCAACTGTTCTCCAACATTCAGATCCATACACAAGTACTGGAAGTACACAATTTTCATATATCCTTAATCTAATTTGTTTGTGTTATGCTGAGAAGATTTTTAAATGTTGTTTAGATTGGCATCAGCAATACTGGCTTTATTTATCTCTTTGTTGATTTCTTTACAAAGTTATAAGTAGGATAAGGCATATCAAATTTAATATTACATCAGCAGAAGGAAATTCTGGGAACACTCACCCTGATGGGATGACGAGGAGGAGAAGGTGTGGTTAGCCAAGCAGTGTGCTTGTCACGTAGTTGCAAAATTCCAAGAAAAGTGGAACCACCCAGCCTGCTCACATCCTGCAGTTGAAAGTAGATATGAATAATAAAACAGGATGTTTTAAAGCACTTGCAAAAATGGTTAGAAGGGGGTAGAGTTCTGTAAGCAATGACAAATCATTGAATCAAATCATCTCTTTGAACAACCGTATCGGCAATACTGCAACACCAACTGCAATTTTTAATTCGGAGGTGGTGGAGAGATCCAGACAAAGTAATAACTGTGGTTGCGTTTAAAAAAAAATGATTAAATTCATTTCGCACCAAAACATGTTATATAGAACCCCTAAGCAATTACTTCATACTGCTCAACCCTGGACAACTCATTCAATATTTTCCATGGAACTGAGTCCGATATTTATCATCTCTATCAGCAAAGTTCATTTCAGGGTTTCCATAGGGTGTCCTATATTTCTTGAACCCTTTGCCTTCCACTTCAGTACCTGCTTTGTGATTCTTTGATAATTTCAGAATATGCCCACCATATTTCCATCTTCTCTTTCTTATAATAGTTGTTGCTAGTGGTTGACCAGACATTTTTCTTATTTCATCACTACTCCTGAATTTGTCCCATTTTATGTTCTTTATTTTATAATTCTCGCAGTCATCAAATTTCAAATACGTTCAACTTACCTTCTATATCATAAGTCACTTTCCAACTGTCGCTAGCGTATAGTAGAATTAATACAACATTGGAATGGAAAATTCATAATTTAATTTTAAAACAAAATAACGTTGAGTTTAATATTTTATTTAGACTTTTAAAAGATCTTTCTTTGATAGTTTGTAGCAACATTTATTTTCTAGTATTTCTTTTGCAATCAAGTTAAAGTTATATAAATATTTATATAAAGTTAGGACAACTGAAACAACACATGTACATTAAATTGTAACAATTGAAATGAACACTTGAATAAAAACAAATTCATTAGATATTATGCAATTACTTCTGTATCTAGTGGTACAATCAATTCAATCTCACAATTATTCTAAAATGACATGGTGAGACACACTGTGACATAAGGTCACCATTAATCACTATGAATTGACAGCATTGCATTAGTTCATATATATATATATATATATATATATATATATATATATATATATATATATATATATATATATATATATAATATATATATATATATATATATATATATATATATATATATATATATAAAGATAAAAGCAGCTCCATTGACAAATCAAAAATTGCCAGGTACACACTGCATTTTGTCTATTTATTATTTAAACCGGTTCTGTCTAGCTCATCCTTTCATTACATTTGTTCATCGCCCCTTCCCACACCATAATTACACACCATCACAAAAGGCCTAGCATATTTGAACCCTCTCATTTTCATTAACAAATGCAAGATTGGTTCCCTTGACGGAGCTGCTTTTATCTTGAGCACCCTGTGTGTATATATATATATATATATATATATATATATATATATAGGACAACGATTCATCACAATCTCTCTATAGATACAGAGATTGACAACCGTATTGGCAAAACGTATTGTGAGCGTCTGTAGGTCAAGCGGTAGTGAGCTCGATCACAAATCCAAGCGTACCTGGTTCAAACCCCACGGTGGGAAAATTTGGAAGCAAATTCGTTTCCGTGGGATTTTTACAAAAGGTAAAAATAGACCTCACCGTTCAGAAAGCAATGGCAAACTACTGAACGTATAAGTGGTGCCTAGAAAATCAACGACTCGTTTACTGTGGTTGATGGCTACGTCCTTTAGGATATGCCACGATTTTCATTGGCAAAACAGTTGCCTATCTTTGTTCTGCTAAAAATATGTTTCAGAAAAGTTGAACTCACCAGAAAGTACGAAGCCATGATTTACATTTCATAGTTAGCATTGAATGATATCACCATCATCATTGCACCTTCATCTCATTTTTACACAAGAAGATTTAAACCGCAGCTAGTTCACAAACTCCTTAGCACCGGCCAGGTTTCCCTGACGTAATTTTGAAGATAGTGACATTAGTGTAAGAATTTTATTTTAATCTTTTTCTTCTCTGCTTGAGCAATGGATTTGCTGCATACTCCAATCGATTTTCAATTGCTAAGGTTCTTTTTCGTACTCAACTTGAACAGATAACGAACGTTTTAATGTCCGTCTCCGATAGGTCCATGACGGACATAGGACTGGACGTGAGCAAAGTCAAAAGGAACACAACTAACACATAAGTCTGGCATTTCTTCTGGCAAATCTCTCTCCAGTTTAGATGAGATCGACTATCTAAGCAAGTGTTGAAACGAATTTTTTTTTCTAGTAAAGGGGCATAATGCATTGTATTAATTTTGTTCTTGGTAAAAAACATTTGCGCGTTTCTGTCCCTTTGTAAAGTAGCAAAAACTTGAAGTCTCGTTTTAGAAATACATCCATATTTTTATTTATTAACATTTTCCACGCTTTTGACCGCCACGGCGGAGGTTCGTTGCACGCCATTAGCCGCACACTGCACCATAGAGTTGCTTCCCTTATAAGAAGTCTTTCTAGTTTTACTTCTACTACTTTTCAACCTTGTTATTCTATTGGGTTGTCTAGTTTTCTTCAATGTAGTATATAATAATATATATATGTTTATTTATTGACGAGTAGTTGGGATCTGTGTTTGTTTTGTTTACCTCCCTTGAATTAACTGTTTGAAAATTGAGGAAATAGCTCCGGGTGGAAAGAGTTAAACACCGAAATACTCCTATTATTTTATGCATCAAATACGGGGAATATACGAGACTTGCACAAACTTTCAGTCCAACGTTATCATAATTAAGATCGCACGTGTGTTGCTGGGGCTCGTAGTGGGAGCAAAGAATAGTAACACTGTGACCTACAGGCATGTCGTAAGAGGCGACTGAGGTAGGGGCCTAGGAAGCTACCCTAGTAAATAAAAAGCGTCACAGAAATCAGATGTTCTTGTAGGCTTATAACTGGCACAACGTACAATCGCTCTTAGGCTCAGATTACGTCAGAGTGGTTAAAAAGTGTTGATATGAGTTGGAAGAATAAGATAGAAAATATCTTGATCTCTGTAAACATCTATAACAGCGTTGCAGCGCATCAGGCACCTTGCGGCTCCGTGCCCGACATTAGCAATATTTACTCTGCTATTGTGAACTTAATTAGGCAAAAACACACTATTATTTTAGTTGTATCAAAACATGAACATGTTCTTCCAGTTTGCAATCTTGTTTATGTTGTAACCAGTGGCGGATCTGATCATTTGTTGGTGAGCCAGAAGAAATTTTCGGAATAGTCATGGTTGCGGTAGGTTAATTTTAATGTATCAAAATAATAAATACGCGTTACACCTTATTTTGATGGGACAGGTCTCTGGCCTTAAAGCCACACGGTTGTAACATTCTTGTTCAACCACCTTTCACATGGAAAGTAGCGAATCTTAACACTAACATTACCGTGTATTGATATGTAGTGTAGAGTACTGTAATCATCACATGTCTCACAACTTCAGTCAGATGCCAAAGTATGCACACTTAGAAGCAGTGGTATGCAACAGATCTCATAATTAACAATGTTGACAGCACATTTCAAACTAGAATCACAGAACCTGTTCCTGGCTACTCAAGGATCTCAAGCGCTTGAAGAATAATGATCTTATACTAACGGAAAAGAATTTAAAAAGCATTAAAACAATGGTAATTAATGCCGCTGCGAAGGCAAGGAACGGACTAACGGAGTATAAATGTCTGACAGGACAGAATGAAAGATCATTTGAAGTTTCCGCAGTCTGAGAAATTGGAGCCAGCTTGACTTTTGGTGTAGTGTAATAATAACTCCATTGCTAGAAGATTTTAATATATAGAAACTTTTGGAGGACCGCGGCAGCAAAATGTATTTCAACGGGCGTCCGAGGTAATGCAAAATTTGGTAACCGCTGTTGTAGAGTACTGTACTGCATCATATAAGCGGCCTCTGTGCGCTTACATAAACATTTTTATTGCAATTGTTATATCTGGCAACACAAGTTTGAAACAAGCAATCACATTTTCAGCTTGCATAAACATAACATTATATGCTGCCATAAAAACCACCAGCAATAACCCCGCTTTAACAATTTTATCACCGAGATAGATGGTTCATTCGGTTTACTAAAAAAACTTGTCAATGTTTTTGATTTTATGCTTCAAAGTTTCTCATTTGCTTCTTTGTTGTTTTATAAATAAAAATCTGTTTTATCGGCATTTGTTAACTTTGGCTAGAACAGATCTTCGATGGACAGATGATGAGAAACGAAGACATGGATGTCCCAAGGAAACACAGAGAAGAAGAATTCTGGAATGATAACTGTGGATAGACTGAGGCCTGACAAGGGAAACAATTGGTAGAAAGGCTACAGAACGGTAGCAATGGAAACTCTTGTGGATGCCTTATGTGTGAGGAATCGAAGACATGGATGTCCCAAGGAAACACAGAGAAGAATTCTGGAATGATAACTGGATAGACTGAGGCCTGACAAGGAAACAATTGGTAGAAAGGCTACAGAACGGTAGCAATGGAAACCTCTTGTGGAAGCCTTATGTGTGAAACTTCTTCGAAAGCTCTATATCGACTACTTGTTAACCACTCTTTTTGAATGATATGTGATCTGAGCCTAAGAGCGATTGTGCGTTGTGTCAGTTATGCGCCTTAAAGTAGGCCAGGACATTCGATTTCTGCGACGCTTTTTATTTACTAGGGTAGTTTACCTAGGCTGCTACCTTATTCAGGTCTTACGACATGCCTTGTGGATCGCAGTGTTACTATTCTTTGCTTCCTCTGTGAGCCCTTCCAACACACGGTTGATGTGTCAAACGAGATACGAAGAAGATGAACATAGATAGTTAACATACATGAACATAGTATACAAATCGTAGTATAGAGATTGCCAGTTTGACTTGATAAACTACTTCAATTGCTTGTCTGTTAGACGTTATTAACAAAAACTTAACATGCAGATGGTGAACTATATGGTGGTGCGAGGATTACTAAACAGTAAAACCCGTGCAAAATGTATGAAATTGACATACAATATAACTGAACATGTCCTCTATTAATTTCTCCTCATGTCGCTATACCAGTGGTTCTCAAAGGGTGTGCCCAGGCGTACCAGTGTGCCCGGTAACAATCCTAGGTGCGCCCTAAGAAATCCCAGATCAGGAGTCGACAACGTGATGTCAGTTCGTCTTTTAGGGCTAAGTAATGGAGACCGTAAGAGACAAGGGCTCTGGTTCTAATCCTGTTTTTTTTTATTTTTCTTTTCCAGGAATCCCAAGATACATGTTTCCTGTCTATTTATGGATCATATTCATTGGCGCCGGTTTTCTCCTGGGGTTCTTAAAGCTCCTTATTTCATTCTCTCCTTTTTGCTTCTTGAGGCTTTCGATGTACACATTCAAGCTGATGTTGTAGCCTCTTGACATCACATCCTCAAGAATCACCACATCAAAGCCATAAAGATGGTGATCGTCACGTTTCTATTGAAAAGAGTTGTTTAAAGTTTTAGTTGGGATTGAGGTGCTGATGGTAAATTAACTCTCTTTTTTTTTGTCTCAAAATTGTGCACCCAGGTTTCGCCCCTTGTGAAGATCCGGGATAAAGAAGACCTTCCCTCAGCATCCGATCGCCGAACTGTTCAAAACAGATGGTATTCCTTTGATTACTGTGAAACTTCGAGACAGGGCCGTGCGTGCTATGATACAGAGAGGCGGCACCGTAAGAGGGCGGCATAAGCAGCAAAATCAAAATTACACTTGAAGGTTATTTTAAGGAAAAAACATTTATGGGGCGGCATTTCGAAGACTTGCATCATACTGAGAAAATATACCGCACGGCCCTGCTTGAGACATCCATCTGGCGCATACTTTCGAATAACAGAACGTTTCATAATTTCCGTCACAAATGTATTACTGACCGACATCTGTAGGGGATCCTAACAAATAATGACCTCAGTGCTTTGCAACTTGTCCAGGCTAGTTGTTGTGTGGGAGGACGTCCAGACTGCGGCAGATTATGCTGCTCTGTCTTTACACATTCTGAAGCCGTAACTCTCTGAATCCATTGTCCAACGGTGCTCTTATCGACCATACACGTCACACAAATATTTATGAAGGTTTCCCACTTTCTCACTCGCGACCAAGAATTCAATTACAGCTTGTTATTTGTAACGGGTGTCATACGCAAACGCCATTTTGACGGACAACCACAATGGCTCGTGGCGCTATCTGTCGGTTGACTGTGCAATATAATTACATTACGCACAAGTACACGTCCGCTGGAAGCTTCAGTTCTGCTTACATATACATTTTTTTGCTTTGATGTATTAGTCTCGGATGATAAACAAATTATAGGAATTACTTTTTGATCAACGTTGTAGATCAGTCATCATGTTGTTGCAACTGTTCAGGGTACTTTCATGTTTCAATTTATTATCTTGAATTTAATTATATTTAGTTGCAAACAGAAATTGTCTATTCATCTGTTATTGTTATAAACATGTAATAAAAATGCAATCTGTTTCAGATTAACAACGACAATGTTCTGGTATTCACAACAGACAGCCATTGGACAATGAGCAATAAGAACACACATTTAAGGTTATATTAGGTAGAAATAGTCAAGTTTTACTCAATTTAATGTAAACCAGGTCATCATTATAGGCCAGCGAGAGTTGGAACATGACTAAAGATAGAGAAAGTAAGTTGAATGCTTTTGAAAATAGATGTCTGTGAAAAATAATGAACATAAAATGGGATGAATTCAGGAGAGGTGATGAAATCAGAGAAATGTCTGGTCGGCAACTAGTTATAACTGTTATAAGAAGGTGAAGATTGAGATATGTTGGACATATCTTAACAAAAAATGATCAACGAACATCACAACAGGCACTGACGTGGGAGAAAAAGAGATCAATGAAAGTTAGGATGTCATAGGGAAACCTTGAACCGAACTTTGCTGAGAGAGGCAAGATATATCGGACTCAATTCCATGGAAGAGATTAGGCGAGTTGCTCAGGACAGAGCGGTATGGAGAAATTACTTGTAAGCCCTATATAATGTATTATGATACGACATGATATATATATATATTTGTGTGTGTAACGTCATCATTATTGCGTAAGAACAAAAATAAATTGATGTAAACTTATTTTCCTTTCGAACGATCAAATCGGCCATTTGTTAAACCACTCTTTGTGTTTTGTATGTGATCTGAGCCTAAGAGAGGTTGTACGCTGTGCCACTTATGTGCTTCACAAGTAGCCAGCGCATCTGATTTCTGCGCGAATTTGTATTTACTAGGTTAGTTTTTCTAAGTCCCTACGTTAGTTGCCCCTACCAGACGCCATGTAGGTCACAGTGTTGATATTCTTTGCTTCCCTTGATAGTACTGGCAACACATGGGCGGAAACAGAACAGAAATGATATAAATATAGTTTATGACGCCGTCTATGTATGGTTAGATACACACAAATTAAAATGGATGGAAAAAAATATACACGTATCCAGACATTAAAAAATATTTAAAAAACGGATCTAGTAAATAATCAATAATTATGCTTGTTATTACTATGTCTTGTAATATTACCTTCCACACCATTCACCCCTAGAGAGGCATAGGTCAACAAACAAGGTCTTCCAGTTCCTCCTATCCAGGGCCATCTTTCTCCAGATCCCTCCACTCTCTCTCTATTTCCTTTCAATCCGATTCCAACTCTCGCCTCCAGGTGTTCATGTGTCTCCCCGTAACTTGTTTTATTATACTTAACATTTGCTAATTCTTTTTATATATTTTTATTGAGCTCTACTTGGAAGTACCACAACAGGTGGACACAGTACTGGTGAACAGGAAAACGTTTAAAATTCCGAGCATCGTTAATCTTTCGAGAAAGTGTACTCGGAGTTTGTTTAAGGGGTTTTATTTTGTCATATGTCATTTAATGAAGGCTCCCACCAGTTGACCGCTGCCAACAAGTTGACACTGCACTTTGATCTTAACCTAAAGTCCGAGAAGCGAGTAACATTTACTAAAACTAACTCTCCATCTATAAAATAATAATTATGCCATTACCCTTTAGTGCCGCAGAGGGTGGTACCCAGTCACGTTTTAAATGAGTAAAATCCCAAGCGTCGTCATTTTTTCGAACGAGAACTGCTCGGAACTTTAAAATTCAGTTCATTTGCCTATTGAGTCCATGAAGGCTCCCACCTTTGGGCCGCGAACAATTGGTACTAGCACTATGATCTTAGCCAAAATGCCGAGAAGCAAGTAACATTTACTAAAACTCTCTCTCCCCCTGTGTGTATGTTTGTGTATGTGTGTGTCTGTACCACTTCTATCAGTGGTGGCTCGTTATTAAGGGCCAGTAGGGTCGGGCCCAACCAAAAATAATGTGTAACGTGTATTTAGTATTTTATAAATTAAAATATAGCAACCCTAAACCATGATTTTTCTGAAAACTTTTGTCTGGCCGCACCAACAAAAATGATCACGTGCCGCCACTGACTTCTATTATGTCATTCTTTCTACTTTCACATTTCATTTCTTACTTCCACATTCTTCCTTCTTCTCCACTGTTTCTTTCTGTCTATTTACTGTTAGTAATGTCTTCATCTTAACCACATCATTACCTCCGCATCCAACCCCCATTCTCATTATTATCATCATTCTCCATATTCGCTCAGTTTAATATTTTCCACACCAAATATTGCACGACAAAGTTTCTTCTAGTTATTCCCCTTTGAGCGATGATAGAAAACCATGTTATTCTAGTTCAGATCATAGTTAATTGAACTTAACGCGGATGACTGCTTTTCGACGGTAGAGGAGAATATCGAATCGGGTACGAAACAAACAGTTCACGGTTTATTTTCAGCGACCGACTTTTTTTAAGTGTGTTAAGGAACTCGTCATCCTATGTCATGTATACTTGGTTCTAGAAATAGGGAAGTATTAGACGTTTCATCTTTCTTTCTTTTCTCCAATCCTGTTTTGCATCACATCGTCAGGATAAGAAGAGATTTCTAGAACGATCCCTTGTGTGCGCTTCATAAATAGTGTCTTTCGTCGCCTCTGCTATCTCTGAAGTCCACCTTTGCGTGACAACCTTTTTCTTTGTATCCACTGTGTGGGAGAAACAGACACACTGTCTCCTGATGATCTGATTATGTGCCGAAACATTTAATTTATTGTTTCTTTATGAAGTTCAGCACTGATGTTGTACCCACTTTTTCCTGATGTCTTCATTTCTAAGTCGATCTCTTCTTGATATAGCATTCTGCGTAGACACTTCATCTATGTCTTGACAGGAACACTTATATCACATTAACCCATAAAGCACAAGAACACTAAAAATAGAAGAACAACTGCAGGACATAATAATTGTAACAAAACAACTCTCTGACAGAAAACAACTACACAATATATAACTTACAATATTAGAACATTTGCACACAAGATCAATTATAATACAAGAACAATTACAATAGAAGAACACTTATAATGCAAAAAACAATCCCAACACACTAACACTTTAAAAAAACAGGCACATATTTAGTACAAGAACAATTGCCATACAAGAACAATTTCAATACAATAATATTTACAGTGCATGAAAAAGTACAATGCAATAATTTTTATAGTAGAAGAACAATTACAACACAAGATACAAGAACAAATGCAACACACAAAAATGTAAATTCCAAGAACAATTTCAACAGAAAAATACTAATAATAAATTACAACACATGATCAATTCTAACACAAAATACATATAATACAAGAACAATTATAATACAAGAACAATTCTAATACAAGAACAATTATAATACAAGAACAATTCTAATACAAGAACAATTATAATACAAGAACAATTCTAATACAAGAACAATTATAAAACACCTATACTTATAATACACAAATTCTAATACAAAAATACTTATAATACAACAACAATTCTAACACAAAAATACTTAAACATAATTTAAAAAACTAACAATTCTAACACAAAAATACTTTAAATACAACAATTCTAACACAAAAATACTTTAAATACAACAATTCTAACACAAAAATACTTAAAATACAACAACAATTCTAACACAAAAATACTTATAATACAACAACAATTCTAACACAAAAATACTTTAAAATACGAACAATTCTAACACAAAAATACTTAAAATACAGGAACAATTCTAACACAAACATACTTAAAATACAACAACAATTCTAACACAAAAATACTTTAAATACAACAATTCTAACACAAAAATACTTAAAATACAGGAACAATTCTAACACAAAAATACTTAAAATACAGGAACAATTCTAACACAAAAATACTTAAAATACAAGAACAATTCTAACACATGAACACCGATAACATATCTGATACAAGAACCCCAGGTTTTACTATTTGTACAACAAATAAACACATGAAATATACATATACAAACATAGCTGGGATGACGACAGAAGAAGAAACTGCTAGAAAATGATATCGATTTTGACCAAGCTTAGTCTCCATAATCAAATATAACACCGAACAAATTCTGGCAAGTGTCTAAAAGAATGGTTCTCAGCTTATTGCTTATTGATGTCACATTGAATTTCATACTGCACATGCTATATCCCTCCCTAACTTGTAGGAGAACCACACGTTAACATTACAAGTTTTTTTCTGAGTTTTTACATCGTAGTATTTCCATTTAAATTTCATAGTGGAAGAGACATTTTGTCCCACCGAAACCGTTTTCAGGTCTACCCAACCTCAATTGGATACCAAAATAAAGCATTGGGAAGTAAATCCGACTGACGTGATGTTAACCACATTTCACATCGTATACCTATGACCATTGAAATATACAAGTCTAACTCTGTATTCCCCAATATACTACAATGCTATGACAAAGGGTTGGTTTTCACTACTTTCTTTAATTTTTAATCATTCTCAAAGAATACAAATTGTGATATGAATTGTTATTTAGTTCAAATAAATGTGGTTTAGTAAGAACTAAATTCACCTACAGCATAACGTATAAACATAGATGAAATAATAAAACTGTTTCATATACTAAATCGAAAACAAACAACAACCCGTATAAAGGACACCATTATAGAACCAACATCAATACGTATTCAATGCGAACAATCGAAGCTTGTTCATTATAAATTGAAATAACCGGCGATAAAACACTTTAGTGCTGATTTTTACAGAAATAACCCGGGGACTGCCTAGAGTAAGCTGATAGTAGCTCGGCTCTAGCTGTGAGACGCCTATAGCTCGGGTTCGAACCTACTGTCCGGCATTTGTTCGATTCCCCTGGTCTTACTCAGGACGATAACATGTCTCGATCGGAGAAAATCTGCCTTATGGCGAGGAATACTAATTCAGTACATTGAGCACCGGCTGCCAGTGTAAGTAATTTACAATGTGCACGCTGCTGCCATTGTAAGAAATTGAAACAGATTTTCACGCAAAATCAGTTTCAGAGATGAAACTTCGTCTGAGTTGAAAGGACGAAAGAAAAAAAAAAAAAAAAAAACAGAAATAACCGGCGATAAACATTTCAGTGCTGATTTTACAGAAATAACCGGCGATAAACATTTCAGTGCTGATTTTACAGAAATAACGCGATAAACATTTCAGTGCTTATTTTTAATGTAATTTCTGTTTTTTTAATGAAGTCAGCTGTTAGTTTAGTTTCTTCTTCTTCTTCCTTTTTTCTTCTTCTTCGATAACTTCTTCTTCCATATCGACCACTTGTTAACCACTTTTACATTTATGATGATCGGCCATAAGTGTGATTGTACGTTGTGCCGGTTATGCGCCTACAAGTAGACCAGCACATCCGATTTCTGCTACTTTCTTTTTTTACTAGGGTAGCTTCCCTAGGTCCATACTTCAGTCATCTTTTACGACATGCCTTGTAGGTAGCAATTCACTATTTTCTGCTTCTCTTGAAAGCCCTGGCAAGATACGGGTGAGTTTACATTGATTCTGTATTAACTTGAACACCAAATTTCATTCAGTAGAAATACATGAACTAACAGTGGCGGATCGTCATTAAGGGCCAGTGGTGCCGGACCCCAGCAACAATAATGTATAAGGTGTATTTATTATTTTATAAATTAAAATATAGCAACCCAAAAACATGATTTATCTGGGGAAAAAATGACTGGCCCCACCAACAAAAATGATTACGAGTCGCCACTGTGAACTAATATACGTAGACAATATAGTGCTACTAATGTCTATTGTTTTCCCAAGGCGAGTGATGGAATTGGTTGTCCACTCTTGTCGTTAAGCGTAGGGTGGGAGATTTAATTTGCATTCCAAGGCCAGATGAGTCGTAATGGTTGTGTTATATCCGTGTTTATGTAGTGTGGTCTTGATATTGTCTATCCATCTTTTTCTTGGTCTTTCCTTCGTTCTAGTACATGACCTCTTTTTATTGTGTACTGTTATTGGTGGTTGGTTGTATTTGATTCTCATTAAATGTCTAACCACTGCATTTGTTGTCTTTCAATGTATTCGGTGAATGAAGTTATTTCTACTCTGCTTCTGATGTTATCATTTCGTATTCTATCTTTCCTGGTAACCCCATTTACTCTACATCGTAAAAAGAGATAAGGCGTATCACGTTAAAACGAAGAAATGTAGTTTAACAAAGTACAAAAACAAGATGCAGAGTTGCTTAGACTAAAAGTCCTTTATCAAGATATTGAGAAATTAATAACAATAGCGCAAAAGACAAACTAAAATTAAAATCGATATTCTCAATGTGGCAAAAACAAAAAAAATAACGACAAATGATAAAATAATCATGACAAAGAAAATTTTGTAAGTGAACAAAGTAATTGAATTATAAATGTCGATAGTTCATATGGGACAAATGATTCACTCACTTCACTTATCAGCTATCAGTCCTATGATACCGCCCGAGTGGTTTGAGGGGCCCAAATGTGGGGTGTAAAGAATAGAGCCACTGTTATATTCCACGCATGTCGTAAGAGGCGACTAAGGAGGTTTGGCTGAAATCAGATGCACGTGTCCTAAACGTGTAGAATATGCGTTTAGGGGCCTACTAAACCAATGTGCAACTTATACACGTTCCTGGCAAAGATCAAACATATTACACAGAGTGATTACAATTGGTCGTAAAGAACGAACGCCAAGAAGAAGAAAAAGAAGCAGAAGAAGAAGCCCTCTGATAACTGTTAACTGAAGTGAGTGAATTATGACATCGGTTGTCACATATAAACTATCAACTTTTCTAGTAAATATAAATCAACATAATATATCATTCGAATCTTGTGAATATTTTGAGAATAGACGATTACAAATGAAGAAAGGTGGTAGAGAAAGGGTTGCTTATCGTTGCCAACCATCACAATAGAAAGAAGATCTAGATCAGGTTTCCCAAAGTGGTGGTACCGCCCCAGTGGGCACAGAAGCATTCAAGGGTGGGGCGAAAGTGTATTAAGAAGAATTTGGGGGATGTTCAGGCGATTAGGGGTTGGTGGCTCCTTAAAGAAGAAATTAATAATAAATAGTTTAAAATAAATTATTTTCGTGATTTTGCGATTGAATAATCATTTAAAATTTGAATTCTGCATTTTAATTCATCCTATGCCCGTCTTACACGATCCATTTTGTCCTCAATTTTCTGTTTCATGCATATAATCATTTGAAAATTGACATGTATTAAATAAATATATATCAATTTTCTATGTCAAAGAGAAAATAGAGCATGTATATATGTGTGTGTGGGGGCGGGGCGTTGGCAAACTGTTATAATGTGTAGCGGGCGGGGGGGGGGCGTTACAAAGTTTATGTTGCGCAAAGTGGGCGGTGGACCGAAATAGTTTAGAAATCTATGATCTGGATGGTTTGAACATGTGTGCAGAATACTAATAAAAACACTTTGTAAAAGGCTTAAATTGGCCGAATAGCAATGAAAACGGAAGCTGATCACATGAAACCGGGCGAAGTACAGTAAAAAATTAAATTGAGTGGGTGGGAACTGATGTCGCATACCATGTTACAGATCTGTTCTGAATTAATTGAACGATTGTTTGAAATCTGACATTAAGTGCTATAGATCTGTAATTAATTAACAGAACGATTGTTTTAGATTCGACATTAAGTGTGTACAACAGATATGAATTGAGAGTTACAGTAAACAGTGGTTTGTGCATTTGCTTCCTAGACGAGTGGTCTCGGTTTGATTCCCCATTAGAATTGAATTTTTCCGACAGCGAACACCTTTCTGGTTAACCAATCTTTAAATATGTACTAGAGAAACAACTGCAAGTATATACTATCGCTTTGATGTTGACCGCATCAACTACTATCATGTGTTGTTAAGGACAGAGACACGTTAAACCTAACACTGCATTCCCAAATATACCATTTTGTCTTGAAAAAGATTCTTGAATTTGCTTACATTACTGTGCTACCTAACTTTTGTAACATAACAGAACACCAATTACGTTTCTGCAAATCTCGAATAAGAGTTAGTCTCGAAAAAAAGAAGCACAAGTTCATATTTTGTTCTTAGTGTCTGATGACGGCTTAATACGATTATGGGGTGACGGTCTATATATTGTCATCGCTCTGGGGGATGGACATACTTGGTGAACTAGTCAATTAGAAAATATAAATAAATAAAGAGTTCAACAGAAGAAAAAGTTGTATTTCATGAAAAGATAAGAATGTAAAGAAGATAAAAAAAACTAGGAATGAAGAACAATTTTTTATAGGAAATAAAAATCAAATAAATAACGTATTTCGGAGACATACAGGCACAAGACGCATTTATGAAAACATTATTGGTTGGAGAGAATGAAGTGCGACGAGCAGAGGAAGATTGAGAAACAAGTAGGAAGAAAGAATCAACAGATGGACAAATTACATTCTGGCAGAGTGCAGCATCAAAGCAATAGACAGGGGATGTTATAGGTTCATTGCAGTAAACCGTGCCGACCGTCAACGTACGACCCACTAGCTCAGACGTGAAAACAAGAATTCCTGTTTAATGGGGGCTGATTTTTGTATATGTTTGATAGAAAGCTGTCAGCTTTTTTTGTGTAATTTTACTCAATTTTAGTTCATTGTTATTTATTTAGGAAAAATATTAATAATACTGATATTTCTTATTGTTAAACTTGATTTGCAATATAATATAACCTTGAATTAGTATGTTGTTTTGTTTGTAAAATGAATTCGTCTTTATGCAACAATGCTGTAATGCGAGGTCTCGTGACAGTTGTGTTTTTATTTTCCTAGAATTTTTACCTGAGCCCTCCGACCGTATATTATTGGAGGCTGCACAGTAAATTTTCAAGGCAATACGGAAACAGCACACGTTGGTTATGAATAGCAGACAATTTTATAAACTATTTTACGTTTGGGACACCTTCTTACTTCGCTTTTAATTTGTATTCGTCGCATGATTGGTATTATGAGTTAATGTTTAATTCATTCTGACATGCAATGATGCCCTTGACGTTTGTTAACGCGGTCAAAGGATTATTTTCTGTGCACCCTTTGCCGAATTTGATGATGGTCATCCGCCAAATGACACCGGAGCTTAATTGAAAATGTGTATCGTTACGCATAAAACTAATCTTATGCAATAGAATCTTCATTAAAATAGTGTTAAAATAGGAGACTTACAGTAAATGCAAAAAAAGAACAATTACAACAACGGATATGAAATGATTGAGGATAAAAAGCGCGGGAGTATCATGGAGTATCACTAAAAAAGCGAGTCTATTAGAAACTCGGTAAGAACAACACCAGTGTTAAATCATATTCAGAAACAACAAGCCAAATTGTTTGTCCATGTAACACGATTACAGTACAACAGTATACCTTAAATAGCAAAACTAATACGATACAATGCTATCAAAGCCAAATGTCGCTAACGCAAATGATGGTCCATAGAAATATCAGAGGCGGTTGAAACCCCCATATATGAGAAGCACTCCAGGGAACTTTCCAGAACGATTCACATGCACTGAAAGGCATAACAGGAATGGAGGGGAAAAAATAGATTCACAACGTTCCAGTTCAACCAATATTAATGAGATGGCTGCTGCAGCGGAGGACAGAGCACGCATAGGAATGCCCAACGTACCATGACGTCGATCGCATAACATAACATAATACTAATGAGACGTTTTCACTTTTCGTTCACTTTACCTTCCCCAATATCCAAAACGTTTTAGCGCCGTTTCAACTGGGGTTACTTCAAACAGTTTGCAAGGGTCGAACACTCAATGTGCGGTAACCCGGTAGTGGTGTGACAACAACAGAGGAAGAATACTCATTTAATTAGAATGATGTTCTATGTTTCAGCATGGTTTAACTATTACTTGTCCATGTGAAGCGTTATGGACAATTAAGTTTGTTATCAAACAGTTTGGAAACTGGTGATACATACGAGAATTGCGGACACATCATAACTCCATTAGCAATCAACAAGTACTGTGAACGGTAGCAAAGATTATGTCAACAGGATAGTCGGAATGTGTAACTTATATGATAAACATTAACTCTTTCGTATTCTGAGCCGATAGAATGGCTCGAGGTATTTGTTTTGATTAGGAGTCTCAATGGCGTAGAGGTTACGTGCTCGTCTTTTGTGACAAAGGTTCCAGGTTCGCTCCCTCGTTGAGCCATCTAGATATTGTTACAGAGATCCCTGATCTCAGTGTCGGTGAGATCGAATTCCTAGTTCTATCGGAGACGGACGATAAAACGTAGGCCCTGTGTTCAATATGAGCACGCGCCCGAGTGGTTACCTGCGTCCAAATTTGGGGTGTAAAGAATAGAACCATTGTTACCTGCCACTCATGTCGTAAGAGGCGATTAAGGAGGTTTGGCTGAAATCGGATGCATGTGTCCTAAACGTGTAGAAGTCTATGCGTTTAGGGGCCTACCAAACCAATGTGCAACGTATACACGTTCTTGGCAAAGATCAAACATATCACAAAGAGTGATTAAAATTGGTTGTAAAGAACAAACGCAAAGAAGAAAAGAAAGAATATGAGCACGTAAAAGAACCCTTGGCAGATCAAAATCGAGAAGAGCAGGCTGGAAATCCACTGCACGGGCACAAGTCATTATAACAAGTTTAAAAATAAAATTCCGACAATAATATCTTCTCAATCTTCTCAATGACACCGGGAACCCTAGCCAGTACAAGGGAGTTCGTACATACGTTAACGCACGCATGTACACAATTATATAAAGGAATTGACCTTCCTACCCCCATCACACAAGGAGATAGAAATATTAAATGAAGTTACTTCCTACCCTAAGGTTTGAAAAGGCTAAGGGAATTGTTTTTATATGTAGGCATCTGTGATGTACATCAATCTCTCAACGTGGTTGTAGTTTTCATTATTGCTGATCGACGAAAAGTTCTTCCCCCTTCCTTCCTTTCGTTCGCTTGAAATATTGTCTATATATTCAATGTTGTCTCTTGTATGAACTTCACTGTCTTTTGTAGCTCACACAGAGGTTCCTGTAGTTTTCATTATTCCTGATCAACGAAAAGTTCTTCCTCCTTCCTTCCTTTCGTTCGCTTGAAATATTGTCTATATATTCAATGTTATCTCTTGTATCCTTCCTTCCTTTCGTTCGCTTGAAATATTGTCTATATATTCAATGTTATCTCTTGTATCCTTCCTTCCTTCGTCCTTGAAATTTGTCTATATATTCAATGTTATCTCTTGTATCCTTCCTTCCTTTCGTTCGCTTGAAATATTGTCTATATATTCAATGTTATCTCTTGTATCCTTCCTTCCTTTCGTTCGCTTGAAATATTGTCTATATATTCAATGTTATCTTGTAGCTCAGACAGAGGTTCCTGTAGTTTTCTGTCCAGTGTTGTTTCGTTAGGCCAGTGAGTTTGTCTCAGTGCATCATATAAGGGCAGTCTTGAAGTATGTGCTCTGCAGTCTGGTGTGCCTGTCCACGTGTTCATCATCATCAAGGTGCGTATCCTTTATATGACATTGCTCTCTTTGTAGCACATCTGAAATTCACTCTGTCTCTTGCCAGTTCACCCACCTCGTCGATGGTCATGTTCATGGTTTCTTTAATATCTTGTAGCCATCTTCTTCTTGGTCTGCCTCTGCGTCCTGGGACCCTGCCCTCTAGTATTGTTCTTTCCAGGCCATCGTGACGATTGGTGTGCCAAAGTATGTAATTTTCTGTATAGTATGTTGTTTATCAGCCAATTCTCTTTAACATTTAGTTCTTTCAGGACATCAGTGTTCTTTCTTTTTTCTGAAATACACATGGTTGAATTGTCAATCTTGAATTTTGTATACATGTGGCTGCGGAGTCGATTGTGTCATGTATAATTAGTAGTGATCTCACGTATTTCTAGCAAGATATTCATTGAAAAGTGTTATTTTCCAACCTACTTCTGGCATTAGTCTGTGCTCAGTCAGCTTAGGATATCATCATGTGGCTTTGAGGTTTGGTGCTGGCCTAGAATTTCTAAAATACTTGGTTTGAGCTTCATGTGAATAAATCGAGTTCTTTTTAGTGATTCATTTTCTCAGATCTGTTGCTTTGTCCTATCGGAGACATATAAAAAAAACGTAGTTGTTTAATTTGAGCACCTACATTAAACCTTTTTAGCAGAAAATCTATACAAGTCGGTAGAAAGACAAGAAGAAGAAGCAGAACTGCACGTGTAAAAAGTAATTATTATAAACGAATAAAAGAAAGTCCTACATATATTTTATCTTCTTCAAATCCCCTTATTTGCTAAGAAGTTTGTGTTTTGTCCCTGAGACCTTCTTGTGTAAGAAAAAGATCGGAATACGCATGGTTATTTAACGAAGTGCAATGAAGATGATTATATCAATCAATCAAATCGATCAATCAATCAATCAATCAAAACATTTGATGTTGCCTATCTACTTTACACAATCGTAAATCTGGTTCCACGTGGCATTAACAAATATATACAGTATCTTCGTGTCACATTTACACACAACATTGAACCTAAGTTGATGCTGCGTATTGGAATATTTCCCGCCCGAGTGGTTACCGGGCCCAAATTTGGGGTGTAAAAATAGAACCACTGTTACCTGTTACGCATGTCTTAAGATGCGCCTAAGGAGGTTTGGCTGAAATCGGATGCACGTGTCCTAAATGTGTAGAAGTCAACCTGCTACCTTGCAGGACGGCCGGGGACAGCTAAAGGCTAACGGAGAGCGAACCCAGTAAACGCTGGCTGAATCCGGACACATCGTCCAAGGATAAGCACCAGAGCTCCAAATGGCGATGAAGGTGTGACGAAACACACCCATGCTAAGGCTGCATGAATCAGATTTCCGCATGAATGAATTTATAGAGAGATCTGGTACATCAGTCTTTTAGGTGACCGCGAGAGAGAGAGAGAGAGAACACTTCCGGTATGCCATCTTCACGTAAACAATATCATTGCACATGACAACATCTTCAATGCAAGGTTAATTGGCCGAGCTTCATCACGAAATGCGCAGACTTGACTAATCGATAAAGCACCCTAGAATTTGACACTTTTTCTTTCCATAAATTGCTAAGTATGTAGCCTAGATGTGACTGACAAAAATATGTAACTTATTCTATTACTGAGCATAAACAGCTATCACTACTAAAGAGAATCGATCTCACCACAACATTGCTATATAGCATGGCTTTGGTTTGAAATATAAGTTTGAGATTTTCTAGGGCACTCATTTGCAGCATCGTAAAAAATCATCAAATAGATTGTCCTGAGCAGAACTTAACCACCTTAGCATTCCTCGGAATAATTTCTCTCTCTTCTGCCATAGTTTCACCTGCGCTGCCGCCATGCTCGGTTCATCAGTCATATCCTGAATCCATCTTCTACGTGATCTTCTTCCTATTTATGGGTTGCGTTCTTTCATAATAATCATTTACAACTCTTCATGTATTTTTGTATATACAAAATACTTACATTAAAAAAATTCTTTCTTCTTTTTCTTCAAACGCTCCATATCGACCACTTGTTAACCACTCTGCGTGATTTGTATGTGATCTGAGCCTAAGAGCGATTGTGCGTTGTATAAGTTACGCGCCTACAAGTAGGCAAGCACATCCGATTTCTGCGATGCTTTTTTATTTACTAGGGTAGCTTCCTAGGTCCTACATCAGTCGCCTCTTACAATATGCCTTGTAGGTTGCAGTGGTACTATTCTTTGCTTCCCTTGCGGGCTTCTGTACCATACAGGCGTTTTAATTCTTATTTGAAGCATCATCTAGTTGTTGTTAAGTTTGAGTTCTTTCTGTATAGATCTATTTATCTTAGTATATACATTAATAAACATACTGAAACAGAACAGTAATATATACAACATTCTATATAGAATCAAATATTTCTTCCAATGACATTCAGACTTAACAATGTGCATATCTTAGTTCTAAATGTTAATCATATTTGTCTGTTACCCATACAATGTGGGCTTCTATCTATGTCAGGATACAAATGGTCTAATTTTGGTGTTCCTGACATGGTTACGCCTGGACATAATCTCCACAAGCATATATCCAGAAATGAGAGCAATAACAGCAAATATGGACACACATAGAGAAACTACAACAGCTATCAGAGGCCGGGCTGTATCATCTTCTTCTACCCATGGAAACCCATCCACAACACCATCTTCTCTGACATTCATCCCATCTGAGCCAGAGATCTTGTATCTCATATCCCCTTCTGAACTGATCACAGAAAACATAGCAGAGTCTTGAAGAAATTCACACGAACATTCATTAATCTCCGAAACATATATTTCTTTCTTATTGTTGTATTTGGTGTCTTCATTAGAAATTGAGTTATCGCAAGGATTCAATAAAATATGATATGCATCAGGTGAACATATTTTATAGACGCTAGTTAAAGTCGTTCCACCAGGAAGAAAGTTCAAATTATCCATATCGTATCGAAAAACTAAAAAAGAGGTATTTGTGGTCACAATGATATCATCGGCGTCCTTGAACTCTATTGAAGTTATGATTGATGTTGTGACATCAAATAACTCTCCGACAAGGATTGGATAAATTGTTGTTGGCCGGGTTCTGCTTTCATTTCGGAACAGATGAAAAGTATGTGGATTGATATCTCTTTCAAAGATAGAAGGACACATGCAAACACAGCCATGCCGTGACAAATTTCCTTCACACACGAAGTAATGTTCAACGCTCGGAAGAAAGAAACCGTTTTCTGCGCACATCTTCGATGTAGGTGAAGATGAGTTGCTGCATAGTGTAAGCTTAATGTAGATACTGACTGGGTAGGATGCTGTTATCCAGGCAGATGATGTCTTTCTGATTTCAATAAAGTTGTTTCCTGACTGATCTATAACAATTTCTGTTGATGCTAAATCTGTAGTTATGTCCAGGCTGGTGTTTGGCAGCCCTGAAATATATAATAGATCAAGTCAACAGTGGTGTCAACAAATCTGTATTCATAAAATAGATGAAAAATTAATTCTAGATTGGTGTTCTATAGGCATAAATTATATTGGTATTTTGAAGTCGTGTTTTATATAAAAATATATATATATAAATATATATGTATACAACTACGTTAAGACTGGTGTTTTGTAATCATGTTATATTTGGCAAACTACTTCACTATTGGTGTTTTTTAGTCATATTATCAAATTCAAATTACTTCAGTATTGGTGTTTTGTTGTTGTTTTATATATGGAGCGTCTGTAGCTCAAGCGGTAGTGAGCTCGATCACAAACCCAAGCGTACCTGGTTCAAACCCTACGGTGGGCAAGTGTGGACGCAAATTCGTTTCTGTGGGATTATTACAGGAAGGTAAAAACATACCTCACCGTTCAGAAAGCAATGGTAAACTACTGAACGTATAAGTGGTGCCTAGAAATCAACGACTCGTTTACTGGGGTTGATGGCTACGTCATGTAAAGGATAGGTTACGATTTTCATTTTCTTTTATATATGGCAAATTACTTCAAGATTAAAGTTTTGTAGACAGTAAAAATATAGCAAATTATTTCAAGACGGGTGCAAAGGAAGAGACGCTGGAGATGGATAGAACACACATTGAGAAGACCGACTGGAAGCATTGCAAGACAGACACTATTTTGAAACCCAAAGGGAAAGAGGAGTAGGGAAAGGCCTAGACATACCTGGAGAAGAGAGCTGGAAATTGATATTAAAAGGATAGGTAAAACATGGACATAATTGGAGGGAATGGCAAGAGAGAGGAAGAGCTGGAAGAAGGTTGTTGAAGACCTGTGCTCCGTTGGGAGTTGAGAGATGAAGACGAAGATTCGTGGCAGTCGTTTGTGGAAACAACATAATCATGTGACAGACTATGATCAATAAACAAATGGCATCGATCTGATCATATAAATGCACGCTATATATAAAATATTTATCCTATAACGACTTTACGTTTGATTTTAGTTAATTTCTGTTCTGTTCGGTTATTATAACTACAATAGTTCTCATCCCATATTCCCAGTGTATTAATCTTCATTAATCATTGGGACTGCTACAGTATTCTTCAATTTTCTGTTTAATTGTCATGCAAAACAAGGGGACAGAGATAATATAATATAATATAACGTTATGCCTACTGCAAACAATGTAGACACGCCATATTTGCGATGAAATGATATTGTCATAAAACAATTGTTGTCGGAATTCAAAAACAGTTACGGTATAGAAAGAGTTAATCCCAAAAAATATATTTGTTTGTCGAAAACAACAAATTCCAACCCCGCAGGTATTCTTCTTAATTAAGGAAATTTGAAATAAGGTTGCGATGTTATGGCTAAAAAAACAAAAACTGCGAGATAGAATGTAAATCTTCGTGACATTTTTAATACCGAAGCTAGAAATAACAGAACGAGCGTTTATCGAACGGTGAGTTCCCAGAAGAGTTGGACATTATTGATGCTAAACAGGATGTGTTTGAATAGAGAGAAAGTGAACCCGATATAATCTGGATGTAAACATGTGTGATCAGGTGCCGAGACATCGTGACATACGTTCAATAATTCATCTGATAATATTTAACATATATTACATACTTTTGTTCGCCCATGTAGTGTCCTGGTCTGCAAGGAAAGCAAAGAATAGTACCACTGCCACCTACAAGGTATGCCGTAAGAGGCGACTAATGTTGGACATAAGGAAGTTACCCTAGTAAATAAAAACATCGCAGAAATCGGATGTGCTGGCTTACTTGTAGGCGCATAACTCGTAAAAAGTACAATCGCTGTTAGGCTCAGATCACATACAAATTATACAAAGTGTTTAACAAATGGTCGGTAGATATAGAACGTTCGAAGAAGAAGAAGAAGATATACCATTGTTGACAGTGATTTAATAATGAAGAAAAAAGTAAAAACAAAGTACTGTAGTTGTACAAATGTAAATAAAATGCATAAACATCTTGTCAAAAAAAGACCTTTATCAAGCAAAAATACAACAGAAGTGAAAACCTTCCCAATGGTATTCTCCAACTCTTCGTGTCTTTTTGTATGTCTAAAATACTTAAATTTTCTCTGCAAATAAATGCAGATGAATCTTTGTACAACCTTATATGGACTCGTTGTTCAAAGATCTTTGCACTTTTTATGTTAGTGAAATCTACTCCCCAAGGAACGTGGAAATTGCATACTTTTAAAATAAATAATTAAAATACATACACTACTTTTAAACTATACATTCTTCTGTATACCTCCATCTGAAAACCTTCAGTTCTGCTTTCGAAATACATGCTAGTAGTCAATGTTTCTGAACCATTCAAATATTATTGTGTAAATAGAATAGTAGATATTTCTCCATCTTTGTATTAATTGTTATATGCTTCGATGTTAGTAAGTTGTTCATTTTTGTCAATGTACTTTTGTTTATTTCTATTCTGTGTTTAACTATTTTTGTTATACATCCGTCATAATCTGTAACCATATGTTCGAGATATAATCAATTATTTACTTGCTTCAACAGTTCTTAGTTTATTGTTATAATTATTAAGGTTACCCAAACTAGTTGCTCTAAATAGCCTTGCTTAGAAGAAGAAAACATTTCCAGCGAGCTATTTGTGCAATAGAAAAATATAAGTGGATCTCGATCCTAATGAGGAAGTAAATTGAAGAGTGTCAAAGCTAGAAATAAATGACATCGCGAGTGCTCGAAGTTTCAGGATAAATAATTGAGTAGATATGATACCACAGAGTTGGCTCTTAGATTCGTCTAACCAGAGCCAACTATAAACTATGGGCCTTCGGACTCAGGTAAGAATTATGGGAAATCAGACCACAACTACACCACGTGACCTCACATTCCAATATTGGTGTATATAGACGAGTTGATTTTAAAATCAACATAAAATGCTCAATCGAAGTTATATTATGCAACAAGTTAGGTTTAACAATAAGGAATATCAATATTATGAATATTTTCACCAATAAATAACCATAGACTCACAGAATTGAATTGAGTAAAATTGCAAAAACGCTGTTACAATGTTTTGCCAAGCTGTTCAATTTTTTATTGGCGAGGCGCCACTGACTGATGGTTGTGGAGACATGGGCACCATGTGTTGATTGTAATATTACTGCAACTAATAATAACAAAGGGGTCTCTGGGACGTAGATGTTAAGTACTCGTCTCTTGTGTTAAAGGTAATAGGATCGCTTCCTCGTTGAGCCACTCAGATATTATTCTAGAGATCTCTGATTTCAGTGTAGGTGAGATCGTGTTTCTAGTCCTATCGGAGACGGACAATAAAATGTAGGTCACGTGTTCAATATTAGCACATAAAATAGCCATTGGCAGTTCAAAAACGAGAAGAGCAGGCTTGCACTTTGGTGAGTAACCATATGTGCTCATTTCTCTTTCTTAAACAAGAAGATCTTCTTCTTCTTCTTCAAACACTTCATATCGACCACTTGTTAACCACTTTGTGATTTGTATGGGATCTGAGTCTAAGAGCGATTGTACGTTGTGCATGTTATGCGCCTACAAGTAGGCCATCGCATCAGATTTCTGCAATGCTTTTTATTTACTAAAGGTGCTTCCCTAGGTCCTACATCAGTCGCCTCTTACAACATGCCTTGGATGTTGCAGTGGTACTATTCTTTGCTTCCCTTGTGGGCCCCAGCACTATATATATATGTGTGTGTGTGTGATTGTGTGTGTCTATTTCCTTTTTGTCTTTACAGACGGTCAATTAGCTAGGATTTTACTGTGACAACCTCTGGGGTTTTGCTTTCTTCTCTTGTCTTTCAGCTCATACATATGTCTCTTCTAAAAGACTCTGCACCTTGTGCAATATCGCTTTCCACACAGCTCTGTCATCAGCTAGTTTTTCCAAGAACTGGAACCTCTTGTTTTTCCCATGTGCTGGGACTTCTAGTTTTTCCCATGAGCTGGAACCTCTGATAGTCATTGAGGCCTTGATCTTTATATCTGGCAGGTCCTTGGGCGTCTTCTTTCCGAAATTTCACAGAACAACATTTATTTTGGTATGCGACAATTTTCTATTCTTCTCACATGCCCTAACCATCTTAGTCGTCTATTGCTGATCATGCCCATGGTGGAAGACAAGTTTGCATGTTGCAGTACTTCAGAGTTGGTTATCTTGTCGTACCACCTGATAATCATAATCTTGCGGAGACATCGAAGGTAACACTAAGTCTCCTCTCGTGCCTTGTGTAGGTTGTCCACCTTCCTCAGCCATACAGTATATATATATATATATATATATATATATATATATATATATATATATATATATATATATATAAAGAGATGACAGTGGTAAGTATATCAACATAGTCACACATTATACACGATACTTACCCATTGCAAATATAGTAAAATCTGTAACTCTAGGGAAAGCTAAATAAAAGTACCTTCCCTTCACTGAATATGGTGGAACAAAATCAAGCAGGGACAGACGTGCATTCACGCAAAGGCTTCCATTGTCATAATAGGGACCAGCTGTCTGTACCAAAATAACAGCAAACACATCCTTCGATAGTAGTCTATACCGACGAAAGGTGTCTATTTGATATTCATAAATTTCGAAGGCATCTAGTTTAACAGTAGTTGACGAAAATGATGAAGACGAAACAGAGGCGGATACAGACGACATCGAAGATGTGGGGTTTAATAGCGAATCTGTTGAATCGTAAAGCTGTATGATGGTGATGCTCGTGTTGTTTAGTGGACTAAAAATATACAATGCGCCGTCGTGGTAGTTCTTTCTTGTGCTTTTATTTCGGTTTCCATTGTTATTGGATGTTGTCAAGCGAGGAATCTCGTAGTCTCGAGCAAAGGCGTCGATAGGGAATACAATCATGGAGTCGCCGGAAATGTTGTGAATATAGACAGAAATATCCTCATTGCTTCTGATAATGAGTCCTGCAAGTAAAATAGGGATGAGAAATTATTTATAAGGAAATGTACAGACAGTAAGATAACATTATTCCTGCAAGTAAAACATGGATGGGAAATTATTTATAAGGAAATGGACAGATAGTAAGCTAACATTATATAATTGATTAAAATTGAATATATTCAAGGTGTCCACGTATGTGCTCCGTCCCATTTGGCTTGTTGATAGTGCAGGCATCACATCACCCTTAGCTAAGCTTCCTCTTCTTCTTCTTCGAACGCTCCATATCGACCACTTGTTAACCACTCTTTGTGGTGATTTGTGTGTGATCTGATCACAAGAACGATTGTACGCTGTTAAAGTTATGCGCCTATAAGTAGGCCTGCACATTCGGTTTCTGCATTGCTTTTTATTTACTAGTAAAGCTTTCCTAGACCCATACTTCATTCGTCCTTTAGGACATCCTTTGTAAGTGGCAGTGGTACTATTCTTTGCTTCCCTTGAGGGCTCCGGACCACACGGGCGTGATATATATCAAGTTCATAGTTCATAAGAACGGTTCCAATTTCACTGCAACGGATCACCCCATAATAGCTCAATTCCTGTGCCAACGAAAATCACACGAAATGCTAACAACTGTGAAATGTTTCCTGCGTGAACTAATTTCAGAATGAAATAGCCGTGATGATATATCAAGTATAAACATATACTAGTTTAGATCAAGTGATAACAGGATGACAGATAGACAACAGTTGATCAACTGACAACATTATTCAAGAAGAAAGGTAGATCAATAAAGCGATAAGATACATGATAACCTAGAACCGTTGACGGTAAAAAGGAAAATTAACAACTAAAGTGTCTTCAAGTAAATGGAATAAATCGACAGTAAACAAGTATAAAGATCCTCCGGGAAAAAATAACTTATAAAACACAGGATTCGAATCACAACCCTTATTTCTTACGGCATACATTGTATAGCTTTACATACGAGCCTTTTTTAGAGGTAGAGCTACAACCAACTAGCGTGCTATGAAAAAACGCACGCCTGCATTGCTACACAATTGGTATCGTTAGGGAAAAAAGGTTTGTGCTTCGAATACTGTATTTGATAAATTGCTTTCTTTTCTGGAGGTCCTTAATGTTTATTTACTTTCCATTTATTCACCATATAAACTTGCTCCGGTGATTCCACTGTGGTTCTTGGAACTTCTTATTCATGTGTACGTGAGATAGAAAACAGTTTAGTTAAGTTTAGTGGTCGGATTATCAACACTGTACATTGAACCAATTAGTCTATAAATGCTACGATCTCCACTTAAGTATGCCTCTCAGCGTGTGGTGACTAACGACCCCGCTTTTTTATTGTTTTACTATTCTTCTTTCAATCCCATGTACTGCTTAAATGACTAATGTTGAGGTGCTGAATGAGATCAAGACACAGAGAAAGCGTATCATCAATATAAGAAAGAGGCAGTCATCATTTTCGAGCATGTGATGAGGAGGGGAGGTTTAGAACACATTGTGACAACCGGTAAAATCGAGGGTAGACGAGACAGGGAAGACAGAAAATGTTGGATGGTCTGACTTCATGACACGGTAGAGCGTCAACATTTGAGTTGATAGCAAACACCAACGACAGAGATTTGTGGAGATCCATGATCGCCTACGCTAGCCGGCACGGCACCTGATGATGATGATGATGATTCTTCTTTGGCTACCAGCATAGTGTACTGATCTAGCTACACCCCACTTGACTTGGAATTATTGCAGTCTGGGTGGTGTTGTAGATTCACCACTATTACTGGAATCATTTTCACGACCTCTTGCCCTTAAGGAATTTATAATGTCAGCCTGGTCCATTGCAGCCGTTCTTTTACAGCTGTCATACCTGCAGGCCTCACGGCGCGTTCATTTCCCTTTACATCTGCATGGCCTGGCACAAAAAGAAAACTGATTTGTGTCAGTTTATACAAATTGTGATAATATATAATCGTCTACACCAGCCAGTAAGCACAATGTTACAAAGTGAACAAGAAAGATAATAACTACATGGGGAATGCGGTGACTGCGAAAAGTTACCAATAACACCAGAAAAGACAGAGTCACTAACATCAGCATAAGAAAGAAAGTTGGTACATAACCTTGCTCGATTTACATTGAAAAGCAAAGAATGAAGTGGTTTGGCCACTTGATAAGAATGCATCCAACCTCCACAGTATACAGAGTCTTCTACAACAGAATATCAGGAAAGAATGCGAGAGGAAGACTACGAAAAAGATGGTTAGATGGCATAGCAGAATCGTGTCAAAGAGCATATATAACAATCAGCCACCAGAACAGCGTAGGACAAAAACAGAAAACCACGATACTGCGCAACAACCCGGTAGCAGTGTGATGACAAAAGAGGAAAGAAGAAAAATACAGAAATATATATATATAAATCCATAATTTTTGTATCTCCATTTATGGATTTGAGAAAGAAATGTGAGAGAATTATAGTTAGCAGGATTTAACAAATAAGCTGATCGTCTGACCGTGACCGACAGGGGCGTCGAAAAAGTATTCAGAGATATTCATAAATCACTCAGACGATATAAGCTGGGCTTAAATCAGAATCAAATAACGCAGAGAAGTTTAACGCAGTCTCTGAGGGCATGAAACATGCCGATTCTATATGTATTTATTCTCGTATCACTTCAGTTTTCAGCCTTCATAGGGAGTCTATGTAGCTAAGTGGTTAAACCTTTGCCTTGTGTTGTAAAGGTCATGTGTTCGAATAGTGGGTCAGGATAGTGCCGTTATTTTCACTAGTGCATTTTTTCAGAGATCCTAGGATTGTTACCGGAGCTACAGAGTTCGTGATTTGAAAAATGCTCTCGGCAGGTGGTACTCCTTTTCTGCGGAGAGGGCCATGGGGTAAGACCTAGTGCAATAAAGTCAATCCTTTGGCTTTAGACTCTACTTTTATAGACCATTTAGTCTCTGTTTTAACCATAGCTCTCACTACAAATATACCTTCTTATCTATCATTGACTGAGTTGTTAGATAGGACCATTATCATTGAACTTCGATGAGTAGCCATGTGTGGTCCGATCTCTTTCCTACAAAGGAAGATCTCAGCTGCAGTGCACTAACTCCAGCACCAGGCAAAGGTCCCTGGCGTAATTTTGAAGATGATAAAGATATTTTTGTAGGAATTTTAGTTTTTAATTTTTTCTAATGAATTTTGCCGCGCAGCTCTTTCCAGCCTGCTCTTCTTGATTTTGAACGTTAAGGGTTCTTTTACGTGCTCAAATTGAACACGGCACCTACGTTTTATCGCCCATCCACGATATGACTAGGAACACGATCTCACCTACACTGAGATCAAGAATCTCTGTAAAAATATCCAGATGCATCTACGATGGAACGAACCTGGTACCTTTGACACTAGAGACGGACACTTAACCTCTAAACCACAGAGACCCCACAATTAATACGATCTGATTTATTGACTTGTGTGTATATTATGTGCTTTCAATTATTTCAAATGAATCTTTACTTTTACTGAAGAAAAAGGAATGCTGCAATGAACATGTAGTCAGCAACGAGAATAAATAACAGAAGCTTCAACGTGGCTGGACATGGTAATGAATATTTAAGAACAAATTACCCAAGATGTACATAGCAGTGACAGAAATATAGTTCTGACCAAGACATATCGCCTGTAACGTGTCATTATAACGCTTTGTTCCAATTTCTGGGAGTACACAGGGGATATTTAGGACACAATAATTAAGGCTGATGGCCTGAAGCTGTCTCCACGCATGTGTAGGTCATTGGTTTTATTTTGGTTCCGAAACAGAAATAAACCGATTGACATTACTGACGGGCTTAGCATGGAATTTTCCGTCAGGAAACATTATTGGGGTTAATAATCCAACAGCACACTGTCCATATAGAGATAAATTATTTTTCCAGTAGCTTTTTTAGACATTAGGTATGAAGTACCTGGCACTTCATATCTTTTTTAGACCCTAGCGTAAAGGAGGTAGCAGGGACAATTCATGTTCTCATACGTAGAACATCGAGAGCAAGATTGAACCCACAATCCTCTTGAGTCCGAGTCGATAGACGAACGCTTAAGATTACTCTACACCGTCACACCAGTATGAAGAATATGTGCGTATTATCAATATCAAAAAAATGTATTCAACAGACGAATCGAATTGATAGAGAGACAAGACAACATAGAGAGTCTTTCCGAACATAGGAGTTTCAGAGTTGTGAATCCCAGTCGCTGACCAGATGTGGGTGCCTATATTGGTGCAACCTAAAAAGTACGACATACCAAATATGCAAAGAGATTGATTAATCAACATCGAACTATTGCGTTGGGCCGCTGGACGCTGCTGGATGTGTTGAGGTGGAGATCGGGGCAGCTATGGACGTGTTCGGAGTGCTATGTAGATAGTCCTCATATAACTGATAACTGATAACTGATAACTGATAACTGATAACTGATAACTGATCAATATGAAATAAAAATAATAGTGCATTTATTCATCGTCGTCATCATCATCCAGTATCTTGTACCTCCCGGAACTTGGCTCCCATGATATCAGTTCTGAAAAACTCTCTGTTCTGTGCAAGTTTGCCAGCGTTAGCAGCAGTCATTCTACATTTATTAGATTAACAAATTAATGTATGATCATTGCTAAAACTGTGTATAAAGAAGTACGATATATAGTCAATATGAGGGATATAATTATGCATACAAAGTTAGAAGAAAGTTGGCTCTGAAAGCAAACGAGAAATAAAGACACTAAAATAAGTTGAAAGTGAATGAGAGAAGGAAACACATCCCAAATGGAATAATACTGTCATAGTTCCCCAGATGGCAGCGGAGGAATGGACAGTTAGTCAGATAGATAGGTAGTATAATTAGATATTTAATAGTTGAGACTATGTGTTGCACTCTCTAAGCAGAGGCGCAACACATAACAACGAGACATTCTTGACGTAGTAGAAAATACGTAGTTGTGTAGCGACGGTTTAGTAAGATTGCAGTTGGTAAACAAGCGAGGAACGTTAGAGACATTGCGACTGATAGGACATGCTTTAATATGCTTTCGAATTCAATAATGATACAATAAAGGAATGTAAACTGGACATATGGCATTTGTATACTTTTACACCCGTTTGAGTTGCCAATTGGAAATATGGCATTTGTATACTTTTACACCTGTTTGAGTTGTCAATTGGAAATATGATATTTGTATACCTTTTCATCCTCTGCATGGAACGTCCCTCGTCCTCCCTGTCAGCCCCCACGGACATTTGGGGTTCGTGATGGTCCCTCTGGGGATGAGTTTGAGCGAGACATCCGACATTACTGGACGTACTATGGGCTGGAAGGCCAGGATAGGATCAATGCTCTTTTTGAACACGTCTCCGACTCAGTCCGTAGGGAACTTGCCATACAAATGATGACGGTGAAGGACCCAGAGTCCCTGTTAACAGGCCTCCTGGGTGTGTTTGGAGATAACAGATCGGCTCATGCGCTACTGTCTGCTTTCTTTCGCTCTTCTCAGAATGGTGAGGAATCATGCCTTGACTTCTCCCATCGCCTGGCTGAGTTGTTTGCGAGGGTGACCAAGGCCCAGGTTCAGCAGGGACGGTCCCCTGGGTGCCAGTAACCTGAGAGACCACTTTATTGCGTCCCTTAGGGACAAATTATGTTCCAACATGCTGGTGGATAGGGTGGCGGATGTCCCATCCACCACATTCCTGCAATGCCGTGACGCTGCACTGCGCTGGGAATCCAATCCCATTCCAAGGACGGAGGCAGAAATGGACGTCCTGGAATCGAAGGTGGCGGAACGCCACTCTGAGATACGCTGCCCAAACCATGCTAGACCCCTCCCCACCACTACTCATCCGGAGAGAAATGATTTTCGTCAAAATCGACAACGGAGTTATGGGAGGTCCAATGGAGGTAAATGAGTCTTTCCTCTGTGAGACAATTGTAGCGCAGGACATAAAAGAGGATAGTCGATGTGTATTTGAGGATAAGGGACATGAACAGGAGGAGGCTGACATTAAGGAAGTCATTATTGATTCCGGTGAGGAATTGCGAGTGGTACAGAACAGTTTATCGCTGCCTTCTGAAAAGGTCATCCACGACAAAGAACAACCAATAGAACATTTGGATATTGTTCATGTTCACCACTCAGGATTACAACGCAATGTAAATCGTATACTTTATCCTCATGGGACACATAGCATTGAATCTTTGAGCGCGAAGGCAGCTCGTACAGGTTGCAAGATTAATACATTATGGTTTAAGAATACTAACAATGTTAAGACAAAAGTCAAACGGCGAGGAAATCACAAAACAGTACAGGTTAATTCGAAAAAATTTAAACAAGCTTCAGTGGACAAAAATAGTAGGAAGTGTATATTTAGAAAGTGTGCTGACCGTAGCGGTCAGTCTGGGAGAGTGCGGAGGAAAGAAAGGTGGCCTAAATCTATCTTTAGAAGAGATCCTGCAGATAATTTAAAACAGGAGAATAATCAACTAAAGATATCTTGTCCCAATGATACTTCAACGACAACACGAGTAATTGAGATCCCTGAGGATGAGTTCAACGATGACGATATAAAAATTTCAGGATCCAGCGAGTGTGCCTACGTGCATACTGCTAGTGTTAACCCCCAGTAGAGTGGTGGTGAAAATAAATTCACCTCTCTCAAATAAGTTCGAAAATGTATATGATAGATGCCAAATCCCGGAACTCAGATTATGAGCTAAATATGAACTGCAATGCTAGTTTTAATATTAAAATTTGGTCAACATCAGATCCAGTACGATCTGGTTCTGATGTGCAAAAAGATGTGCAATTTGAACGGAAGTTACTTGATAACATAAACGATGCGTCGTTTCGGGGAGTATTGTGTCCATCCTACGACCAAGCGTTTGAGATGGAATACTGTGGTAATTGGTTTCTTGATACTATTTTTTATTGCTAGGGCCCTGTGTTCACATCAGCATGGTTTGCAAGGGTTGCATCTTTCAATTTACGAGCAAGGGCATAGTCCTTGCCTTCTCTATTCATGCTGGGGTCTATGTTGTTCTTGACAATATCTTTCAGGGTATACATCGTGGGGATGGCACACGTGATATCGTTAGCAGTGCTCCCAGGGATGGTCTCGTAGGAAATGGGTTAGATCATGACAAGGACAACCATGATTTACGCGATTTGTACAAAACTACATGGAACCCGAGTTTTATACACAACATGCCTGGATTTTTGTTTGGATCCTGGTGGATTGAGAAAAGGTTTACAATGGGCCTGAAGTCAAAAGTGAGGTCGAACCAAATAGGGAACATACATGCGTTTTTCTTTCAATCCTTTGGGACTGAAGGATGGATTGTAAGGGGTAGCTCGAGAATAATGTTAAACCAAATAATGAGAATAATTGGATTTTTGGTTGAGTCCTTAAAGATTACTGGACGGAATGTGCTACCTCATTTATTAAGATTATCTGATATTGAGCCCGATAGGTAAATCCTTTGGGAATTGGCTTGATTCCTTGTGGGTTTTGAATGGGTTATAATTTTAATATCAGTGGGTATATATTGTGGAGTCAAATTTTGAATATTGTTTGATTCCGTTTGATGGTTGAACGGACAATGAAGTCTCATTAACTTCAATGTGATTGCTATATGTGGAGGTTTGTGGATTGTGATACATTATTGAGGCTGCATGTTGGTAAATTGCAGATATTTGATATATTTGGGATGTCAATTTATTCCTGGGGGGTTGTGGGGTGATTTTATTGCCTCATGGAGGTTATGATGACGATCCGAGTATTTTGGATTCTTGGATTATTTATTCCCTGGATTGGGGGTTGTTAATATTAATATATGATGTTGTTAATTAGGCATCATATATAAGTCGTTCCATATTCATTGGTCATATGTTAAATCTTGGGAGTTTATTATTTCCCCTGGGTTTGGGGATTGGTTAATATTGCCTCGAGGAGGACATATAACGTGAGAAGTTTAACGTTATATATATGTTTTTTTTCCTTTTTCGATTTGTAACTTGTGTTTTTGTTTGAGATTTCAGATAGGTGACAAGACTCTGACATGCAAGAAAGACATAGTGATAGTGACATACTGATGCAAGCTGCCATCATACCCATACTACCTCATGTGAGGACTGGATGTCCCAGTACAGCCACCTCACATTGGCCAAGTGTTATGCTGTTGGGTCGCCGTCGGAATCATATGGCGCATATTTTTCCAATTAATTTATGTAATGCTGATTAATTTCTATTACTATGGTTTCAGCACAAGAGCACAGAGGGTTTACTGTTGTTGTTAACCATGTCACCTATGACCAGTTGACGAGTCACGTTCAACGACGTGTGGTGACTAGTTCCCATTTAGCTCGTTCAACTGGGTCCTCCTGAGATCCCGTCAGGATTTTCTTTTCTTTTCGACCATGGTTGGCAGTTATAGTTAGTTGTTGTGGAGCCACGTTTAACACGTGAGGTGACTAGTTCCCTTCAGCTCTCACCACTCTAATCACCCTATTGGACACTACCTGTGCGATTTTGTTGGGAGTTCGCCGTCGGGGCGACGGCGAGGTCTCCAGGGGGTGTCATAGTTCCCCAGATGGCAGCGGAGGAATGGACAGTTAGTCAGATAGATAGGTAGTATAATTATATATTTAATAGTTGAGACTATGTGTTGCACTCTCTAAGCAGAGGCGCAACACATAACAACGAGACATTCTTGACGTAGTAGAAAATACGTAGTTGTGTAGCGACGTAAGATTGCAGTTGGTAAACAAGCGAGGAACGTTAGAGACATTGCGACTGATAGGACATGCTTTAATATGCTTTCGAATTCAATAATGATACAATAAAGGAATGGACATATGGCATTTGTATACTTTTACACCCGTTTGAGTTGCCAATTGGAAATATGGCATTTGTATACTTTTACACCTGTTTGAGTTGTCAATTGGAAATATGATATTTGTATACCTTTTCATCCGTTTGAGTTGTCAATAAGTTTCTACATACAACAATATTAAATAGTCAATTGGATAAAGCTGAATTATCGACGACAAGAAGATAGTATCACAATGGACCGAACAAAACGAACTAGACTTACTGCGATCAAGAGATACACGATAAATGGGATAATGGAAGACCAGTGGAAATGACGGTTTAGGGAGAAGATGGCCAGGAAACACAACAACTCTAAAAGCTGAAATCATACAGTAACAATGGAACAACCCCATAAAGGAGAGCGTCCACCGACTATCCTAAAGTAAGGCCCTGACTACAATGCAAATCGTTATATATATATATATAAAAGGAAACCCTATCGTGATATAAAGTAAGAAATCAATCAAAATTAATAACCTGGGGGCCCCTATTACAATACGAAGCTATAAAACATCTACTATTTTTGGGGTTGGAATAATATGAAGCTATAAAACATCTACTATTTAGAGCACTTTTGCAGTTTCCTGTAATACGAATCTAAAGTCGGAAAGAGAGGGCGAGGATAATGATTATGTTATTGCTTTTGTTGTTGGTTTTATACTTCGTAAAACTACAGTACTTTGTTTTTACGCGTTTCGCCATTGCTACATAGCTTTACTGCAGTCTTCCTGTTCGTGTGGTGCCGGGGCCCGCAAGGGAAGCAAAGAGTAGTACCACTGCGACCTACAAAGCATGTCGAAAGAGATACTGATGTAGGACCTAGGAAACCTGCCTTAGTAAATAAAAATCATTGCAGAAATCAGATGTGCTGGCTTAATTGTAGTCGCATACAATGTACAATCGCTCTTAAGCTAGATCACATACAAATCACACAGAGTGGTTAACAAGTGGTCGATATGGAGCGTTCACAGAAGAAGACTGAGGGACCCTTATATCGATATTTACGTTGTTTTAGAAATCTTATGCACTGAAGTCTGTCAACTCTCTTACATTGTCAATTTATTTTTCTGTGTGACACTTTTTCCTTTCCTGTCTGCGTTCATTGATAATCAGTCTTGTCATGGTTAGAAGATCTGGCCTCGAGCCCATGTCATTGCATTTATTTTTTCCTAACTGACAGCTGTCTCTGCATGATCCAGATTTTAAAATAATGAATTAACTTCCACAATACGACAAGCCACATGACAAACCTTTCAGGCAGCACCAATTTTACGCAAATCACATCACGAACTAAAACAATAAACACTGACTTATTTTTAATTCTTAGTGTCTCTATGGTATCAAATTAGGGTTTGGTTGACATGAGAAACATGGTTTAATTGTTGAATTGAACCCTGAACCCCTATCCTACTTAGCAAGTACTCTAGCAATATGCTTTCGAGGCTCTAATGTCGTATCATCATCATCAAGGTGCGTATCCTTTATAGGACGCTGCTCTCTTTGCAGCACATCTGAAATTCACTCTGCCTCTTGCTAGTTCACCCACTTCGTCGATGGTCATATTCATAGTTTCTTTAATATTTTGTAGCCATCTTCTTCTTGGTCTGCCTCTGCGTCCTGGACCCTGCCCTCTAATATTGTTCTCCAGGCCATCGTGACGCTTAATGTGACCAAAGTATCTAATTTTTCTGTAAAGTATGTTGTTTATCACCCAATTCTATTTAACACTTAGTTCTTTCAGGACATCAGTGTTCTTTCTTTTTCTGTCCATGGTATTCGTAGGATCTTTCTGTAGCATTCAGTTTTGAAGGACTGGATTTTCATTCTTGTTTTTTTTGTAATGTGCATATACTAAGTGTTAATAAACTTCTTAGGTTTTCCCGATCCAAACGCACATGAACATTCAGCTCTTCGGCTCGGTGCCATGGACATCGTAACCCTTCGGGTCGGTAAATCTAGAGAACCTGTGGCTTTTCTGCCAGCCCGCCGAATTCAACCTCACTCACAGGGGGCTTGTCACCCGTCATCCAAATCGCTAATACACTGGTCAGACGAGCAAGCTTCTTGGTTAATAATCCGCCTCTTAAATGGACAAGCTGATATTTCCAGTAGGGGTCTCTATTAAATTACATGGTTTGTCCCGTAAGACGTTCCTGTTAGTGTTCTTGCGTTACATAATTTTAACAGTTCGATCTTCCTTCTATTCCGACAAAATGCGTTTCCTAATTGTGCAAAAAATCATTCTTAATGTAATAGTAATTATACTAATATCGTCGTCTGTACTCTAACGCTGCAGCAAATGTTGCACAGAATAAATCATTTCCACGCCTGTACTGTAATTATCACAATATTTGTGATGAGATTTGCCAGAAAATCAACATCTGCAGAACTCTAATTGCATCCTTTAATTACCCATTTTCACGTAGTCTGCTGCTGTTAATGCATAGGCTGCACAACATTATTTTGTAGATTGTTAATGGACAAACAAGAGAGATATATTGTAGATTGATTGATTGATTGATAGAATCATCATCATTGCTATTCGGTACCTCTGAAGTCGGAGAAGGCACACCTGTACGGGGGACGCTTATAATGAAAGCATGCCTTCAGGTAAAAAACAGTCAGAAGCGCCAAGCGCCTTGACTCATAGCGGGTGAACGCAAGAAGAAGAAGAAGAAGAATTGCTTTTCGGTGAATATTTGTGTGCGATTCGATCGTTTCCTACTTCTGAAATCGGATAAGCCCTTCTGTATGGCAGAAACCAATAAACGGTATGTAGGCGTTTCTACTTCTGAAATCGGACAAGCCCTCTTGTATGCGAGAAACCAATAAAACGGTATGTAGGCCGTTTCCTACTTCTGAAATCGGACAAGCCCCCTTCTTGTATGGCGAGGAAACCAATAAAACGGTATGTAGGCCGTTTCCTACTTCTGAAATCGGACAAGCCCCCTCTTGTATGGCGAGGAAACCAATAAAACGGTATGTAGGCTTTCACGTAAAAATCAGTCAGAAGCGCCACACCAGACGCTATAGCTACGCCTGAATTCATAGCGGGCAAACGCAGAAGAGAATATCGTTTTCTTAATTGGACACATCTCAGCAGCAGAGCACGAACTTCGTAGCACCGGAGATGGTTACAGATGCCATTTTGGGTATGAAGAAACTGTATTAGTTAGTTAGTCTTTCCTCTTGGGCCTGTGGGCGGCGCATAGGGCAGAAGTCATAGCTCTCCATGTCTCGCGGTTCGTTGCTATCTGTTTAGGTCTTTAATGTTTACTAGGTCCATCGTTGAGCCTTCTCTGATGATGGTTCTACGCAGAGTCTCTCTTGGTCTTCCTCGTTTTCTTTTTCCCTCTGGTGTCCATATGAGGGATTGGTAAGGAGTCTTCTCTCATCCATTCTAAGTGTGTGGCCGATGTAGTTCCAGCAGCGCTTTCTTATAAAATTTGATACATTTTCTTGCTTGGTCTCTTGTCTTATTTGTGTATTGGGTCTGAAATCTGACCATTTGAGGTTCAGTATTCTTCTAAGACATTTATTCTCAAAGTTATCTAATTTTCTCTCTAGAGCTGTTGTTGCTTTCCAACTCTCGCATCCATAAGTTAATACTGGAATCACACAAGAGTTAAAGATCTTTAATTTTAAGTGCTTGCTGAGTGAATTGGACTTCCATATATTTGACAATTTGTTAAAAGCACTTGATGCCAATGCGATTCTGTATGGAATTTCTGGCGCTGTATCCCCGTAGATGTCATCATACTCCCTAGGTATGTAAAACTTTTGACTTTTCAAGAGTGTAGTTTTTAGTTGGATATTTTCTGGACTGCTGGTAAGGTCAACAATTTTTGTTTTTGTGGTGTTGATTTGGAGACCAATTTGTCCTGAGATATTTTGGAGAAGGTTTGTTTTCATTTGAATATCTTGGTGTGATGAACTCAAAATTGCTATATCGTCGGCAAAATCAAGGTCTTCTAAAATTTTATCAACCCATTTGATGCCCATATTTGCGTTATTTGTGCATTTTCGCATGACCCAGTCAATTGCTATTCCAAAGAGCATTGGCGATAAGACGCAGCCTTGTTTCACTCCTGTTTCCACTGGGAACCAGTCAGAGTTACCGAAATCTGTTCTTACACTGCAGCGCGATTCACTGTAGAAGGATTTTATGATGTTGATGAATTTAGTAGGAAACCATAATTTTCTAGTAGTTTCCCAAGCGTAGGACGGTGAATACTGTCAAACGCTTTCTGAAGAAACTGTACAAATTGCTATTAATGATTGACTTTTTTCTTTGATACGGCTTTCGTGGTGGAGCCTTATGTGTCAAATGAAAATGGAGTACGAAGTGGAAATATATATATATATATATATATATATATATATTGTGTTTGTTAACTCCTTCGATCTGTTAAGCCGATATACTGGCTCCCGGTTTATTTTGAGATAACGCAAAGATAGTCTTTCTCTATCTTTTCTCCAATCCTGTTTTGCCCTACAGCGTCAGGTCAAGAAGAGATTTCTAAAACGGGCATTTGTGTGCGCTTCGTAGATGGTGTCTTTCGTCGCCTCTGTTATCTCTTAGGTCTATGTTTTGTGTGGACTGCCTTTTGCTTTGCACCCATTGTATCGGAGCAGCATTGTTCTTTGAGGTGCACTGTCTGTTGGTAATCAGCTTATGTAGCCAAACCATTCAATTTGTTGTTTCTTGATGAAGTTTAGTACTGATGTTGTACATACTTTTTTCCTGATGTCTTCATTTCTCAATCGGTCTCTTCTTGTTACGACCACCCCCTCCTCCCAGCATTCTGCGTAGACACCATCTCTGTCATACCTAGTTTTCTTCTATCATTTGTTGTCAGCGTCCAGGTTTGGCACTGGTAGCATAATGTGAGGAGAAAGATTGTGTTGAACATTGCTCTTTTTGTGTTCATGGTGACATGCTAGTATATTAGCTAATTCATTATACACTGCATTATAAATTCAGGGAAAGGTGGAAAAAAAGAGTGAAAGTGTTAACTCTTAACTAAAGCAACTGTCAAGACTCACATCGCAAACAAACCACTGATTCCTCAAGAGATTTGAAGTTTGCAAGAAGCAGTCGATTACTACACTACCTCGTTTCCAGATTTGACCTATTGATTAAAAGTGTTTTATACTTGGGAAGTGGAGCGTAAGTGAAAATTTCACTGACATCTAAGCGACAGATGATAAACAGCATTTTCAATTCGTAAGATGCAGATACGACTATTTTCGGGAACATTTCAAGTTCTCAAATTCGTGTTTATTGCCACTAATGGAGAAAACGTTTTGCGTGTGTGCATGTTAGAACATTATCAAAAACAGAACTGTCTTTACAGTGTTATGTTCCCATTTCTGAGAGAACTTTGGGAGTTTTTTTTATAAAAGCAGATGACTCAAGGGTGCTTGCCTGAAGTGCATATCTTATTGTGAATTTCATTATAAGTTTCATTATATCTTGGACGAATCGAGCTGCACGCATTATCACAGGTGCCATGAAGTCCACGCCTATCAAGGCGATGGAAACAATCATAGGCCTCCAACCCATATCAGACCGCAGAGACAGTAAAGTTATGATACTGTCAGAAAAACTGAAACGACTTAACTCCCACCCTATGTGTGTCTGGATGAACGGACTAGGAAGGGGCAGGATACAAAGAACCAGCTTCGCAAAAAGTACCAAAGCACTGATAAAAAAGGTCACCCGGTCTTAGCAAAGTGCAAACCCAAATTGATACAGGCAACTGATAAGAGCCCACCGTGGAAGATCAATATGCCAGAATTAAGAGAATCAATTCCAGGTATACTTAAGAAATGGCAGCAAGGAAACTGCAAAAGAAGAGAGAATACCGAAAATTCATAGAGACTGAGTACCCTGAAAATGGGTGGATACACGTGTAAACCGATGGATCGGCAGTGGGCGCAATCAGAGATGGCGGAGGAGGAATAGTGCTTAAACTCTCTAAGAAAGAGGTCCCAAAATCGATTGCCACAGGCAAGTTTTCAAACTACCGGGCAGAGGCACAAGCGCTAAGAACAGCAGCCGTAATGATCCTAGAGAAAAGACGCGCCTCGGGCAACAAAGTGGTGATATTCGCCGATGCTCCATCGGTCATGACAGCCCTACAAAGCGCAACCAAAACAGAACACACTGGACTGTAAGCGACCCTCAGTGTACTAATAAATTCACTTAAACGCACGGTCATACAGTGGATACCATCACACTGCAACATAAGCGGTAACGAAGAAGCCGACAGGCTTGCAAAAGCAGGTAGGCGACTACCGCAGTCTGATCACGAGATCAGCTATGAAGAGGCAAGAACAACCATCGGCTGGCACTACAATAAAAATGGTCAAAAGACACCGACAAAACAACAGCAATGATGGGTACTATGGTCTGTCTCGTAGTGAACAAGTTACCATATTCCGCCTCCGTACCGGCCATAACAGACTCCGAGCCCACATGTTTAACAAATTCAGAATTGGCACAACTAGCCTGTGCCTTCGTGAAAAGGCAGACATGAAGGCAGAGTACATACTGCAAGACTGTCAGCTGTTAGCAGTCCTGAGAATAGAAACATGGCCCGATAACACAGAGTACATACTGCAAGACTGCCAGCTGTTAGCAGTCCTGAGAATAGAAACATGGCCCGATAACACAGAGTACATACTGCAAGACTGCCAGCTGTTAGCAGTCCTGAGAATAGAAACATGGCCCGATAAAACAGAGTATCATACTGCCCAAGACTGCTCAGCTGTTAGCAGTCCTGAGAATAGAAACATGGCCGATAACACAGAGTACATCTGCAAGACTGCCAGCTGTTAGCAGCCTGAGAATAGAAACATGGCCAGATAACACAGAGTACATACTGCAAGACTGCCAGCTGTTAGCAGTCCTGAGAAAAGAAACATGGCCAGATAACACAGAGTACATACTGCAAGACTGCCAGCTGTTAGCAGTCCTGAGAAAAGAAACATGGCCAGATAACACAGAGTACATACTGCAAGACTGCCAGCTGTAGGCTGAATAACTGGCAGATAACAGTACATACGCAAGACTACTGTAGAGTCAAAGAACATGGCCAGATAAAAACGAGTTACAGTTACATGCTGTCAACAGACTGCCAGCTGTTAGCAGTCCTGAGAATAGAAACATGGCCAGATAAACCAGTGAGAATACATACTGCAAGACTGCCATCTGTTAGCAGTCCTGAGAATAGAAACATGGCCAGATAACACAGAGTACATACTGCAAGACTGCCAGCTGTTAGCAGTCCTGAGAATAGAAACTTGGCCAGATAAAACAGAGTACATACTGCAAGACTGTCAGCTGTTAGCAGTCCTGAGAATAGAAACTTGGCCAGATAAAACAGAGTTTCGCGAAAAACTGTACGGAGGGACGCAGGCCCTAAAAGCAACAGTAAAATTCATGATAAAATTTGGTTCATCTGTCTAAGCGGGGATCGCGAGAGAGAGATATATCTTGGACATTGCAAAATCAGCTCTCCATGCACTTCAAGCCCACAAACTATTATGTCTACAGATCCCAATGTCTGAACTGTGCAACCATTGTAAGGTCGACATGCAGTGGATACTGGTTCCCTGTGAGGCATCAGAGAAACTGACAACAAACGGACTGGCCAAGAGATGTGCTTCAAAAGAGCAGAAGGATGCACAATTACAAAGGATCAGTAGAAAACAATACCCAAGTCAAACTAAAAAAGGGTCTCAAGACGAACGATTGACTTCACTGCACAGGGTTTTACCCCATATGTCTTGGTCCCTCTCCACACAAAAACAGACACCACCTGCTGAGAGTACTACCAAAATAAACACGATCTCCGTAGTTCCGGTAATAATCATAGAAATATCTGGAAAAAAATGCACTATGAACAGAACGGTGCGATCCAGGTTCGAACCCGCGACCTTCGGATCGGAAGGCAACGGCCTAACCACTTAGCCACATAAACCCCACACTACATCGATCAGAAAGTCACTGATACTAACACAAACTGTCTAACAAATTATGAAAATATTTGAACAAGTTGTCATTCTTCGCTTCGGAACAGGACACAATAGAATAGCAAATTATAGATTGTCTATTCAGCCATATGTGCATGTGAACTTCAGACTGCAGAACAATTATTGCCCCGAACATGACCTACTGAAGCAAACAATCTGACCCATTGAAACAACACTGGAGATAAAAAAAACTACACGGATCTCTGTGTGTGCTACAAAAGACAGTGACGTTTATGCAAGAAAGAGCATTGAATATATAGATAATACATCAAGCGAACAAAAAGAAATACGGAAGGACCTTAGACATTCTCGAAGATTAAGATCAATACGCAAACAAAATGTAGTTTTTATGTTCTTGTAGTTATATTATTTTCAACAGTTTTTTGGACATGTTCCATTGCATACATTGTATGCAGACCACTGCTTGCAATCAAAGTAATGGCATATGTGACCTTTAGAAACACTCGGAAATCACTTTTCATGTTTCCAAGAAACGTTCCAGACATTTCTTGACAATGTTCATAAATAATGGAATTGTAGATCGAGTTTTACTATTCACTGAAATCAACTTTCCGCACGTTACAATGTCTGAGGGCAAATAGTGCAGACACGAGAGGCAGAAAAAAGGCTGATGATGTATACAACAATGAGTCGCTGAGACGCTCTTGTAGCAATTTTAAATCTCTGTTCTTCATTTATAGTTTGGACGAGGGTTCTCAGTTTGTGAGCGCTAGAGGTTACAGTTGTTGAAGACAAGATTTATCTGATACGATGTTTTTTATGGCCCATTTTTATTTTTGATTCGAAATTATTTTTTAATTATATTTCTCGAAAACGATATTGTCATATTATAGTAATTAATATTTAATGTTATTATATTTCTCTTGTACCATTATACGTTACATTGAGACTGTAAGCAATTCCTCGATACCGTTTCATCCTGGCAACTCGTTTAAACTTCTCTATGGAATTGAATCCGATATTTTTTGTCTTTCACAAATAACAAGACATATAATCACATAAGAGGCTTCGTGAGTAGATAAATGAAATAAATTATCGAATTCGTTAGGATCAAATAATACCTAATACTAAGACCAAGCAGTGCAGGGGCATTAACAATAAAAACTGTAGAGAAGTAATTGATAAAGAAGATACAAATGAAATATGTTGGGCATCTCATTTCATAATAATTAAAAGATGAAGACAGAGATAAAGTGTCTATGCAGAATGCTGGGTGTAACAAGAAGAGACTGGTTGAGAAATGAAGACATCGCAGAATGCTGGGTGTAACAAGAAGAGACTGGTTGAGAAATGAAGACATCGCAGAATGCTGTGTGTAACAAGAAGAGACTGGTTGAGAAATGAAGACATCGCAGAATGCTGGGTGTAACAAGAAGAGACTGGTTGAGAAATGAAGACATCGCAGAATGCTGGGTGTAACAAGAAGAGACTGGTTGAGAAATGAAGACATCGCAGAATGCTGGGTGTAACAAGAAGAGACTGGTTGAGAAATGAAGACATCGCAGAATGCTGGGTGTAACAAGAAGAGACTGGTTGAGAAATGAAGACATCGCAGAATGCTGGGTGTAACAAGAAGAGACTGGTTGAGAAATGAAGACATCGCAGAATGCTGGGTGTAACAAGAAGAGACTGGTTGAGAAATGAAGACATCGCAGAATGCTGGGTGTAACAAGAAGAGACTGGTTGAGAAATGAAGACATCGCAGAATGCTGGTTGTAACAAGAAGAGACTGGTTGAGAAATGAAGACATCGCAGAATGCTGGGTGTAACAAGAAGAGACCGGTTGAGAAATGAAGACATCGCAGAATGCTGGGTGTAACAAGAAGAGACTGGTTGAGAAATGAAGACATCGCAGAATGCTGGGTGTAACAAGAAGAGACCGGTTGAGAAATGAAGACATCGCAGAATGCTGGGTGTAACAAGAAGAGACTGGTTGAGAAATGAAGACATCGCAGAATGCTGGGTGAACAAGAAGAGACCGGTTGAGAAATGAAGACATCGCAGAATGCTGGGTGTAACAAGAAGAGACTGGTTGAGAAATGAAGACATCGCAGAATGCTGGGTGTAACAAGAAGAGACTGGTTGAGAAATGAAGACATCGCAGAATGCTGGGTGTAACAAGAAGAGACTGGTTGAGAAATGAAGACATCGCAGAATGCTGGGTGTAACAAGAAGAGACTGGTTGAGAAATGAAGACATCGCAGAATGCTGGGTGTAACAAGAAGAGACTGGTTGAGAAATGAAGACATCGCAGAATGCTGGGTGTAACAAGAAGAGACTGGTTGAGAAATGAAGACATCGCAGAATGCTGGGTGTAACAAGAAGAGACTGGTTGAGAAATGAAGACATCGCAGAATGCTGGGTGTAACAAGAAGAGACTGGTTGAGAAATGAAGACATCGCAGAATGCTGGGTGTAACAAGAAGAGACTGGTTGAGAAATGAAGACATCGCAGAATGCTGGGTGTAACAAGAAGAGACTGGTTGAGAAATGAAGACATCGCAGAATGCTGGGTGTAACAAGAAGAGACTGGTTGAGAAATGAAGACATCGCAGAATGCTGGGTGTAACAAGAAGAGACCGGTTGAGAAATGAAGACATCGCAGAATGCTGGGTGTAACAAGAAGAGACTGGTTGAGAAATGAAGACATCGCAGAATGCTGGGTGTAACAAGAAGAGACCGGTTGAGAAATGAAGACATCGCAGAATGCTGGGTGTAACAAGAAGCGACTGGTTGAGAAATGAAGACATCGCAGAATGCTGGGTGTAACAAGAAGCGACTGGTTGAGAAATGAAGACATCGCAGAATGCTGGGTGTAACAAGAAGAGACTGGTTGAGAAATGAAGACATCGCAGAATGCTGGGTGTAACAAGAAGAGACTGGTTGAGAAATGAAGACATCGCAGAATGCTGGGTGTAACAAGAAGAGACTGGTTGAGAAATAAAGACATCGCAGAATGCTGGGTGTAACAAGAAGAGACCGGTTGAGAAATAAAGACATCGCAGAATGCTGGGTGTAACAAGAAGAGACCGGTTGAGAAATGAAGACATCGCAGAATGCTGGGTGTAACAAGAAGAGACCGGTTGAGAAATGAAGACATCGCAGAATGCTGGGTGTAACAAGAAGAGACTGGTTGAGCAATGAAGACATCGCAGAATGCTGGGTGTAACAAGAAGCGACTGGTTGAGAAATAAAGACATCGCAGAATGCTGGGTGTAACAAGAAGAGACTGGTTGAGAAATGAAGACATCGCAGAATGCTGGGTGTAACAAGAAGAGACTGGTTGAGAAATGAAGACATCGCAGAATGCTGGGTGTAACAAGAAGAGACTGGTTGAGAAATAAAGACATCGCAGAATGCTGGGTGTAACAAGAAGAGACCGGTTGAGAAATAAAGACATCGCAGAATGCTGGGTGTAACAAGAAGAGACCGGTTGAGAAATGAAGACATCGCAGAATGCTGGGTGTAACAAGAAGAGACCGGTTGAGAAATGAAGACATCGCAGAATGCTGGGTGTAACAAGAAGAGACTGGTTGAGAAATGAAGACATCGCAGAATGCTGGGTGTAACAAGAAGAGACCGGTTGAGAAATGAAGACATCGCAGAATGCTGGGAGTAACAAGAAGAGACCGGTTGAGAAATGAAGACATCGCAGAATGCTGGGTGTAACAAGAAGAGACCGGTTGAGAAATGAAGACATCGCAGAATGCTGGGTGTAACAAGAAGAGACCGGTTGAGAAATGAAGACATCGCAGAATGCTGGGTGTAACAAGAAGAGACCGGTTGAGAAATGAAGATATCGCAGAATGCTGGGTGTAACAAGAAGAGACCGGTTGAGAAATGAAGACATCGCAGAATGCTGGGTGTAACAAGAAGAGACCGGTTGAGAAATGAAGACATCGCAGAATGCTGGGTGTAACAAGAAGAGACCGGTTGAGAAATGAAGACATCGCAGAATGCTGGGTGTAACAAGAAGAGACTGGTTGAGAAATGAAGACATCGCAGAATGCTGGGTGTAACAAGAAGAGACTGGTTGAGAAATGAAGACATCGCAGAATGCTGGGTGTAACAAGAAGAGACTGGTTGAGAAATGAAGACATCGCAGAATGCTGGGTGTAACAAGAAGAGACTGGTTGAGCAATGAAGACATCGCAGAATGCTGGGTGTAACAAGAAGCGACTGGTTGAGAAATAAAGACATCGCAGAATGCTGGGTGTAACAAGAAGAGACTGGTTGAGAAATGAAGACATCGCAGAATGCTGGGTGTAACAAGAAGAGACTGGTTGAGAAATGAAGACATCGCAGAATGCTGGGTGTAACAAGAAGAGACTGGTTGAGAAATAAAGACATCGCAGAATGCTGGGTGTAACAAGAAGAGACCGGTTGAGAAATAAAGACATCGCAGAATGCTGGGTGTAACAAGAAGAGACCGGTTGAGAAATGAAGACATCGCAGAATGCTGGGTGTAACAAGAAGAGACCGGTTGAGAAATGAAGACATCGCAGAATGCTGGGTGTAACAAGAAGAGACTGGTTGAGAAATGAAGACATCGCAGAATGCTGGGTGTAACAAGAAGAGACTGGTTGAGAAATGAAGACATCGCAGAATGCTGGGTGTAACAAGAAGAGACCGGTTGAGAAATGAAGACATCGCAGAATGCTGGGTGTAACAAGAAGAGACCGGTTGAGAAATGAAGACATCGCAGAATGCTGGGTGTAACAAGAAGAGACCGGTTGAGAAATGAAGACATCGCAGAATGCTGGGTGTAACAAGAAGAGACCGGTTGAGAAATGAAGACATCGCAGAATGCTGGGTGTAACAAGAAGAGACCGGTTGAGAAATGAAGACATCGCAGAATGCTGGGTGTAACAAGAAGAGACCGGTTGAGAAATGAAGACATCGCAGAATGCTGGGTGTAACAAGAAGAGACCGGTTGAGAAATGAAGACATCGCAGAATGCTGGGTGTAACAAGAAGAGACTGGTTGAGAAATGAAGACATCGCAGAATGCTGGGTGTAACAAGAAGAGACTGGTTGAGAAATGAAGACATCGCAGAATGCTGGGTGTAACAAGAAGAGACTGGTTGAGAAATGAAGACATCGCAGAATGCTGGGTGTAACAAGAAGAGACTGGTTGAGAAATGAAGACATCGCAGAATGCTGGGTGTAACAAGAAGAGACTGGTTGAGAAATGAAGACATCGCAGAATGCTGGGTGTAACAAGAAGAGACTGGTTGAGAAATGAAGACATCGCAGAATGCTGGGTGTAACAAGAAGAGACTGGTTGAGAAATGAAGACATCGCAGAATGCTGGGTGTAACAAGAAGAGACTGGTTGAGAAATGAAGACATCGCAGAATGCTGGGTGTAACAAGAAGAGACTGGTTGAGAAATGAAGACATCGCAGAATGCTGGGTGTAACAAGAAGAGACTGGTTGAGAAATGAAGACATCGCAGAATGCTGGGTGTAACAAGAAGAGACTGGTTGAGAAATGAAGACATCGCAGAATGCTGGGTGTAACAAGAAGAGAGAATGGTTGAGAAATGAAGACATCGCAGAATGCTGGGTGTAACAAGAAGAGACCGGTTGAGAAATGAAGACATCGCAGAATGCTGGGTGTAACAAGAAGAGACTGGTTCAGAAATGAAGACATCGCAGAATGCTGGGTGTAACAAGAAGAGACCGGTTGAGAAATGAAGACATCGCAGAATGCTGGGTGTAACAAGAAGCGACTGGTTGAGAAATGAAGACATCGCAGAATGCTGGGTGTAACAAGAAGCGACTGGTTGAGAAATGAAGACATCGCAGAATGCTGGGTGTAACAAGAAGAGACTGGTTGAGAAATGAAGACATCGCAGAATGCTGGGTGTAACAAGAAGAGACTGGTTGAGAAATGAAGACATCGCAGAATGCTGGGTGTAACAAGAAGAGACTGGTTGAGAAATAAAGACATCGCAGAATGCTGGGTGTAACAAGAAGAGACCGGTTGAGAAATAAAGACATCGCAGAATGCTGGGTGTAACAAGAAGAGACCGGTTGAGAAATGAAGACATCGCAGAATGCTGGGTGTAACAAGAAGAGACCGGTTGAGAAATGAAGACATCGCAGAATGCTGGGTGTAACAAGAAGAGACTGGTTGAGAATGAAGACATCGCAGAATGCTGGGTGTAACAAGAAGCGACTGGTTGAGAAATGAAGACATCGCAGAATGCTGGGTGTAACAAGAAGAGACTGGTTGAGAAATGAAGACATCGCAGAATGCTGGGTGTAACAAGAAGAGACTGGTTGAGAAATGAAGACATCGCAGAATGCTGGGTGTAACAAGAAGAGACTGGTTGAGAAATAAAGACATCGCAGAATGCTGGGTGTAACAAGAAGAGACCGGTTGAGAAATAAAGACATCGCAGAATGCTGGGTGTAACAAGAAGAGACCGGTTGAGAAATGAAGACATCGCAGAATGCTGGGTGTAACAAGAAGAGACCGGTTGAGAAATGAAGACATCGCAGAATGCTGGGTGTAACAAGAAGAGACCGGTTGAGAAATGAAGACATCGCAGAATGCTGGGTGTAACAAGAAGAGACTGGTTGAGAAATGAAGACATCGCAGAATGCTGGGTGTAACAAGAAGAGACTGGTTGAGAAATGAAGACATCGCAGAATGCTGGGTGTAACAAGAAGAGACTGGTTGAGAAATGAAGACATCGCAGAATGCTGGGTGTAAAAAGAAGAGACTGGTTGAGAAATGAAGACATCGCAGAATGCTGGGTGTAACAAGAAGAGACCGGTTGAGAAATGAAGACATCGCAGAATGCTGGGTGTAACAAGAAGAGACTGGTTGAGAAATGAAGACATCGCAGAATGCTGGGTGTAACAAGAAGAGACCGGTTGAGAAATGAAGCATCGCAGAATGCTGGTGTAACAAGAAGCGACTGGTTGAGAAATGAAGACATCGCAGAATGCTGGGTGTAACAAGAAGCGACTGGTTGAGAAATGAAGACATCGCAGAATGCTGGGTGTAACAAGAAGAGACTGGTTGAGAAATGAAGACATCGCAGAATGCTGGGTGTAACAAGAAGAGACTGGTTGAGAAATGAAGACATCGCAGAATGCTGGGTGTAACAAGAAGAGACTGGTTGAGAAATAAAGACATCGCAGAATGCTGGGTGTAACAAGAAGAGACCGGTTGAGAAATAAAGACATCGCAGAATGCTGGGTGTAACAAGAAGAGACCGGTTGAGAAATGAAGACATCGCAGAATGCTGGGTGAACAAGAAGAGACCGGTTGAGAAATGAAGACATCGCAGAATGCTGGGTGTAACAAGAAGAGACTGGTTGAGCAATGAAGACATCGCAGAATGCTGGGTGTAACAAGAAGAGACCGGTTGAGAAATAAAGACATCGCAGAATGCTGGGTGTAACAAGAAGAGACCGGTTGAGAAATGAAGACATCGCAGAATGCTGGGTGTAACAAGAAGAGACCGGTTGAGAAATGAAGACATCGCAGAATGCTGGGTGTAACAAGAAGAGACTGGTTGAGAAATGAAGACATCGCAGAATGCTGGGTGTAACAAGAAGAGACCGGTTGAGAAATGAAGACATCGCAGAATGCTGGGTGTAACAAGAAGAGACCGGTTGAGAAATGAAGACATCGCAGAATGCTGGGTGTAACAAGAAGAGACCGGTTGAGAAATGAAGACATCGCAGAATGCTGGGTGTAACAAGAAGAGACCGGTTGAGAAATGAAGATATCGCAGAATGCTGGGTGTAACAAGAAGAGACCGGTTGAGAAATGAAGACATCGCAGAATGCTGGGTGTAACAAGAAGAGACCGGTTGAGAAATGAAGACATCGCAGAATGCTGGGTGTAACAAGAAGAGACCGGTTGAGAAATGAAGACATCGCAGAATGCTGGGTGTAACAAGAAGAGACTGGTTGAGAAATGAAGACATCGCAGAATGCTGGGTGTAACAAGAAGAGACTGGTTGAGAAATGAAGACATCGCAGAATGCTGGGTGTAACAAGAAGAGACTGGTTGAGAAATGAAGACATCGCAGAATGCTGGGTGTAACAAGAAGAGACTGGTTGAGCAATGAAGACATCGCAGAATGCTGGGTGTAACAAGAAGCGACTGGTTGAGAAATAAAGACATCGCAGAATGCTGGGTGTAACAAGAAGAGACTGGTTGAGAAATGAAGACATCGCAGAATGCTGGGTGTAACAAGAAGAGACTGGTTGAGAAATGAAGACATCGCAGAATGCTGGTTGTAACAAGAAGAGACTGGTTGAGAAATAAAGACATCGCAGAATGCTGGGTGTAACAAGAAGAGACCGGTTGAGAAATAAAGACATCGCAGAATGCTGGGTGTAACAAGAAGAGACCGGTTGAGAAATGAAGACATCGCAGAATGCTGGGTGTAACAAGAAGAGACCGGTTGAGAAATGAAGACATCGCAGAATGCTGGGTGTAACAAGAAGAGACTGGTTGAGAAATGAAGACATCGCAGAATGCTGGGTGTAACAAGAAGAGACTGGTTGAGAAATGAAGACATCGCAGAATGCTGGGTGTAACAAGAAGAGACCGGTTGAGAAATGAAGACATCGCAGAATGCTGGGTGTAACAAGAAGAGACCGGTTGAGAAATGAAGACATCGCAGAATGCTGGGTGTAACAAGAAGAGACCGGTTGAGAAATGAAGACATCGCAGAATGCTGGGTGTAACAAGAAGAGACCGGTTGAGAAATGAAGACATCGCAGAATGCTGGGAGTAACAAGAAGAGACCGGTTGAGAAATGAAGACATCGCAGAATGCTGGGTGTAACAAGAAGAGACCGGTTGAGAAATGAAGACATCGCAGAATGCTGGGTGTAACAAGAAGAGACCGGTTGAGAAATGAAGACATCGCAGAATGCTGGGTGTAACAAGAAGAGACTGGTTGAGAAATGAAGACATCGCAGAATGCTGGGTGTAACAAGAAGAGACTGGTTGAGAAATGAAGACATCGCAGAATGCTGGGTGTAACAAGAAGAGACTGGTTGAGAAATGAAGACATCGCAGAATGCTGGGTGTAACAAGAAGAGACTGGTTGAGAAATGAAGACATCGCAGAATGCTGGGTGTAACAAGAAGAGACTGGTTGAGAAATGAAGACATCGCAGAATGCTGGGTGTAACAAGAAGAGACTGGTTGAGAAATGAAGACATCGCAGAATGCTGGGTGTAACAAGAAGAGACTGGTTGAGAAATGAAGACATCGCAGAATGCTGGGTGTAACAAGAAGAGACTGGTTGAGAAATGAAGACATCGCAGAATGCTGGGTGTAACAAGAAGAGACTGGTTGAGAAATGAAGACATCGCAGAATGCTGGGTGTAACAAGAAGAGACTGGTTGAGAAATGAAGACATCGCAGAATGCTGGGTGTAACAAGAAGAGACTGGTTGAGAAATGAAGACATCGCAGAATGCTGGGTGTAACAAGAAGAGAGAATGGTTGAGAAATGAAGACATCGCAGAATGCTGGGTGTAACAAGAAGAGACCGGTTGAGAAATGAAGACATCGCAGAATGCTGGGTGTAACAAGAAGAGACTGGTTCAGAAATGAAGACATCGCAGAATGCTGGGTGTAACAAGAAGAGACCGGTTGAGAAATGAAGACATCGCAGAATGCTGGGTGTAACAAGAAGCGACTGGTTGAGAAATGAAGACATCGCAGAATGCTGGGTGTAACAAGAAGCGACTGGTTGAGAAATGAAGACATCGCAGAATGCTGGGTGTAACAAGAAGAGACTGGTTGAGAAATGAAGACATCGCAGAATGCTGGGTGTAACAAGAAGAGACTGGTTGAGAAATGAAGACATCGCAGAATGCTGGGTGTAACAAGAAGAGACTGGTTGAGAAATAAAGACATCGCAGAATGCTGGGTGTAACAAGAAGAGACCGGTTGAGAAATAAAGACATCGCAGAATGCTGGGTGTAACAAGAAGAGACCGGTTGAGAAATGAAGACATCGCAGAATGCTGGGTGTAACAAGAAGAGACCGGTTGAGAAATGAAGACATCGCAGAATGCTGGGTGTAACAAGAAGAGACTGGTTGAGAAATGAAGACATCGCAGAATGCTGGGTGTAACAAGAAGCGACTGGTTGAGAAATGAAGACATCGCAGAATGCTGGGTGTAACAAGAAGAGACTGGTTGAGAAATGAAGACATCGCAGAATGCTGGGTGTAACAAGAAGAGACTGGTTGAGAAATGAAGACATCGCAGAATGCTGGGTGTAACAAGAAGAGACCGGTTGAGAAATAAAGACATCGCAGAATGCTGGGTGTAACAAGAAGAGACCGGTTGAGAAATAAAGACATCGCAGAATGCTGGGTGTAACAAGAAGAGACCGGTTGAGAAATGAAGACATCGCAGAATGCTGGGTGTAACAAGAAGAGACCGGTTGAGAAATGAAGACATCGCAGAATGCTGGGTGTAACAAGAAGAGACCGGTTGAGAAATGAAGACATCGCAGAATGCTGGGTGTAACAAGAAGAGACTGGTTGAGAAATGAAGACATCGCAGAATGCTGGGTGTAACAAGAAGAGACTGGTTGAGAAATGAAGACATCGCAGAATGCTGGGTGTAACAAGAAGAGACTGGTTGAGAAATGAAGACATCGCAGAATGCTGGGTGTAACAAGAAGAGACCGGTTGAGAAATGAAGACATCGCAGAATGCTGGGTGTAACAAGAAGAGACCGGTTGAGAAATGAAGACATCGCAGAATGCTGGGTGTAACAAGAAGAGACCGGTTGAGAAATGAAGACATCGCAGAATGCTGGGTGTAACAAGAAGAGACCGGTTGAGAAATGAAGACATCGCAGAATGCTGGGTGTAACAAGAAGAGACCGGTTGAGAAATGAAGACATCGCAGAATGCTGGGTGTAACAAGAAGAGACCGGTTGAGAAATGAAGACATCGCAGAATGCTGGGTGTAACAAGAAGAGACCGGTTGAGAAATGAAGACATCGCAGAATGCTGGGTGTAACAAGAAGAGACCGGTTGAGAAATGAAGACATCGCAGAATGCTGGGTGTAACAAGAAGAGACTGGTTGAGAAATGAAGACATCGCAGAATGCTGGGTGTAACAAGAAGAGACTGGTTGAGAAATGAAGACATCGCAGAATGCTGGGTGTAACAAGAAGAGACTGGTTGAGAAATGAAGACATCGCAGAATGCTGGGTGTAACAAGAAGAGACTGGTTGAGAAATGAAGACATCGCAGAATGATGGGTGTAACAAGAAGAGACTGGTTGAGAAATGAAGACATCGCAGAATGCTGGGTGTAACAAGAAGAGACTGGTTGAGAAATGAAGACATCGCAGAATGCTGGGTGTAACAAGAAGAGACTGGTTGAGAAATGAAGACATCGCAGAATGCTGGGTGTAACAAGAAGAGACTGGTTGAGAAATGAAGACATCGCAGAATGCTGGGTGTAACAAGAAGAGACTGGTTGAGAAATGAAGACATCGCAGAATGCTGGGTGTAACAAGAAGAGACTGGTTGAGAAATGAAGACATCGCAGAATGCTGGGTGTAACAAGAAGAGACTGGTTGAGAAATGAAGACATCGCAGAATGCTGGGTGTAACAAGAAGAGACTGGTTGAGAAATGAAGACATCGCAGAATGCTGGGTGTAACAAGAAGAGACCGGTTGAGAAATAAAGACATCGCAGAATGCTGGGTGTAACAAGAAGAGACTGGTTGAGAAATGAAGACATCGCAGAATGCTGGGTGTAACAAGAAGAGACCGGTTGAGAAATGAAGACATCGCAGAATGCTGGGTGTAACAAGAAGAGACCGGTTGAGAAATGAAGACATCGCAGAATGCTGGGTGTAACAAGAAGAGACCGGTTGAGAAATGAAGACATCGCAGAATGCTGGGTGTAACAAGAAGAGACCGGTTGAGAATGAAGACATCGCAGAATGCTGGGTGTAACAAGAAGAGACGGGTTGAGAAATGAAGACATCGCAGAATGCTGGGTGTAACAAGAAGAGACCGGTTGAGAAATGAAGACATCGCAGAATGCTGGGTGTAACAAGAAGAGACCGGTTGAGAAATGAAGACATCGCAGAATGCTGGGTGTAACAAGAAGAGACCGGTTGAGAAATGAAGACATCGCAGAATGCTGGGTGTAACAAGAAGAGACTGGTTGAGAAATGAAGACATCGCAGAATGCTGGGTGTAACAAGAAGAGACTGGTTGAGAAATGAAGACATCGCAGAATGCTGGGTGTAACAAGAAGAGACTGGTTGAGAAATGAAGACATCGCAGAATGCTGGGTGTAACAAGAAGAGACTGGTTGAGAAATGAAGACATCGCAGAATGATGGGTGTAACAAGAAGAGACTGGTTGAGAAATGAAGACATCGCAGAATGCTGGGTGTAACAAGAAGAGACTGGTTGAGAAATGAAGACATCGCAGAATGCTGGGTGTAACAAGAAGAGACTGGTTGAGAAATGAAGACATCGCAGAATGCTGGGTGTAACAAGAAGAGACTGGTTGAGAAATGAAGACATCGCAGAATGCTGGGTGTAACAAGAAGAGACTGGTTGAGAAATGAAGACATCGCAGAATGCTGGGTGTAACAAGAAGAGACTGGTTGAGAAATGAAGACATCGCAGAATGCTGGGTGTAACAAGAAGAGACTGGTTGAGAAATGAAGACATCGCAGAATGCTGGGTGTAACAAGAAGAGACTGGTTGAGAAATGAAGACATCGCAGAATGCTGGGTGTAACAAGAAGAGACCGGTTGAGAAATAAGACATCGCAGAATGCTGGGTGTAACAAGAAGAGACCGGTTGAGAAATGAAGACATCGCAGAATGCTGGGAGTAACAAGAAGAGACCGGTTGAGAAATGAAGACATCGCAGAATGCTGGGTGTAACAAGAAGAGACCGGTTGAGAAATGAAGACATCGCAGAATGCTGGGTGTAACAAGAAGAGACTGGTTGAGAAATGAAGACATCGCAGAATGCTGGGTGTAACAAGAAGAGACCGGTTGAGAAATGAAGACATCGCAGAATGCTGGGTGTAACAAGAAGAGACCGGTTGAGAAATGAAGACATCGCAGAATGCTGGGTGTAACAAGAAGAGACCGGTTGAGAAATGAAGACATCGCAGAATGCTGGGTGTAACAAGAAGAGACCGGTTGAGAAATGAAGACATCGCAGAATGCTGGGTGTAACAAGAAGAGACCGGTTGAGAAATGAAGACATCGCAGAATGCTGGGTGTAACAAGAAGAGACCGGTTGAGAAATGAAGACATCGCAGAATGCTGGGTGTAACAAGAAGAGACCGGTTGAGAAATGAAGACATCGCAGAATGCTGGGTGTAACAAGAAGAGACCGGTTGAGAAATGAAGACATCGCAGAATGCTGGGTGTACCAAGAAGAGACTGGTTGAGAAATGAAGACATCGCAGAATGCTGGGTGTAACAAGAAGAGACTGGTTGAGAAATGAAGACATCGCAGAATGCTGGGTGTAACAAGAAGAGACTGGTTGAGAAATGAAGACATCGCAGAATGCTGGGTGTAACAAGAAGAGACTGGTTGAGAAATGAAGACATCGCAGAATGCTGGGTGTAACAAGAAGAGACTGGTTGAGAAATGAAGACATCGCAGAATGCTGGGTGTAACAAGAAGAGACCGGTTGAAAAATGAAGACATCAGGAAAAAGTGGGTACAGCATCAGTACTAGACTTCATCAAGAAACAACAAATTAAATAGTTCGACCACGTAGGCAGATTACCAATAGACAGTGCACCTCAAAGAGTAATGCTGCTGCGATTCAATGGATACAAAGCAAAAGGCCGGCCATGCAAAATATGGACCTCAGAGATAACAGAGGCGACGAAAGAGACTATCTAAGAAGCGCATACAAGGGGACGTTTTAGAAATCTCTTCTTGACCTGACGCTGTGAGGCAAACAGGATTATAGAAAGGAATCTCATTTCAAACGATGTTATTCTCTGTAGAAAATCATTCTAGGAGACATGCTACATAGCAGACGTAGAATAGAAACAACAAACAGAAGATGTGTACAGAATGTTATAACTGAGTTTAATATGACTGTGACAGACGTAGGAGAGAAACAACAAGGAGAAGATGTGTACAGAATGTTATAACTGAGTTTAGTATGACTGTGGCAGACGTAGGAGAGAAACAACAAATAGAAGATGTGTACAGAATGTTATAACTGAGTTTAGTATGACTGTGACAGATGTAGGAGAGAAACAACAAACAGAAGATGTGTACAGAATGTTATAACTGATTTAGTATTACTGTGGCAAACGTTGGACATCTCACAAAAGACAGAAAGGCAAGTAAAGCCGATGTAGTTAGAGATTAGTTCCAACAGGGACGAGTTAAATGACGATCTGGAATCTGAATAGTAACAATTAATTATGTTTATGTTTTGCATACCAGTTGTCGTTTACCCATTTTATTATTTGTGTCAATAATGTTTATAAGTATGTTTCTGAAATGTTATTGTTGGGATATTTACAAGAAAGAAGTTGACTTTATGACACTGTCACATAGTTCATTAACTGTCACATATATTTTTATGGTGCTGCCACTCGTGACCACTAATAACGTATTTAGCGTTGATGGCGTTTGATGAAATATTCAAACGAAGCTGAAGTGTTCTGTCACTTTGCCATTTCATAGTGTACATGACCCGAATCATGTGCAAGTCCAAATTAAAGATATTAGTGTTTACCATGAAAAGTACGACAAGCTATTTTCCCATTCAAAATCTCTTTATAGTGTCACTTCCAGCATACGTTTTCTTTCTGTAAATGATGATCAATGCCTCACATAAATAAGACTGGCATTGTCACATATAAATATATTTGGTACTGTCAGACACAAATAAAGTTGACACTGCTTCATATAAATAATGTTGACATTGTCATATATAAGTAAGGTTGACATTGTCGCATACAAATTAGGTGGACATTGTCACATATAAGTAAGGTTGACATTGTCACATATAAATTAGGTGGACATTGTTTCATATACATAATATTGACATCGTCAAATATAAATGAGGTTGACATTGTCACACCTAAATAAGGGTGCCAATAATAATAATAATTCCTCTCGTATCGCTCAATCTCCTCCATGGAACTGAGATCGATATTTCCTGCCTCTCTTAACAAAGTTCGTTTCAGGGTCTCTTTAGGTCGACCTCTCTTTCTTGAACCCTTTCCATCCCACTTCAATACCTGCTTTGATATTCGTTGATTATTTCTCCTCAAGGTGTGCCCAACATATCTCCATCTTCTCTTTCTTATAACAGTTGTCACTAGTGGTTGACCAGACATGTCTCTGATTTCATCACTTCTACTGAATTCGTTAAATTTTATATTCATTATTTTTCGCAGACATCTATTTTCAAATGCATTCAACTTGCTTTCTATATCTTTAGTCATTTTCCAACTCTCGTTGGCATATGTTAGAATTGATACAACATTTGTATTGAAAATTAGTAATTTAGTTTTAATACTATATAACTTGCAGTTCCATATTTTATTTAGACTTTTAAAAGCTGATGTTGCTTTGCCAATTCGTATCATAATTTATTTTTAACATTTCCTGTGCAATCAAAATTGCTACCTAAATAGGTGAACTACTCTGTTATTTTTATCATTTTAGATTCCAGTGTGATATCTGCATTACCTGCCATAGGTGTCTTCATTATATTTGTTTTTTCATAGCTTATCTGCAGTCCAACTTTTGATGCTATAGATGACAAGTTGTCTGTTAAGGGTGCCAATGCCTCACATGAAAAGGTTGATACTGACTGGCATAACCAAGATTGACATTGTCACATATAAAGTAAGGTTGACATTGTCACTCATAAATAAGTTTGACACCGTTACATACAAATAAGACTGAAACACATCCACGCATAAATTGGAAAGAAGTAACATACACCGTTCTAAAACAAATAATACAAATACAAGGAAGTAAGTATTCTGGTAAATATGTGTCTACAGAAGAATATAACAAATCACATAATCTGCTGGGATGATTAATGCTGACGTGATGAAAAAGATAACGCACAGAAAGTTAGTTACCAACATAAGATAGGCACAATCACTAGTCTTTCTTTCTTTTGTCCTTCTCTGCTTTTTTGCCGCTAGGCTTAGCAGGTTTAACTGATGATCGGTTTCTGAGATAATGCACGCTCGTTCGCTTGATATGCTGTGGTATTGTGGAGTTTTAAGATGTCTGTAACTCCATCAACCCATCTTTTCTTGGTCTGCCCTTTCCTCTGTGATGATTCCATTTTCAGGTTGTACGCTCTTGCAACTGGTGTATTCGGGTTCATTCTGACCAAGTGGCCAAACCACTTGAGTCTCTGTTTTTCAATAAATCTAATAGCAGGTGTTATTCCGACTGTTCTTCTAATTTCCTCATTTTTTATATGGTCTATTCTTGTTTTATTTACTGCTTTCCTCAGGCATCTCATTTCGCATGTGGTAATTTTCCTTTCTTGTTCTTTTGTCAGTGCCCATGTTTGGCACTGGTAGCACATGTTGGTATAAAGATTGAATTTATAATCTGTCTTTTAGTCACTATTGGAATAGCTGAGTGTTTCAAAATTGGGGTAAGCTGTTATGTAATGTTGTTGTAATGTAATTTTGTCAGTGTCCATGTTTGGCTCTGGTAGCACTAGTACATGTCATTAAAATGTGAAATTTAGAACACTTGGTGACAACGAACAAATTCAATGGAGCATGAAACACAGGAACACCGAAAGTGTAAGTTATTTAAAGTCTAACCTCATTATATGGAACAACTAGCAGTTGCACCCATTCTTTACAAGGGGAATTTAATTTAAATCTAGTAATATTTCAACAACTTTACAGTTACATTTGTTATCCTTTTCCACTGATCTTCCAAGTCGTTCCTCTTTAGTTTCTCATCATCGCATTTACACACCTCCGATGCTTGTATTCCCGCGTAATAACTAATCTTTCCTCCTCTGTCACCATGTTTCTGTTCTTCATTTTTCTTATCTTATCATTCTCCAACCACATATCTCTAGCCTCATTAGTTTCGATAGATCTACGAAATTGTATAATTTCTGAAATTTTAAAGTCACAAATAGTGCGAGACTGAGCATATTAAAGAAACATGAAGCATCCCATCAAAATCGGCTAAAATAACAATTGGCACATTGAATTTATTGAGATTATAAGTTTATCACAGTATTTTAAAAACAAAAGAAACAACAATTTGGCCCGAGCGCATGAATCGAACACATGGTCTAGCGCATGGTAGAAGGTACTGTTTTCAATTACGCTACACGAACCAGTTAGCAAATGTGTTTAAAATACGTGTTAATACTAGTGACTTCATCATAGCTTTAACATGGGACCCACACGTTGAGACATGAATACACCATTTCGTTTTTTAACTTTTCATGCCACTTTGTTAAGTTGGAATTTAAATATAGAGACGAACTAATAGTCCAGTGTTATCATTTTTACATCTTCCCATCTATGGAAGCTACCCTCTTGCAAAATTTCAAGTCCGTAGGATGTTTACATATCTTCAAACAATGGGAACAGACACACACACACGCAATTTCATTATGGTTCTTCAACTTATTCTTATATAAATATTGATATAAAAAATCAAATTGATAATGAACATAGACGTTTGTGGAGATTGATGATCATCTACACTAGCCAGTATAGCACCTGATGATCATCTACACTAGCTAGTATAGCACCTGATGATCATCTACACTAGCGAGTATAGCACCTGATGATCATCTACACTAGCCAGTATAGCACCTGATGATCATCTACACTAGCCAGTACAGCTCCTGATGATCATCTACACTAGCCAGTATAGCACCTGATGATCATCTACACTAGCCAGTATAGCACCTGATGATCATCTACACTAGCGAGTATAGCACCTGATGATCATCTACACTAGCGAGTATAGCACCTGATGATCATCTACACTAGCCAGTATAGCACCTGATGATCATCTACACTAGCCAGTATAGCACCTGATGATCATCTACACTAGCCAGTATAGCACCTGATGATCATCTACACTAGCCAGTATAGCACCTGATGATCATCTACACTAGCGAGTATAGCACCTGATGATCATCTACACTAGCCAGTATAGCACCTGATGATCATCTACACTAGCCAGTATAGCACCTGATGATCATCTACACTAGCGAGTATAGCACCTGATGATCATCTACACTAGCCAGTATAGCACCTGATGATCATCTACACTAGCCAGTATAGCACCTGATGATCATCTACACTAGCCAGTATAGCACCTGATGATCATCTACACTAGCGAGTATAGCACCTGATGATCATCTACACTAGCCAGTATAGCACCTGATGATCATCTACACTAGCCAGTATAGCACCTGATGATCATCTACACTAACCAGCATAGCACCTGATGATCATCTACACTAGCGAGTATAGCACCTGATGATCATCTACACTAGCCAGTACAGCACCTGATGATCATCTACACTAGCCAGTATAGCACCTGATGATCATCTACACTAGCGAGTATAGAACCTGATGATCATCTACACTAGCCAGTATAGCACCTGATGATCATCTACACTAGCGAGTATAGCACCTGATGATCATCTACACTAGCCAGTATAGCACCTGATGATCATCTACACTAGCCAGTACATCACCTGATGATCATCTACACTAGCCAGTATAGCACCTGATGATCATCTACACTAGCCAGTATAGCACCTGATGATCATCTACACTAGCCAGTATAGCACCTGATGATCATCTACACTAGCCAGTATAGCACCTGATGATCATCTACACTAGCGAGTATAGCACCTGATGATCATCTACACTAGCCAGTATAGCACCTGATGATCATCTACACTAGCCAGTATAGCACCTGATGATCATCTACACTAGCCAGTATAGCACCTGATGATCATCTACACTAGCCAGTATAGCACCTGATGATCATCTACACTAGCCAGTACAGCACCTGATGATCAGTAAAATTACTAAAAACAAAAGATATCTTGTCCAATAACAAGTTAAGGATATTTGATTAAAATATCAAGTCTGTCCTTACGTCTGGGACGGAAACATGAGCTAGCGACAATAATGTCAACAAGAACAAGGTACAGACTATTATAATTGGGTACTGGACAGAATAGAAGAGCAGAATTGATATGACAAGGTTATTAATGAGAAACTTGAGAAGACAAAGTAAAAAAAAACACTAAACGAAAAGAGCTTAAACAACTACATTTGTGTTGGACGTTAAGAAGACCAGATAAGATATATTAAGAAGACCAGCTAAGATATGTTAAGAAGACCAGCTAAGATATATTAAGAAGACCAGCTAAGATATATTAAGAAGACCAGCTAAGATATATTAAGAAGACCAGCTAACGTATATTAAGAAGAACAGATAAGAGTAAAGCAAATCAGGTTTTATTCTAGAGCAACACAGGAGAAGAAACAGTGGAAGAATAAAAACAGACACAGAGAATCTGAAAATGGATAGTATGGTGTGTGTGACAGCATACGCAGGCACGGGCGGGATATCCCTTAAAATAATGACACATGATTTTTGAATGACTGCTCTTCACACTAACCTGATACGATTATTACAATTTCTCTTATAACTTAAACAACTTTTATTTATAGACCAATAAAAGGCATTTGATAGAGTAAACAGGGACACATTGTGGAAGATCCTTGAAGAATATGGCGTCCAGGAACAACTATTTAGTAACATCATGGCCTTATATCAAGATAGCCAGAGTACAGTAAGAACAACAGAAGGAATGACCGACTGGTTCTCTATTACATCAGGTGTTAGACAAGGTTGTGTCCTCTCACCACTACTCTTTATTGCATATATGGATAACATAACTCAAATATCAAATTCAGATAATGACGAAATAAATTAATTGCTTTTTGCAGATGATCAGTGCCTGATACATCAAAATGAACAAGATCTACAATAACACATTGGCGCCCTGAATCAAAATTGTATAAATCATGACATGAAAATCAACAACACTAAAACAGAAATAATGAATATGGGAAGAAAACATAATAAGCTAGACATCCATGTTAATGGCACTAAAATAAACCAAGTGAAAGAATTCAAATACTTAGGAAGCATATTCACAGAAGACGGAAAACTGGATAGAGAGATAGAGGCTAGAGTACAAAAGCAAATGCTGTAACCTACTAGCTAGCCCCATTGTTAAGGCACCCAAAAATTTCACTGACAGCAAAACAACAGATGATCAACAGCATTTTCATACCTACTTTGTGTTACCAGATCCAAACATGGACAATGGGCAAAGCGCAGTCACAAAAAATTACTACATGTGAAATGCGCTGTCTGCGAAACTTTAATAACAACACCAGAAAAGACAGTCACCAACATCAGCATAAGTAAGAAAGTTGGCACAGAACCTTGTTTGAAATACACTGAGAAACAAAGAATTAAGTGGTTTGGACACTTAATAAGAATGCATCCAAACTCCACAGTATACATAATCGTCTACAACAGAACATCAGGTAAGAAGGCGAGAGGAAGACCACGAAAAAGATGGTTAGATGACATAGCAGAATCCTGTCAAAGAGCAACAATAACAATCACCCAAGCCAACCGAAGAGCGCAAGACAAAAACATAAACCACGACACTGGGCAATAGTTCGGTAGCAGTGTGACGACAAAAGAAGAACAAGAAGAAGACTATTAGAATTAGTCAATCAATTTAAATATTACATTTAGTTGAACAATTTATATCTTTGCAAAATGTATCTTTATTCTCAGTGTGTCTCGTTTAACACATACGTATTCAAAAAGAGATTTGTGTTACTACCGTGCTACTAACACTTTCCCAATGTTAATTTACATCTTCTTCATTTTATTTTGTGGACTCCCAGTCATTCTTTACAAATCCGCTGTTCATCGAAGAACTGTTCTTGTCAATGCATTTTCTGGCATACAACATAATAACTAATTCATCTCCTTCTTAATCGTTTAATTTCTTATGTCTTGGTCACTCCCGAGTGGTTACCGGGCCCAATTTGGGGTGTAAATAATAGAACCACTGTTACCTGCCACGCATGTCTTAAGAGTCGACTAAGGAGGTTTGCTTGAAATCGGATGCATTTGTCCTAAGCGTGTAGAAGTCTATGCGTTTAGGGGCCAGCCAAACCAATGTGCAACGTATACACGTTCTTGGCAAAGATCAAATATATCACAAAGAGTGATTAAAATTGGTCGTAAAGAACGAACGCAAAGAAGAAGAAGAATCGTTTAATAATGGTCTCCAAGGATACAATGTTTCTTCCTTGTAAAAGATCTGTATTTACAATCGTATTTAGAGACAATTTGCAGGACTCTTCTTAAGCATATGTTTAAAAATGTCTCTAGCTTGTGTATGATGCTGACGGTTATTTTACAGCAATCACTTCTGCATAACAACACTACCATAACACTGCAACTATAGAATTGAAACATGGTAAATACTGTCATATGGTTTGCTTGATAATAGCTATTTGGTTGAAACGTTGCTAAGTATTATCATTGTTTTTTTATTTTGCAAAACTACAGTACTTTGTTGTTACGCGTTTCGATAAATGTTTTGCGGGCTTTTTTGATTTTTCTAATGATGTTCTTTTCTGAATCACAATCCTGGGATACTGTACTTTCCAGGTATTCAAAATCCTGAATTTACTCAATGATTTTATTTTGCAACACAATTGGGATTTCAGAATTTTTTAATTTCTCATTACTTTAGTTTATGCTACACTAATATTAAGTTTTATTGATCTTTGGAATATTAACCAAAGTTATGCATTAATGCAAAAATTAGAGAAAATATTGCACTTGTCATGTCAGAAGAAACAAATTGCCACTTTGTTCCAGAAAGATAAATAATGATCATCATTATTTTACATACTTTATGCTGTTCACATTCTTCTTCTTCATTTTATTTTACTGTCAAAAAATTGGACATTACTAGATTGCAAGATTTACCAGAACAATATCCCTGCACTACCTGGTCTACGTAGTAGATCGTAGTGTGGTTCAGTTCTGCAACCTCTGACCACGTCTGAGCTCGTAGTTCGCTAAAGGTCAAACAGTTTTGAAGTATGACTACATGTTTCTAAGTCATGCATTGAAATGCATCTGTAATGAATATCTTGAGTGTGTATAGGTGTCTTAATAATCTACAGTGGTACGTGACACGTTTTAATTCGAAACAGAATCGTCTATACCAGTGTTTCCCAACCTTTTTGTGCCATGCCCCACCAAAACCTTTCAAAATTCGATGTCCCTCCCTTCCTCCTATGTAACATATACAAAATAAATTATTTGTCAAAATTCGAATTGTTCATTGAAGAAACTTAAATGATAGGTTTAGGAAGAAATCACTAGGAAATTGTTGAGGAAAAACAGTAAGTAAATTTTCAAAACATATAATGGAGAACTGAAATTCAAGTACGATATGATTTTAATGATACATTTTTATATATTATTTTAATTATTAGTAATTATTTATTACTTACACTTAGTGAGATCATTGCGCTTGATGCATGCTGCAAGAGATTTTAATTTAGGTTCTAATTTAGTTAGCGTCAGCCTTAAGTCTCCTCGTTGTGTTACATCCAGCCGATTTTTACGCTTAATTATATAAATTTGTTTATATAATTATGATGCTCCGGGTCAGAATTTGTAGCTATTTTACCAGACCAAATATTTGCCATTTAAAAATTCTACTAATTTTTTTTTTCCGATCCAGAAGCACTTGAGCTTTTTCAGCTCTTCGGCTCGGTGCCATGGACAACGTAACCCTTCGGTTCGGTGCCACGAACACCGTAAATCTGGAGAACCTGTGGCTTTCCTGGCCGCCCGTGGAATTGAAACGCATTCATAGGGGCTTGTCACTCGTCGTCTAATGAGCTACGAACACGCTGCGCAGAAGGGCATCCTACTAAATGATATAGTTCTTATCTTCTGTTGATAGCTTTATGTCTTCCTATGTTGTGTTGCTTTCTCTTTTTTCTCTCTCTTCCTCTCTTCTCTCTCTTCTCTCTCTCTCTCTCTTCTCTCTCTCTCTCTCTCTCTCTCTCTCATCTATCTAGCATGTGTCGCATCTGGCGCTAAGATCAAGAACAAATACACACTATTTCTCTATATTCTTTGCCAACAACTGTATTGTATTCTAACAACTGTATTGTATTCTAACAATTGTATTGTATTCTAACAACTGTATTGTATTCTAACAACTGTATTGTATTCTAACAACTATTGTATTCTAACAACTATTGTATTCTAACAACTATTGTATTCTAACAACTGTATTGTATTCTAACAACTATTGTATTCTAACAACTATTGTATTCTAACAACTGTATTGTATTCTAACAACTGTATTGTATTCTAACAACTATTGTATTCTAACAACTATTGTATTCTAACAACTATTGTATTCTAACAACTATTGTATTCTAACAACTAATGTATTCTAACAAATATTGTATTCCAACTATGATTCATTTCATTCAGTTTTTGTTCTACTTTACTCGTCTAGAGCGTTTTGAATCTTCTATGTTTTCGTTTACCCTCTGGTGCCCATCTCAGTGCAGTTTTCGTGACAGAGTTATAATCTCCACGCGTATCACATATCCGATCCATCTTTAGTGTCTATTTTGGATGAATGTAGTCATATTCTCTTGCTCGCACTGTGCAAGCAGTTCTTGATTATGGTATTTGGCCAGAGCTAGAACTAAGATTTCTCGTTAGGTCTTTCTCCTGTCAGAGACTATTTGTAGTTGATATTCAATATACATTACAGAACAAACACATAATACAGTTTTTTAACTTGCATATCATTTACAGGGCTTTGCGAATCAACCCCAGCTTTTTAACGCTGTTTGTGATTTTACTAGGCATTATTACGTTCAGTAGTTTGTCATTGCTTTCTGAACGGGTGGTGCCATTGTCCTTTTGTAAAAATCCATGCGAAACAATTTGCAACCAAACTGTCCGCAGCGTGATTCGAACTCAGAAGGTCAGGGTTAATAGACCGAGTTACTATCCCCTAGGCCACAGACGCCACCAAGCACATAATAAACAAAACGTAAAATCAATAAAACACAAAATGCAAAAAGTTTTCACGAAATAGTAATAAATCAATGCGAGCAAGAATTAAAATGCAAAACAGACAGAAACGAACCAACAACTAAAACAATCAATGCACAAACAGAACCACAGAATAATCAATCAAGAACAGACTGAACATAACTCAAATATAAGCATTAAAACGTACACGAACTTGCAGACAATTATTATAGACATTAATCTTGTTTTTTAGCTCATGTTAACTTTGCACAACAATAACTTATCTAATAAATAAAGTTTGTCAAAGTAAAAATTGGGAAATATTTTAGATGAAAAAGGTTGGGAGATGGATACATTGTGAAAAAGACAAAATTGCAAACTATGATTGTTTTTAGAGATTAACGATTTCAAAATAAAGCTTATGATATAATCGATCAAGAAATTATGGTTGGGAAGGTAGGGATGATTTGCAAAGAAATAATTACAATTTTGAGAATAAGAGAATTATATTATAAAAAGTCGTGTCTCTACGACGAGACAATTTTGTGGTCAAGAATTGAAGAAACTTTTCAAATAAGAATTCAAAGCAGACAGCAAGTATAAATATCTTCTTCTTCTCTTCCACCATTTACTTCTTTATAGAAGTGTTGGGTGAGAGGGGATATAGTAATCTTGTGTTTTCTTGTTTTTACGCACTTTGTAAGCTGATATTGATTTTCGTAAGGCTGTTCTTGATGCCGTCGCTCCATCTTTGCGTGGTCTTCCTCTTGTTTTGCACTCATTATACTTTTTCTGTGTGGCTCTCTGTGGTAGAAGATACCAGGGCATTCTTGTCAGGTGTCCAAACCATTTAATCTGTAGTTCTTTTATGAATTGCATGACTGGTTTCACATCCAGTCTCCTTCTGATTTCTTCATTTCTAATTTTTTCTCTTATTGTCACCCTCCAGCTCTTCTATGAAACCTCATCTCTGTCGTTATGATTTTCCGCTCTTTAGTTGCTGTTATTGGCCATGTTTGACACTGGTAACAAACATACTGTTGGCAAGAATATCGTTCTTATGAGATTTGCTTTAGGTTTTAACGGTATCAAGTAGAGATATGATGAATGAACATAGGTGTACAAGTATTTATAAGGTATTTAGGAAAGTAAAGTAAATGAAACATGTCAGACATAAAGATCAGTGATACTTTGATCTAAACTTTATTTGATGGGAAGGTTGAGGAACCAGGAACAACAAGAAGACCGAGACACAAGTGGAAGGGACACATCAGCGATGGACTGCTATGTCATCATACTTCAACATCTAAGGTGTGCTAGTAAGGGAACGATAGACGTAAAAGCCTCTTAGTGTAACAATCAACTTTGAAGTTTATTGATAATTTTTAGCTTATGTAATGTTGAATATGAAAGTTTGCAGCTCAAGTGGTAGTGAGCTGGATCACAAAATCAAGCGTTCCTGGTTCAAATCCCACGGTGGACAAGTTTGGAAGCAAATTCGTTTCCGTGGAATTTTACAAAAAGTTTCAAATAGACATCACCGTTCAGATACCAATGGCAAACTACTTAACGTATAAGGGGTGCCTAGAAAATCAACGGCTTTTTTACTGTGGTTGATGGCTACGTCCTGTAAATGATATTCCACGATTTTCATTTCATTCAATGTTGAATATACATGTCTTTGCTTATAACGCCAGTTTACCCAGTATTATCTTCGTTTGTTCGTCTATGTTTCGATTCGAAGATGTAGATACAATGGATATGACTGCTGAATGTAATATAGATTATGTGTTCCGTCTGACATACATGCACGTTCTGAGCGGACATTGAACTATGCATGTGGTGATCGAGCCGACAGCGTTCTGTTCTGAGTTATATAATACTGTATTAAACCTGTCTTAGTCTATTTCACCCATTTACTCAATATTATTGCAGCCTCCCCACGATTTTCTCCTGATCAGATCTGATTCGATGTGAATATCTCGGATGTGTAGATAGGTTTCCACAAACCACCTACCATAAGATATAATAAATATTGTGTAAATAAACTTGACTTGGCTTTGTGTGGTGTCTTGGGTAGCTAAAGATCAATCTCGCTTTCACATCTCACATGTCGTTAAAGGAGCACTAGAGACGTTAGTGTGAGGCCGGCGACCCCACGTTGCAAGAAAACGAACAGCTACAGAAAAACATACAAGAAATTATGCAAAATGCTCATGACGATCTAGTCGTAATGTTAAATTTGATTAGGCGCCCGTGTTTTCCGGGCTCCCAAAGGAAAAAAATAATAAAAGAGATGTTGTAAGGGGCGGCATGTCGTAATGACATGCAAGGCATGTCGTAAGAGGCGATTGCGGTAGGGGTCTAGGTAAGCTACTATAGTAAATAAAAAGTGTCATATGAATTGGATGTGCTGACCTACTTGTAGGTGCATAACTGGCACAACATACAATCACTCTTAGGCTCAGATCAAATACATATCACACGAAGTCAAATAGTGTTAATAAATAACTAATAAATAAATAATTAACAAATAGTTAATATGAAACGGCCGAAGAAGTTATTATGGAGCCAACGACCTCGCATTGCAAGGAAACGAACAGCTACAGACAAAAAAAATACCAGAAAATCTGTAAACTGCTCACAAAGGTCCTGCCAAAATGATAATATGAAATGTAGTGGATATTGTTTGTTTTTTCATGATGTGTCCATGCTTACGACGCGGACTGATGATGTTGATGATGATGAAATCTAAGTTGTGATACACAAAGTTCATATTATGATTATTTTACAATTAAATAGAATTGTTTCTAAACATACCTTCATATTTAGCTTTGTTAATTGAGAACAGGGATAGTTCTGTCATTGCTCCAAAGATCACATGGAAACTGTGAATAACCTCACCAGCTGGCGTCGACATAGTAACAATGACGTTGGGTGTGTCGTTGAAGCAAGGAATTGTCTCCAGAAAGAGTTCGCATGCCGGGAACATTGGTAGAAAAAGTAATGGCCGCAGTGTCGGTAACTGGAGATGTAGAAAAATCAATTGTGGTTGAGATATGTAATATCTTAGTAATGACAGTAACAACAAAATAATGTCTTGGTAATGACAGCAACAACAGCATGGTAATGACAGCAACAACATGGTAATGACAGCAACAACATGATAATGACAGCAATAACATGGTAATGACAGCAACAACATGGTAATGACATCAACAACATGGTAATGACAGCAACAACATGGTAATGACATCAACAACATGGTAATGACATCAACAACATGGTAATGACATCAACAACATGGTAATGACATCAACAACAAAATAATGTAAGAGTGGATTATAATTATTTTCATTTTTATTTCTTTTCATTATATTCATTCGTAGAATATAGATAATATCATACAGTGGCGGCACGTGATCATTTTTGTTGGTGGGGGGCCAGACATTTTGTTTCGGATAAATCATGGTTTTTGGTCGCTATATTTTAATTTATAAAATAATAAATACACGTTATATATATTTTTAGTGGCATTGCCACTGGCCCTTAATGACGAGCCGCCACTATATCATATAGAATCATGATTCACTCTATTTTAGCATAAAGATAATAACTTATCCACCGACTTTCTATTAGATTTTCATTTTATGCCCGTTAGAATCTCTGTGGTAGTCTAAATGTAGTGTGTGCTGTGAAATTCGTCACTCCTGTTGTATCTTTTGCATGATAAAGGCCTTTTGGTTGAAACGTTGCTATGTATTGTCATTGTTTTTTAATTTTGTAAAACTACAGTACTTGATTATTACGACTTTCTATTATAGAATATAGATAATAACTGATTATAGCCTCTCTATTCTAGAATAGTCGTAATAGCTTTCACCAACCTTCCCTCCGTTATAGAATAGTAGTAATAAATGATCAACCTTCACTTTATTCTAGAATAGAGATACTAATTGATCAACTTTCTTCCTATTATAAAAAAAAGGAACCCTTTCATACCTCGTGGTATATAGGTCAATACAGTGTTAGGACTGTACCGTCGGCACACGATGGGTGATGGGTCCTTTACTATCCCAGAGCTTGTCTGGTACCCAGTTGAGGTTGGGTCGCCCTTTCGTGGTTGGGAAAAATTTCACGCGCATTGCGGGAGCTGAACCCAGACCACTAGCCTTGCGAAGCGAGTTCACTAACAACTACGCTACAGCGGCTCTCTCTTCCTATTATAGAATAGTGGTAATATCTTTCATCAACATTCTCTCTATTATATAATAGTAATAATAGCTTACATTAAACCTTATCTCTATTAAAGAATAGTTGTAATAGCTTACATTAAACCTTCTCTCTGTTATAGAATAGTTGTAATAGCTTACATTAAACCTTCTCTCTATTAAAGAATAGTTGTAATAGCTTACATTAAACCTTCTCTCTATTATAGAATAGTTGTAATAGCTTACATTAAATCTTCTCTCTATTATATAATAGTAGTAATAGCTTACATTAAACCTTCTCTCTGTTATAGAATAGTTGTAATAGCTTACATTAGACCTTCTCTCTGTTATATAATAGTTGTATTAGCTTACATTAAACTTTCTCTCTATTAAAGAATAGTTGTAATAGCTTACATTAGACCTTCTCTCTATTATAGAATAGTAGTAATAGCTTACATTAAACCTTCTCTCTATTATAGAATAGTTGTAATAGCTTACATTAAACCTTCTCTCTATTATAAAATAGTAGTAATAGCTTACATTAAACCTTCTCTCTATTATAGAATAGTTGTAATAGCTTACATTAAACCTTCTCTCTGTTATATAATAGTAGTAATAGCTTACATTAGACCTTCTCTCTATTATAGAATAGTTGTAATAGCTTACATTAAACCTTCTCTCTATTATAGAATAGTTGTAATAGCTTACATTAAACCTTCTCTCTAATATAGAATAGTTGTAATAGCTTACATTAAACCTTCTCTCTGTTATATAATAGTAGTAATAGCTTACATTAGACCTTCTCTCTATTATAGAATAGTTGTAATAGCTTACATTAGACCTTCTCTCTATTATAGAATAGTAGTAATAGCTTACATTAAACCTTCTCTCTAATATATAATAGTAGTAATAGCTTACATTAAACCTTCTCTCTATTATATAATAGTAGTAATAGCTTACATTAAACCTTCTCTCTATTAAAGAATAGTAGTAATAGCTTACATTAAACCTTCTCTCTATTAAAGAATAGTTGTAATAGCTTACATTAAACCTTCTCTCTATTAAAGAATAGTTGTAATAGCTTACATTAAACCTTCTCTCTATTATAAAATAGTAGTAATAGCTTACATTAAACCTTCTCTCTGTTATAGAATAGTTGTAATAGCTTACATTAGACCTTCTCTCTGCTATAGAATAGTTGTATTAGCTTACATTAAACTTTCTCTCTATTAAAGAATAGTTGTAATAGCTTACATTAGACCTTCTCTCTATTATAGAATAGTAGTAATAGCTTACATTAAACCTTCTCTCTATTATAGAATAGTTGTAATAGCTTACATTAAACCTTCTCTCTATTAAAGAATAGTTGTAATAGCTTACATTAAACCTTCTCTCTATTATAGAATAGTAGTAATAGCTTACATTAGACCATCTCTCTATTATATAATAGTAGTAATAGCTTACATTAGACCTTCTCTCTATTATATAATAGTAGTACATGTTATCCATTCTGGGTAGTTTGAATATTTACAATTAATTTTTCCTTTCTTACTTTTCTCTTGTCTATGAATAAACTATTCCACATGTTCTTACTACAGAAAACATAGTCAAAGTATACATCTTTCTCTTTATATAACTTTCTTTTACAGAATATCGTTTCTGCATACAGTACATCGAAGAAAGATTCAGGTGGTTCGGCCATCTAATGAGAATGGAACCACTTACTACCATCACGTGCCTATAATAATCGACACTCAGGGCGCAGAGCACGAGGCAGGCCAAGAACACAATGGATAGATAACATCTCGAGTCCCTCGAAACATGGACGCAACGTCAAGCGCATAACACCTGGCACAAGATAGAAACTAACTCCCCGACGCTTCACGAAATGTGGTTATGATAGATAAGAATCTATAATGTATTATGTATATTTACTGACCTGTACCTTTCATTTTGTTTACATCACATTTCTTCTTCTTTTATCTAATTCTGCTTTGCCTCCATGTCAGGATAAAGAGATTTCAAGTAAGGTCCTGTGTACTTCATATAGATTTTGCCGCCTCTGCATTTCTGAAGTTACCTTTGCATGAGCGACGTTCTGCTTATATCCACGGTATAGAAGAAGGTTTGCTCTTTGAGGTACACTGTCTGTTGGTAATCTGTTTATGTGGCTTAAACATATAATTTGTTTCTGCTTGATAACGTTTAGTGCTGATGTTATTTTCACTTTTTTCCTTTTCACATTATTTTCTGAGCCTGTCTCTTCTTGATACTTCCACATTCGAGTAGGCCGTCATCTCTGTCCTGAATAGAGTTCTTCTATCGTTTGATGTCAGCGTCCACGTTTGGCACATATTATGATGTACAATGCTCTTTTAGTGCTCATTCTTACCTGCTTTCATTGCAAATGTTGTCATTTATTCTATGATTGTATCTGTTTTATTGCATCTATGTTGGATTACTTTAGTTATTCTTCCATTTGCAGAAAACATTATTCCCTAGCTATGCAAAGTTTTTGACTTACTTTAATAGGTGTTTGTCGATGGAGATATTGGTAGCACTTCCTTCTAGTTAATTGCATATCTTTTAAAGATTGCGAATCAACCACAGATTTTAACGCTGTTTGTGATTTTTCTAGGCATTATTACGTTCAATAATTTGCCATTGTCCTTTGTAAAATTCACACGAAACAATTTGCACAAACCGTCCGCAGCGTGATTCGAACTTAGAACGTCGGGTTAATAGACCGAGTCACTATCCCCTAAGCCATAGACGCCGCCCTCTCTAGCGAATATTATTACTTCGGTTTTGTCAATGTGTATTATTACATTGTATTCATTGCATGTTAACCTGAGTCTGTTATTGTGTTGACTCCAATTAATATAATTATATAATTGCATGTACCACTATCACTCAGTATAGCATTCACCCATCTACATGTTCCCAGTATTGTATTGTCAATCAGTGCTTATAATTAGGTAACACGTCTGACTAACAAGATTAATCATCCTCTTTCTCAGTGGCGCTCGTCATTGAGGCCAGTGAGCAGGCCCCAAAATAAAGTGTAACATGTATATATTATTTTATATATTGAAATATAACCTAACCTAAAACCATGATTTTTTCGAAAATATGTCTGGCCACCAAAAAATTATCACGAGACGCCACGCACTTTCTCAATTATTTCCACCCTCACCCAACCCCAGCCTCCAATTTTTTCACATTTTTTCGTTGATAATTAATTCGAATTGTTTTTGTGTTAAAATCTAGTCATGTTAACATTTAAGGAAAACATTTTTATTATGATATTTATGTTCTTAAATCATTACAGAAATTATAAAAAAACATTTCTGGCTCTAAGAGAAATACGAAGGCTCTTACATGTGATGGAAAGTCGATAAACAAAGGATATTAAGAGGTTATGATGCCGCCTGTGCAGCGTGTTCGTGGCTCGTTAGACTACGGTGACTAGCCATCTGTGAGTGCAGGTTCAATTCCGCAGCTGGCAGAAAAGTCATGTTCCCAGATTTAGGTGTTCGTGCACCGAACCGAAGGGTTGCGATGTTATGGCACGATCCGAAGAGCTGAAAGCTCAAGTGCTTGGATCGGAAAAAGAGACTTATGGCAATGTCAAGGAATGAGTTTTGTTCAACAATATAATTTTAGAAACATTCTCGCTTTGAATTTCATAAATATTAACTAGAAAATCATGTTCTAGTGAGAATCTAATGTTTTAATATATATATATATATATATATTGAAACATAAGTATTTATATTGACTGGTCATGCATGGGGTGAAGAGTTTAAGTTCTTAAAGGGATTTTAAAGCTGAAGGATTGACTTCATTGGTTTTACCCCATATGGCTCGATCCCTCTCCGCAGAAATGACACGCCACCTGCCGACAGTATTGAGCAAAGCACGAAATCCCCTATCTTCGGAAACAATCCTAGGTCTCTGAAAAACTGCACTCGTGAACAGAACGATGCGGTCCGGATGCGAACACTCGACTCACGATCAAGGTTATCCTACGATAGTGTAGTCTATCACTATGCTCGATATCATGTCCAACAAATAGGCTCTGGTAGGTCATTTCTGACAAAGAAATTATTTAAGAGCATCATAGTATATATATGTCTTCTAATGATAAACTTGTGAGCAAGACTTACTATAGAACTGCAAGTTATATAGTATTAAAATAAATTACAATTTTCAATATAAATGTTGTATCTATCCTAAAATATACCAGCGAGAACTGGAAAATGAATGTCGGTAAGTTAGCAATCTGATTTTGTTCAATCGCAATATCAATTAATAGTTGTGTAAACATTGTTGATAACATTTCGTTGACTTTATTTGAAGTTTCTGGCCAAGTTTGACTAATATGGATTGAATATCCTTCTTTGCAAAGTAGAGACATCAGATGACATTGCTGCCCATATGTGTTGTCGGGTTTGAAACGAGATAAAGTATAGTATCATTGAGACATAAAAGCATGTCATAGGAGGCGATTAAGTAGGCATAGGAAAGATACCTAGTAAATAAAATGAGTCACAGAAATTAGATGTGCTGGCCTACTTGTAGGCGCATACTGGTCAACGTACACTCTCTCTTAGGCTTGATTGCTTACAAACCATAAAAGTGGTTTACAAATGGTTGATATGGAGCGTTTGAAGAAGAAGATAATATTGCAAAGCATCATACATTTCTCTTCAGTTTTCCCATTAACAAAACACTAAATTTGTTGTACTTGCATGTAAAGTTTATAAATTCTTTTTACTTCACAGTTTTGATAGGAAAACAACGTTAAAATGTTTTTAAATTGATTTTTCCGGTTCACAAATTGTGTGTTAACGTAATTGCACTATCTGATGCGTATAAGGTCGAAATATGATTGATAATGGCTATTATGCCCTGTATACACTGGAAAATACAGGCCAGCGAAGTTGGAAAATACTAAAGAAATAGAAAGTACGCTGAATGCATTTGAAAATAGATGTCTGCGAAAAATAATGAATATGAAATGGAACGAATTCAGGAGAAGTGATGAAATTAGAGAAATTTCTGGTCACCCACTAGTAACAACTGTTACAATTAGGAGAAGATAGAGATATGTTGGACACACCTTGAGAAGAAATGATCAAAGAATATCAAAGCAGGCATTGAAGTGGGATGCAGATGGTTCAAGAAAGAGAGAACGACGTAAGGAGAACCTGAAACAAACTTTGCTGAGAGAGGCAGGAAATATCGGTCTCAGTTCCATGGAGGAGATTGAGCGAGTTGCCCAGGATAGAGCGGTATGGAGAAATTACTTGCAGGCCCTATATGTAACGTATAACGGTACGAGAGGACTTATTATTATTATTATTAGTTCTCTGGATGAGATGTGTTAGTTGCCAATGGTAGGGCGTTGTGGATAAATTGCTTGCAGGCTCTATATGTAACGTATAACGGTACGAGAGGAATTATTATTATTATTATGAAAGACATGTCTTTCTAATGATTACCTTAAGAGAGAGACTCACTACATCAAACAAGATATTATACATTATCCATTGAATGTCATTGATTAGCCCTTCTCTATATGATTCAGTTCTATATATTAAGATAACATCTGCAAATTGCAATGTCCGACCAAAACCATGTACCCAGAATTTTGCTTCAAAATAAAAGTAAGAATAGATATGCTATTTTTATGCCACTAAGGCAACAAGTGGATGATATCAAAAATAAAGAAGAAAATTGAATCTTTTGAATCAAGGAGCTGCAAAAAAAATATCAATGTTAGAACACCTTGAAAAAAGTGAAATGGAGTAATATAGACATTCTGTAATATCGAGAAACATTGAGTAATAAACAATGTCGTTATTTGAAATTTGCAATATTTTATTGTAAAATATATTTAAAAATTAAATATATATAATTTTTTAATATAAAAAGAACTGACTAGGAACGTATATTTTAGCCTAGCAGGGATGAGAGCAATGGTCAGCACTAGGCATGCTACATAAAGCTAGCAGATACACACACTAGCACGGCACTACTCATTACTAATGATGAGTTCTACCATAGGAATGCAATGTCCACATCACTTATGAGCAGACATCAGTTATAGTTATCCTCATCATCACCCATTTTCTTGTCCTCTAGCAGTTCTTCGGAATTTCTCTCTCATCTATCATAGTCCAGATGTTTCGTCTCTGCAGCCGAGATATTAAAATCGTCAGTTACACAATGGATCCAGTTTTGCCGTTGTCTTCCTCTTCTTCTCTTTGCCGTTGTCTTCCACTTCTTCTCTTTGCCGTAATGGCTACTTCCATAATGGTCTTCCTCAACCATTCGTTTTTTTAATGTACAAAATCCTTAATATGTCTCATTTTTTTGAATAATTGGCTGGTTTTCTTTGATTTATTCCTGGTTATATCTATGTGTTCTCTTGTCTGTCCGTGGTATACATCAGTGGCGACTCGTGACCATTTTTGCTGGTGGAGCTAGACACTTAATTTTGGAAAAAATCATGTATTCGGGTTGTTATTTATAAAATAATAATACACGTTGCACATTATTTTTGGCGGGGCCCGGCCCCACTGGCCTAAATGACGAGCCGCGTCTGGTATACATTAGCCCACACATATCTACTGAATTTCGTAACTTTTCATTATACAATATGTTATCATATGGATATATGTTCTTCATGCAATTCTCACAATATTTTGCTCATCATCATCATCAAATAGCTTGTCATGAGCAGAATTTTGCACCCCAACAATCCTCCGAAATTTCTCTCTCATAGATGCGATGTCCTGCCTCTGCAGCCGTCATGTTCGCACCATCAGTTACTTTCTGAATCTATTTTCTCCGTGGTCTTCCTCTTCTTCTCTTTGCCGGTATTCCTCCTTCCATGATGGTCTTCTCCAGCACTTCATGTCTTGTTATATGTCCAACATATCTCAATTCTCTCTTTCTTATTTGTAACATCAGCCAGTTTTCATTGATTTGATTCTTTCTGGATAGATCTATTTGTTCTCTTCTCTGTCCATAACATATGGAGGAGGACTCCTCTGTTCCTCTTATACTCAAAAGCAAATATATGTTTTCCCACTGTTTTATTAAATGTCCATGCCCAACACCATATTTTGCTACTGCTTTTTTGCATCGAGAAACACTGAGAAACAAAAATGAAGTGGTTTAGCCACATAATAAGAATGCATCCAAACTCCACAGTATACAGAGTCTTCTACAAAAGAATATCGGGAAAGAAGGCAAGAGGAAGACTATGAAAAAGATAGTTAGATGGCATAGCAGAATTCTGTGAAAGAGCAAAAATAACAATCACCCAAGCCCCCATAACAGCGCAAGACAAAACAGAAAACCACGACACTGAGCAACAACCCGGTAGCAGTGTGACGACACTGAGCAGCAACCCGGTAGCATGTGGGCGACACTGAGCAACAAACTGGTAGCAGTGTGACGACACTGAGCAACAAACCGGTAGCAGTGTGACGACACTGAGCAACAAACCGGTAGCAGTGTGACGACACTGAGCAACAAACCGGTAGCAGTGTGACGACACTGAGCAACTAACCGGTAGCAGTGTGACGACACTGAGCAACAAACCGGTAGCAGTGTGACGACACTGAACAACAACCCGGTAGCAGTGTGACGAGAAAAGAAGAAGAAGAAGAATTTGAATACAGAAAAATTGACGTATATATATTTTCTCTAATTGATGTTCTACATATACTTCATTTAACCATTAACTGAAAATGAAAATCTTGTCATATCCTTTACATGACTTAGCCATCAACCACAGTAAACACTGTCGTTGACTTTCTAGGCACCACTTAGTCCATGTTTGAAAACTTTTAACAAAGAAAAAGAAGATATCCAATAATGCTAAATCAATTAAGAATAAGAATGATAATAACATTCACCAATTCGCAGAATTAGATACAGAATCCCATGGACTTCTAAAATCACTAATGTTGAGGTGTTGAATGAGATCAAAACACAGAGAAGCTTAACATCAATATAAGAAATAGGCAGTCATCATTTTTCGTGCATGTGATGAGAAAGGGAGGTTTAGAACATATTGTGACAGCCGGTAAATTTGAGGGTAGACGAGACAGAGGAAGACAGAGAGAAAAAATTATGGATTGCCATGTCTTCATGGCACGGTAGAGCGTCAACATCTGAGTTGATAACAAACACCAAAGGTAAAGATTTGTGGAGATCCACTATCTTCTACGCCTGTCGGCACGACACCTGATGATAATGATGATAATGATGAGATACAGAATGAAGCAAACCTTCTGGCGACTGAAAAATACATTTTAATTGTTAAGTTAAAATATGTCATTAAATATGACCATGTACTTTTTTTTAATACAAATGTAATGTCGAACTAAATCTTGTTGCACTCACAAAACAAATATAATTATAGCCTGAAAGTGTAGAAACATTTTGTTCTGAAAGATTTTTTAATGATTTGAATTCTTCAGACGAAACGGTGTGTAAAGTAACTGATCTACACTAATCTTTAGTCTAAATAATCTTTAGTATATAAATAGTCTGGTCTGGGAAAATTGATTCTAAAATTGGAAATCTGATATTTTGTCGTAAAAACATTATAAATTTCTCATTTTATTTGTACTAATAGCTTTTTTGCATTTAGTCTACACTACATTAAACAACCATGGGCGTCCGCATTAGTTTTTCTAGGGAGGAAAATGGCAAAGAAAACATTTAGTTGGTAGTTTACTACAGGACCGTGCTGTATATTTTCTCAGTATGATGCAAGTCTTAGAAAAGCTGCCCTAAACGTTTTTTCTTTTAAATAACCTTCAATTGTGATTTTGATTTTGCTGCTTATTCCGCCGCCCCTCCTTTCGGTGACGCCTGATGCGGCCGCTTATTTGTTTCATAGCACAGCACGCACGGCCCTGATTTACTTTGCAGAAATGGAGATCATCAGATTTGCTTGAAACTGTGTTATTAAAAATCATTTTACAGGGGTGGCCTTGCTACCACCTCCCCTTTTGTCTTGACGTATGAACGCCGATACAAACAACTTCCGTTTCTCAAAACGTTACTTTCTCCAGTAACAATCTACAAAGTCACTTATTCTTTGTAATGCTGACATCAGAGGCAACCAGCCAAGAGGTGCACTATAGCAATCAGGTTGCCACGCACTAACTCATATTGAGTATATCTATATATTCAAAACGGACAACGCTGAATATATAGACACTATTTCAAGCGAACGAAAGGAAGGAAGGAAGGTCTGATTGCTTACTTTAAATTCATCAATTTTAGTAATCCTGATATATTTATCATTACAACATTTACTTTCAACGTTTCATTTTGCTTAAAAATAAATAAATTATGTTTGTACAATTGTTATCACATAATGTTATATAGTATATCACGTTACTCTTGTTACTAATGGAATACAACCAACCACCAATAACAACATACAATCAAAAGAGATCAGGTAACTAGAAGCCAAGGGAAGACCAAAAAAGATGAATAACAATATAAAGACTCACTAAAAAAAGAATACACTACAACAAGGCGACTCTCATGGCCCTGAAACACAAATTGAACCTCCCACCCCTAAGCTTAACGGCAAGAGTGGACAACCAATTCCCTCATCCACCAAGGGAAAGACAATAGACTCGTGTTACATTGGCACAGCCTATTCCCAGACCCAGTCAAAGTAGAAGATAAAATAATTCCAAATACAACAGTTTTCATATTTTTTTCCCCCCAGATCCAGAAGCACTTGAGCTTTCAGCTCTACGGCTCGGTGCCATGGGCACTGTAACCCTTCGGTTCGGTACCACGAACACCGTGAATCTGGAGAACCTATGGCTTTTCTGCAAGTCCGCGGAATTGAACCGCACTCACAGAGGCTTGTCACCAGTCATCCAACACACTACGAACACGCTGGGCAGGCGGGCAAGACAGCTTTCATATAACTTGAATGTGTTATTAGCCACGAAGGAGAAGTTAGTTCTCACGTTAGAAGAAGAAGGAATAGGGCACAATGTGTATTAATTACTTTTCAGCTGATCTGAAGATCGGACCAATACATCACCAGAACTAACATTGATTCATAACATCGGTGTGTTCTATCATTCATAGCAATACATTAAAAAAAAAAAAATTTAAAATACAAAATTCTTTAAAAACAAAATTAACATCCTGAAAATTATACCATGACACTCTACGATGCTACGGAGTTGACATGCTAGATGATAAATGATGCAGATTGAATAAATGAATACACCACAATGTTTCATCATCAGGTGCCGTGCCGTCTTGCGTAGGTGATCATGGATCTCCACAAACCTCTGTCTTTGGTGTTTGCTATAATCTCAGATGTTGACGCTCTACCGTGCCATGAATTCAGGTTATCCAGAATTGTATCTCTATGTCTTCCTCCGTCTCGTCTCACCTTGATTTTACCAGTTTTTTACAATGTGTTCTAAGCCTCATTTCCTCATCACACGTTCGAAAAATGATGAAAGTCTCTTTCTTACACTGATGATAAGCTTTCTCTATGTCTTGACCTCATTCAACACCTCAACAATAGTCACTTTAGCAAAATGTTTACATTAGTGATAACACAAAAATAGTAGTTTAAAGAACAGATATATTTTTTAATGACATCAATCTCGTAGTGTTGGAAGACGCATGACAGTCTCCCTGTGAGCGCGCTTCAATTCCGTGGGCTGGCAGAAAGCCACAGGTTCTCCATTTTACGGTGTTCGTGGCACCGAACCGAAGGATTAATATGCCCATATCACCAAGCCTATGAGCTGAAAAAAACTCAAGTGCTTTTTGATCGGGGAAAAAAAGTAACATCAATCAAATCACATTGCAATCAACTCAAGTCAATAGCTGACTGCTAATGTCAGGATCAGCGTAAGAACATAGCTGACCACGACTCTACTCGGCCTCCCAATAGCGGTCGGAAAACAGACAACCATCAAGAAGTTTGTCCAAATTTGTGGAGATAGAAGAGGAGAAGCTAACACGGTACACAGAAAAAGTTACGCTGAAGTCGGATCGAAAGGTGCAGATACCAAAGCTCCCTCTGAAAACTGAGACACAGCGCATTTCGTTCTCTGAACTTCATCCTGCTATAACCAGCGGGAGTATCAGAAAGAAAGAAGAAAAAAGAAACAACAAAGAAGTCACATTTCAGATTTTAAACCATGCCGTTCTATTCTTCTTTTTATAATTCTATTTGTATTTTTTTCATCTGCGGTTTTAAAACAACGTAGCCATTGTGATTGCATCAGTATTAAAGTAACTTAAACATTCAAAGAAAGTTAAGTAGCCTGACTTGCGGTTAACAATGAAGAAAGAAGAATGCAATTATGGAAAAAAAAGTTGAAAAGGATTAAACTCAAGCCACAATTACAAATGGAAGAGAATTTAATCCACTTGAGTTATGCTAGCTTTTTTCCTGACTGGTTCTGTTGTATTCTCGTTAGCTACATTTTCTTTGAACATTCTTTATTTCTTACAAGTAAAGCCTATGTGACTGACGTCATTGAAAAATCTGACGAAAAGAAAAACAAAGAAGGATCAATAGAATGTGTTAAAAATAACACGGACGAGAATGCTAGAAAAGCGATACAAATAATACGCAGTTCTGGTAATATTCAAGCTGGAATGAAAATCGTGGCATATCCTTTTTACAGGACGTAACCATCGACAACAGTAACCGATTCTAGGCTCCACTTATACGTTCAGTAGTTTGCCATTTCTTTCTGAACTAGGGTCTATTTTAAAACATCTAAGGGAAGTAATTTAGGAAGTAATTTAAGCTACAGACAGTTAATAAAAGAATTGATCGTCAACTGCTTAGTACAGAAAAGTGATGATTATCAACGCTCTTATTCATCATTAAAATAACGACCAAAATAACTGTCGTTAACAGTATACAAGCAAACGGCCACTAGCGAACCTACCACCATTTATTTTTGTTAACAATTGTAATGTTCTATTTACCAGAACAGTGTTCTGACATCATCATCAAATAGCTTATCCTGAGCAGAACTTTGCAATTCCAACAGTTCTTTGGAGTGTTCTCACATACATATATTAATCCGACATTTGTTTCAGCCGGATAATTTAGTAACATGTTGATTGATTGATTGATTGATTGATAGGACCATCATCATGGCACTTCGGTGAGTAGCCATGTGTGCTCCGATCTCTTTCTTACACAGGAATATTTCAGCTGCAGTGCACGAACTCCGTAGCAACGGCGAGGGTCCCCGATGTAATTTTGAAGATGGTGAAGATATTATTGCAAGAAATTTATTTTTAAGATTTTGAAATGAATTTTGCCTGGGCTGCCTGCTTTCCAGCCTGCTCTTCTCGATTTTGAACTGCCAAGGGTTCTTCTTCTTCGTGCTCAAATTGAACATGAGACCTACGTTTTATCGTACTTCTTCGATATAACTAGGAACGTCATCTCACCTACACTGTGATCATAGATCTCTAGAAAAATATACAGATGGCTCCACGAGGGAGCGAACCTGGTACTTTTGGCACGAGAGACAAACACCAAACCTCTACGCTACAGAGACAATTGGTCTACTAGTGATAAAGTAAAGAATATATTTTCCTAGCTGCTATTCTAGCTTTCTGATTCAAACAATAGTAGGTATTCAAGTAACGAGTATATACTACTCTGTAATCACGATGTTACATTATAGTTATGAGATTCGGTTCTCTCTAAAGCAAGTCGTTAAATGTATTGTTAAAATTGTATCATTTAAAACAAAAATACGGCGATAAACGGATCATTAAAGAGAAATGTACTCACCATGTCTGGAAAGTGTTTGATTGCCTGCGTGGCAGACTCAAACATTTCCGAAGGCCGAAAACACCGGATGCACTCGTCCTGCACCAGTATGGACTTAACGGGGGCGCAAAGTTCTAACCTTTCCTGGCGAATGCTGTTTATATATCACAATAAGAATGTTCAAAATGATCGAGAAGAACGATCGAAAAGAAGAAGAAGAAGAAGTTCTCTTGACATAAACAAACTAATAATCAATAAATATTGAGGACATTTGCAATTACAAATATTGTAACAAATTTCAATCTAAATCTAACAAGTTTTTTAAAAATAAAAACCAACTGCATTCTTCGTTGATAATCCATCTGAAATTGATCTTAATACGATTAACCTCAATCTTCTTCGTTGATAAGCCATCAACCGACAGTTAGAGAATGGAAGTATTAGCATTTACAAAAAGAAACAAGCTTCTTTACACATCACAAGATATCTTTAGTTCCAACAGATTAATGGAACTTTTATACAGAATAGAAGTTAAGGCGTGCATTGTTTCAATACTTTCTACAAACCAAAGCCGGTTAGAGGATGTCTACAATGTATGAGAGTGAGAGAGAGTTGTTGGAAAGCTTTGCCCCTGTTGTTATATATTTAGTACCATCTAGTATATCTAGATATCTGGTGGTCTCAATGGCGAAGTGGTTAAGTCGTTTGCCTGTCGTAATGAAGGTTGTTGGTTCAAATCCGGACAAAGATACATGTGCAATATTTTACTGAGATTTCTAGGATTGTTGCTGGAGCTACAGAGTTTGTGCTTTGCACAAAGTTCAAGACATATGTCATACCATCTCTGCCGATAGGAACGGACGGAGCCATTTGGGATAACCCGGTGAAGGAAGTTAATTCTTCGCCTTTGACCTCCCTGGATATTTAGATAAAACGGATTTTCTACAATCGCATGGCATCTCCCCTCTCCCATGACTGATCTTGTACACAAAGACAACACCATTTTCCCTCCAGTGCACATCGAAATGGAAGAATGTTCAGAAGTACGTCTCAATAAGCGCGCTGTTATTGAAATCTTAACTAACGGATAATGTTTCTGCAATTGAAAATCAGACCTTTTTCAAGTCCGTTATTGCGATCGATGTCTTGACGTGAGTACAAAAAAACGATGGATAAAGGGATTCTTCTTTTTCTTCTGCGTTCTCGAATAAAGTAATTCAAAGATGGAGAATACTGGAAAACCACAATAAGCAATTACATCAGCCTTAAAAATCGAAAACTTAGGCCTTGACTGGGAAGGTCATATTTCCTGTTTTTTGTTGTTGAAATTCTCAACGTGTTGTTCTTGCAGAACATTTTTCTTTCTTGAAAAAGGAACAACAAAAAACTCGAAATGTTCCATTGAAACTCTTACTGCATTTTGAAAGAAGAATCAGACGAATACAAAGAGACGATAAGAAATGAAACTCCAACAGGACAGTCCCAGTCATCACACAATGTACAACAGCAAGGGATGCAATTCAACACATTGGATTTCTAATGCTGCCAAACCCAACGTATTATCCATACCTGACTCCTAGTGAGTACCACTCTGTTTACGAAACTAGAGAAACATTTGAAAGACAAGCACTTCGGCTGGGATAAAGATATGAAGTGTGAAGTGAAGAAATGGTTTTAAAATCAAAACAACGATTTCTTCATGGAACGGGTTTCCAAAACTAGTGCGACGCTGGCAAAAGTGTATTTACTTGCGTATTTGTTTTGTGTAAAAATAATTGTGCAGCTCTGTCGCTGCACTATTATTACTATTACTATATTCCACTTGTACCTATCAACGTTACATATAACCTATCAGCAATTTGTGCATACCGCTTTTTCCTGGGTAACTCGTTCGATCTCCTCTAACAAAAATGTTTACAGTTTAGCTAGCGGCTTTTGAAATATTGAATATAACAATGATGATGCTCGTCCATCAAGGGAGATGATGACCACCATTTTTCATCGAAGAGAATGTAGTTGCATTATGTGTGTCTGTGTGTGGGTAGATGTCTAGTGAGCCCTTGCAGACCTGAAATGTTCTCGTGCACTGTGGACAATGAATATTTGCACTTGTGGGGAGTTTCACTGCCTTCTAGTCTGCCGTTTCTGTTCCATCCATACAATTCTAAAATACTGAATATAATCACCATTTCAAGTTCTCCACACCTACCATTTATCTAAATGTGTCAATCACAAAGTATTTATACAGTAGCTCTTCTCTTTATTCCACATAGTTCACAAACTAAAATACTCCGGTATACCAATCTTCATCTAAGAGATTGGAGAACCGACAGTACAGGAAAGTTGAATCCGTCTGTTGGTAAGCAAATGCACCACATATTGATACTGTGTTTTGTCTTCTGCAATACTGGCCTAAATTAAAAGTGTATAAACAATTTATATAATTATATTTCATTCAATAGCTTGTCATGAGCAGAGCTTTGTCACCCTAACAATCCATCAAAATATCTCTCTCCCACAGACTAGATGCCCTGCCTCAGCTGCCTTCATGCTCAAATCATAAGCCACATCACGAATTCATCTTATCTGTGATTTCCCCTTTCTCAGTGGGATAACGCCTTTCATAATGCTCGATATCAACCTTTCATATCCTTTTATATGTTAAATATACTTCAATACTAAACTTTATACCTACTTTGTGTTACCAGAGCCAAACATGGACATTGAGCAAAGCGCACTCACAAAAAAACTACATGTGAAATGCGTTGCCTGCGAAAAGTTACCAACAACACAAGAAAAGACAGAATCACTAACATCAGCATAAGAAAGAAAATTGGCACAAAACCGTGCTTGAATTACATAGATAAACAAAGAATGAAGTGGTTTGACCACTTAATAAGAATGCATCCAAACTCCACAGTATACAGTCTTCTACAACAGATCATCAGGAAAGAAGGCAAGAGGAAGACCACGGAAAAGATGGTTAGATGGCGTAGCAGAATCCTGTGAACGAGCAAAGATAACAATCACACAAGCAACCAGAACAGCGCAAGACAAAAACAGAAAACCACGACACTGGGCAACAACCCGGTAGCAGTGTGACGACAAAAGAAGAAAGAAGAAGAAAGAAGAATATACTTCAATATTTGCATTATTTTTGGAAGCATCAGACAGTTGTTTGTTTAAATTGTGAGATTAACCTGCACATATCTACTTTTTCTCAGTCAATAGAAAACGAACAACTATTCTGTATCATTTATATTCCAAAGTTCATATATGCTTTTCCACTGCCTTTTAAATTATATACAGGATGTTTAAGATAAAAGTAGCCCCATTGCCAAATCAAAAGTTGCCAGGTACGCATTGCGTTTTGTCTATTTACTATTTAAATCGGTTCTGACTAGCTCGACCTTTCATCACATTTGTCCATCGCCCCTTCCCGCGTCATATTTGTTGGTTACTAAACTGACGTCATTCACTTCTGGCAGACCCATATGTACGCAGTCTCCCCCAACTGATCCAGCATTATAATTACACACCATCACAAAAATACTAGCTCACTTGACCTATACTACGTCATAATTGAACCTTCTCATTTTCATAAACATATGCAAGATTGGCTCCCTTGACGAGGCTACTTTTATCTTGAACACCCTGTAGCTATATCCACTGTTAACATTACGTGTAAAAGTACACATATAAATGGAGTAGATGAGTCACATTGAATGTACAGCCCATTAGACTAGATATTTTTCTTACTTAGCATTTTCAAGTTGCTGAAGTGATAGTCAACACTGCTTGTAGCTAACACGTTCCGTATATAATCATTTTGGTAACATCCTGAAAGTCATGATAAAAGGTCTATCATTTTACCCGCTGGCGTATGTCTAGACTAACTTCTCCATCACAGATACATTAGGTGGAAATATAATATTAATGAACTTTAATGTAAATGTCATTACATCTCTGATGATTTTCTAAATTTTACAAGACGTCCTTGTTACACTTTTTATTAGCGACTTCATAGTCAATAGACTATCAATGTTTAGTTGTATAAGCAGAATTATTCCCAGATTTTCATTAGGAACGTTTGAATGTCTCCGTATGTAGTAGTCCATATGTAGTGTTCCTTGATATTCGTCACTCCTGTTGTTTCGTTTGCTTGATAAAAGCCTTTTGGTCGAAACGTTGCTTTGTATTGCCCCTATTTTTGTATTTTGTAAAACTAAAGTACTTTGTTCTTACATGGTTCGTGTATAAGCAAAAGCGCATGCACACACAAACACACGAGTTTGGGTCTCTGTGGCTAAGTGACGAAGCCTTTATCTTGCGTTCCTAAGGTCGAGTGTTCGAATACGAACCGTGACATTCTGTTCACGAGCGCATTTTATTTTAGAGAATCCTAGGATTTTTTCTGGAGTTCGGGCTTTGTGCAATATTTCAGCTGGTGGCATGCCGTTTCTGCTGAGATGGACCGAGCCATATGGGGTAAAGCCCGGTACAATGAAGTCAATCCTTCAGCTTTAAACCATTTTGAGACGTGTTTGTTTGTTCTTGTCATCGATGATCGATATTGACTATTATTAAAGCGAATCATCATCATCAGGTACCGTCTCCACATTGAAGGTTGGCTACATTGAATCTCCAGCTTCCTCTGTCTTTCGCCTTGATGTTGCACTCTGCCAGACTGTAACCTGTCCATTTCTTAAAGTTTCCCTCCCACTTATCTCTCGGTCATTCTCTTGCTCTTCCCTTCTTAACGTTTCCCACTAGTAAAGATTTTATCATGGTGTCATGTCTTTTTATGTGCCCAAAATACTTTATTTGTCTGAATTTTATTTCTCTTAATAATTGTTTCTTCATGCCTAGTTTTCCTAAAACGTGTTTATTTGTCCTTTTTTCTGTCCATGAAACTCTGCATATTCTTCTATATATCCACATCTTAAATGCATCAATTCTGTCTTCTAACGCTTGTTCATTGTCCATGTTTCCGAGCCATACATTAATATAGGATATATATAACAATTGATCATTCTCATTTTTAGCCTGTTTGCAATTTGTTTGGATGTCAGTAACCTTCTCATACTATTGAAATTATCCTTGACCATTCATATTCTCTTTTTAATGTCTGTTATACATCTGCCATCATCTGTTATCATCTGACCAAGATATTCTTCTTCTGCGTTCTCACTAGATTGGGATTTCGGGTATCTAATAAAGGCAGCCGTCTGCCTCAGATTATCAGCCACGCCATACAATTTGTCTTGGACGTTAGAGTAAGTGGGCCACCTCTTTCTTCTTAAGTCTGCATACTGGAGGCAGTTCTGCAGGATATAATTCCTATGATTTCTGCTTCCCCGTTTGCGGCGACCTCTTCCCCCAGTAAGTTTTGGCCACCCTCGTTATGGTAGGTCTGACATTCTTACTGCGTGGCTAAATCTCTGAGGCTGATTGGTGACCGTAGAATCCGTTCTCTCATTCCTCATTGTGAGGGGTCGTTGCACCATGTTATGCGCCTCACGGCCTGGTGCATCCGTTTTCTGCAAGCATTTGTTTCGGGTTAGCATTTCCTAGCGGACACATGCATCCGATTTCAGCCACACCTTCTAAGTCGCTTCCTACGACATGCGTGGCAGGTAACAGTGGCTCTATTCTTTACACCCCAAATTTGGGCCCCGGTAACCACTCAGGCGTGACCAAGATATAAGAAATTAAAAATATTAAAGTGAATATAAGATCAAAATAATGATCCATACTATAACATGGAATATTCGGTCTCTGTTTCCACTGAAGCTACTTTTCTTTCAAGTGGTGCCATAAGTAAGAGAGCGATAATTATTACCTATATTTTCTATGGATACGCATTATCTTATAATGAAATCATTACTACTTTTAGAGGAAAAAACACATTAACATCTTCAATTAACTTGCTTGTATTTCAATTAAATTTATTATTTCGGGTTGTAAGTGTAGCAAACATTTCTAAGCACTTATATATTATAGAGATAGGGGAAGACCCAGGAACACATGAAGACAAGAGTTGGAGACGAAATGCAAGAAAATAGGGAGAGAGTGGAGAGATCTGGAAAGGATGACCTTGTATAGGCAGGCTTGGAAGGCTATGCTTCCATAGGGACGAAGGGTGAAGAAGAGAAATACATTATATGTACACAAGCTAGAGACATTCCAAAATAAATGTTTAAGTAGAATCTTGCAAGTTTTCTGACCAAAGATGATAACAAGTGTATACATTGTTTACCATTGGATTATCATCATTGAAATACAAAGATGGAGATGAATTTGGCATGTATGCCGGAAGGGGCATTTGCTAATACAGTTTTCCGATGGATAGCATATTGGAAAAAAGGTATGAACATCCAAATAAAACAAGGAAAAAACTGGAAAAGAAGTTGACCGATTTTGAAATGTCATAGGAAACAATTCATAGAAATTCTGCGGAGCGGCAACAGTGGGAACCTCTTGCAGAAGTATTATTCGTCAAACTGGATACGAAAAGGATATAGATATACTATAGCAAATTCAGACTGGTTAATATTTGAATGGATTTATGAGAAAAACACAAATTGTAAATTGAATCACGCCCGAGTGGTTACCGGGGCCCAAATTTGGGATGTAAAGAATAGAACCACTGTTACCTACCACGCATGTCGTAAGAGGCGCCTAAGGAGGTTTGACTGAAATCGGATGCATGTGTCCTAAACGTGTAGAAGTCTTATGTGTTTAGGGGCCTACCAAACCAATGTGCAACGTATACACGTTTTTGGCAAAGATCAAACATATCACAATGAGTGATTAAAATTGGTCGTAAAGAATGAACGCAAAGAAGAAGAAATTGAATCAAACACATAAGGATTCAATCAATATATATATATATATATATATATTTGAACAACGGCTATGCATTGTATAGGCAACAACATCAAGTACTTTTAAAATCGCGATATCCATTAAGCTATATGCATTTTGGAGATAGATACACACTTGCAATATATCATTAATCCCACAAACTCTGTCGAATCACATTAATGAACGTATTGACGCTGATAGGCAATCGGTGAATTGTGTAATAGCAAGATAACATATTGATTTATAACTGTTTGATGACATTACACGTTGTATCCTCGTTAAAAGAGGAAAAGAACAAATGTGTTGGATACAATCTTAGAGTGGTGGGTATCTTCTTCTTATTTCACTCTCAGATGTCAATTGAAATATTATTTAAATAAAGTAATAGTCATCAAACCGCTCTGCGGAAGTCAGCAACCCGACTCGTACATTACTTGGCTCAAAGACACACACTAAAATTGGATTTTGGAATGTGAGAATGATGGCCACGGCTACAAAATCAGCCCAAATTGCAGAAGAAATGAAGAGATACGAGCTGGACATACTGGGGTTAAGTGAGGTGAGATGGCCTGGAACAGATAGAAGAGTAGTTAGTGGATTAACTTTCATATATTCAAGAAGAGAAGATGGTTAACATTTTGAAGGAGTGGGTATAATGATGACACCTAGAGTAGCAAAGAGCATGTTAGAATGGGAACCCATCTCGAGTCGGATAATTAGAGCCCGCTTCAGTACCAGGCATGTCAATATGACAATACTACAGTGTTATGCACCAACAAATGAGGCTGACGATGATAAGAAATCAGAGACATGTCTTGTCAACCACTAGTGACAACTGTTATAAGAAAGAGAAGATGGAGATATGTTGGGCACACCTTGAGGAGAAATGATCAAAGAATATCAAAGCAGGCATTGAAGTGGGATGCAAAGGGTTCAAGAAAGAGAGGTCGACCTAAGGAGACCCTGAAGCGAACTTTGCTAGAAGAGGCAGGAAATATCGGTCTCAGTTCCATGGAGGAGATTGAGCGAGTTGCCCAGGATAGAGCGGTATTGAGAAATTACTTGCAGGCCCTATGTAACGTATAACGGTACGAGAGGAATTATTATTATTATTATTAATAGTTATCAAAGTCTCCAAAAACTTACTGCGTTGTGGAAATGGTGACTGTCGTATAGTACAATCGAAGTTGATCACTAGTTGTCCTATTTTGAACCTTTCAAGACTGGGGGGAATTTTCAATTCTTTCTTTTCAGTATGATAAAACAATTTCAAAATCTTCTTTCATTTATTCTTTCTTCCAGTTCAGAGGTCATGTTTCTGCACCATAGAGCTGTACAGGATGTTGATTATTTTCCTCATTTCAATATCAATGGCCATATTTCTACACCATAGAGCTGTGCAGGATGATGATTATTTTCCTCATTTCGATATCAATGGTAGCTATTCTATATTAGCATGAATATATGATTTGATTGATGGATTGATTGAAAAGACCATCATCATTGCACTTCGGTGATTAACAATATGTGCACCAATCTCATTCTCAAAGATCTCAGCGGCAGTGCACTAACTCCGCAGCATCGGAGAGGTTCCCAATGTAATATAAAAGATGGTGACAATATTTTGTGGAAATTAAAAAACAAACTTTTCAATGAATTTTGCCTGAGCAGCGGCTTTCCAGCCTAGTATTTTCGATTTTGAACTGTCTAGGGCTCTTTTATGTGCTCAAATTGAACATAAGAGCTACTTTTTATCGCCCACCTCCGGTAGGACTAGGAACTAATTCTTACCTACACTGAGATATGGGATCTCTGGAAAAAAATATTCCGATGTCTCTCTGAGGGAACGAACAGAATATGTTTGAAACGAGAGGCCATCACCTAACCTCTACGTCACATAGACCTCTATTGACATAATTTCTTGGAACAGTCGATGTAATACTTGTTGTTCTTCTGTGCATCTACAACTTCTTTTTATCCAGAGTTTTGTCAACATTATTACAATTATTGTTATAAAAACATAAAACGGCAAAAATTGTTGATAAAGGCATATTTGTTCAAAATAACTTTCATACAGTTCCGTTCACACTTTACTAAAAGAAGAATCACAATAATAACTGTCACCGGCGATGACGACGCTTAACAAAAATTAACCTGCTTGTGCCAGTTGTGATGAATGAATGCATTTTTTATTACGAGATCTTGTGAAAGTAATGTCCACATTTGATTTTGCCTCATTCGAAAATACAGATTTCAAAGTGAAAATCGAAACGCAACTATCTGATGATTGACTTTTTAGTACAATGTAAAATTATTTGATGTTTTCCCAGAAAATTATAAAATAATTTCACATTTTCTCCGTATATCATTAACAAATGTATGTCTCATCGCACATTATGAAATCGCTGCAACTAAACTCAATGAAGAATGCAAAAAAGTAGCATGACGATTATAAATTTTAATAATAATAATAATTCCTTTAATGTCGTAGGTTACATAGGGCCTGCAAGCAATTTCTCCGTACCGTCCTGTCCTAGACAATTAGCTCAATATTTTCCATGGAACTAAGACCGATATTTCTTACCTCTCTTATCAATGTTCGTTTCAGTGTCAGGTCGTCCTCTCTTTCTTTAACCCTCTCCTCTGCATACCACTTCAATGCCGGTTTTGATATTCTTTGATAATTTCTTCTCAAGGTGTGTCCAATTATAAATCATATCATTATTATATTGGATGTTCTTTTTATTGTTTTGTTTTTGGTTTAAATCAATTGCACTTTTTGCCAAAATGTATTTAGTTAGTCTGTATATAGTCATGATAACGTACCTTGTGATGAATCACCAGCTGTAGTAAATAACAACATGATGGAAAGGCAACCTGTAGAGGAGACATAAAGAGAACATAAGATTAGCTGATACAGTGAGTAATATTGTGTAATGTCAAAGGTAAATGTCAAAGGTTAACTACGGTAAACCTGTTCTTTTCTGATACATTTACAATAATGAAATATACATCTATCCAATTGTATTTTTAAAAACATATTTACAGCAATGTGTTGCAGGTCCATAGCCCAAACCCCATGGGGAAAGTCGTCATATAAGAAAACTTTTCAATGATAAGAAAACAAAGATCAGAATACTAAGAGCATGCATATCACCAGTGGCAACGTATGGGTATGAAGCATGGGCATTTAATAAGGCAGTGGAAAAACATATATTTCTTTTGAATAAAAGTGTTACAGAAGAGTCCTCCGTATGTCATGGACAGAGAAGAAAACAAATGGACCTATACAGAAAGAACTCAAAATCAAAGAAAACTGGCTGATTCTACAAATAAAAAATAGAAAATTTAGATATTGTGAACATATAAAAAGACAGGAAGGGCTGGAGAAGACCATCATGGAAGGAGGCATACCGGCAAAGAGAAGAAGAGGAGGACCACGGAGAAGATGGATTCAGGATGTAACTTATGGTTTGAACATGACGTCTGCAGAGGCAGGATATCTGGCATTTGAAAAAAGTTAATTGCATATCCTTTACAGGACTTTGCGAATCAACCCCAGCTTTTTAACGCTGTTTGTGATTTCTCTAGGCATTATTACGTTCAGTAGTTTGCCATTGCTTTCTGAACGGGTGGTGTCATCGTCCTTTGTAAAAATCCACGTGAAACAATTTGCAATCAATATATCCGCAGCGTGATTCGAACTCAGAACGTCGGGGTTAATAGACCGAGTCACTGTTGGGGTGTCAAAGTTCTGCTCAGGACAAGCTATTTGATGAGTTGGTCTACTTGTTTATCGATGTTAACTGAAGAGCAGCAGCCACGTAAGTTTAACTAAATTAGAATACGATTATCTCAAAATAGAAAATATGTTATCAGTGAATCTATCTTCTAACAGAAATAATAGACATGAGACATAAGAACATCTTTATGGAATCAATACTTGGATATTTCTTGTCTCTCTTGCTTCAATAACAACCATTTTGTTTAAATGTCAAATGTGGCTGTCATTTGAATAATTGTCAGACTTTCCAGTTTCATTTTTCTTTCACCATTTGACAAACAGTTTACTGTAGTCTACACTTTTCTTGAAATCAATGTATAATTCGTGAATTATTTTATTTTCTGTTAGCAAACGCTCACTAGAAAGGTTATTCAAAACCATATTATTATATTCTTTGAACATAGATGGTACATTCTATATAATATAATGTTGAATAAACTAAACACTTCAATTAACAAGTACTGGAGGGATAGAATCCAGTAGCGTATTTAAAATAATAATTATAATTATATAGCTCTGAGTATTATTGATTATAAAATCGTGACTAGAACCACGTTATAAATACTTCAAGAAGTAGATGTATTGTGTAACGGAACGAAATTGTTACAAAATAACAGAAACAGAAGCTAGAAAGATAAATGTAATGAAGCTTGTGATCGAAAGAAATGCAACAATTATGAAAATTATTGCGAAAGGATATAAAGAAATGATGTGGGCTATTATAACTCTAGTGTCGCATGATAATATGATAATTTAGATTTAGAACGGTTGTGATTAAATTGATTTCTGCTTGACAGAATGCCAGACAACTAGGATGGGAAGTTGGTTAGAGATCAACAGACGGGAAAGTGAAATGAAAATTGGGGAGTAGACAAAGGGTTTGCACAATCTTCATGTTTTGTTTGACTCTGTAGACATGTTAACTATTCTTGAATAGTTCGGTTCAATAATGAATGTTCTAAGAAAATAATATAATAGCAGATACTTTGATGTAAAACAGATTACTATTAATAAAAAAAATAAAAGTATGTCAGTTTTACATTTTACAATAACATAGGTTGTTGACATTTCTACGTGGAATTTATGTCAATATAGATAGCTGACGTTTACATCAGTAAAACTGGTACAATCGAGGGGAGATGAGACAGAGGTAGACAGAGAAAGAACATTTTGGATAGCCTGGTGTCTTGGTACAGAAGAGGGTCAACATCTTCGAGGATAACAAACACCAGCGACAGAGATTTGTGGATATCCATCATCGCCTACGCCAGTCGACACGGCATCTGATGATTATGATGACATTTACATACATGGATTTATAACAGTATATATCGCTAACATTTCTATGTATAAATGTGTATCGACATAGATCGCTGACGTTCTTATGTATAGATGTGTATCAATATAGATTGCTGAAGTTTCTAGACATACATTTGTATCAACATAGATCGCTGACGCTCCTACCAATAGATTTGTATCAACATAATCTAGGCATATATTTAGGCATAGATTTATATCAACATAGATCGCTAACGTTTCTAAACATAGATTTGTATCAACATAGATCGCTAACGTTTCTAAACATAGATTTATATCAACATAGATCGCTAACGTTTCTAAACATAGATTTATATCAACATAGATCGCTAACGTTTCTAAACATAGATTTATATCAACATAGATCGCTAACGTTTCTAAACATAGATTTATATCAACATAGATCGCTAACGTTTCTAAACATAGATTTATATCAACATAGATCGCTAACGTTTCTAAACATAGATTTATATCAACATAGATCGCTAACGTTTCTAAACATAGATTTATATCAACATAGATCGCTAACGTTTCTAAACATAGATTTATATCAACATAAATCGTTGACGTTTATAGGCATAAATGTGTATCCACATAGATCGCTAATGTTTCTATGTAAAGATTTGTATCAATATAGATAACTAACATTTCTACGTATAGATTTGTTTCAATATAGATCGGTAAAATGTCTACATATATATTTGTATCAACCATATTGGGGATTGTGCAATAGACTAACCACCCACTCATATATAAATGACGAATTAACAGAAACTTAACATAAATTGTTAAACCACATATTACTTGATTCTAGGACGAACTAGTACTCCATGCCAGAGACAGATCATGCGTGGCAGCCATACCCGAAAGGAAAACGGTTAGAGACCGAGAAACGTAAAGGTTGGTTATTGAAATGAAAATTGTGACATATCCTTTACAGGACGACCTCGCCATCAACCACAGTAAACGAGTCGTCGTTTATTCTAGGCATCACTTATACATTCAGTAGTTTGTCCGCCCGAGTGGTTACCGGGGCCCAAATTTGGGGTGTAAAGAATAGAACCACTGTTACCTGCCACGCATGTCGTAAGAGGCGACTAAGGAGGTTTGGCTGAAATCGGATACACATGTCCTAAACGTGCAGAAGTCTTATGCGTTTAGGGGCCTACCAAACCAATTTGCAACGTATACACGTTCTTGGCAATGATCAAACATATCACAAAGAGTGATTAAAATTGGTGGTAAAGAACGAACGCAAAGAAGAAGAAGTAGTTTGTCATTGCTTTCTAGGTTGGTTATTAGTTTTTTATTATTGATTACTGAATCGACTTCACAGCCCTAAGACGCAATAGGTGCTTAGTCCCCCAGCAGATGTCGAAGATGATTCATACTGATAGTTCCCGTGGCTCGCTGGTTAAAAGCACTCATCTTTCTGCCTGTCATGACCCTAGTTCTACTTTAACAATGAGCAATTCAAAAATCCTTAAATCGTTAGACACATTCAACAAAAATGTTAGTGTAATCATCCAACAGTAGGTCTTCAAGAGATAAATAAAAAACCACCCCTTTATCCATTCTAAACTCCCTAGCAATCGATGCCTTCAATGCAAGCCTAGCCGCAAACGAGAAAGACAAATGTTGATGCATTAGGTTTGACAGGAACGGAGAGGAAAATGCACTATGGATGATATTTAAATAAACGCTGTTGAACATAACTGGAAAAGATATAAATATAAAAACAAGAAAGGACAGAAAACATAAATAAATTAAAACTTAAAAAATAAAATCATGAAACAAATGTAATAGGTGACATGTTTGACATTCTGTTGCAAGTCATTAGAACACAACGACGTAATAAATATCTTATATCGCATTCATATCTTGCATGTTCTAAACAACCAATGTTTTATCAAGCAGTGTGATAAATTATTTATCAACTCTCAACGTCCCTAGCGACAGTTATATCACAGTCCCAAGAGAACAGCGTATTCATATGCATCATTTTTTTCCCTTTCCCAAGCCTGCATCTCTGATAGATTTATTTAAATAATAAAAGAATGGCACATATTTCCATCTACTACATTTGTAAGCCATTATCAGAATGGACGACTTTTTTCAAATATCAATCCTTCCTGACGTTTGTTGAACATTCTTCGTTATTGCAAGTTTGAAAAAACGGATGTTTGATATGAATGTTTGTAATATATATATATATATTATATATATATATATATATATATATATATATATATATATATATTCATCTTGTCCAGTTATACGTTATATAGGGCCTGCAAGTAATTTATCAATACCGCTCTGTCCTGGGCAACGTGCTCAATCTCTTCCATGGAATTGAGTCCAATAGTTATTGCCTCTCTCAGCAAAATTTGCTTCAGGATTTCCCTAGAGCGTCCTCTCTTTCTTGAATCCTTTGCCTCCCCTTCAATGCCTGTTTTGGTATTATGTTATTATTTCTTCTCAAGGTATGCCCAACATATCTCCATCTTCTCCTTCTTATAACAGATGTTACACATTACTGTCTGGTAACATAGTCCACCTACTGGCAACAGGAAAAGCGCATAGACATTTTCTACATTCAATGACTGTAGAAAATTGTGTGGCGTTAGTTTGTCAGATACGATCACCAATAATACAACGTTTAAACAAAGTGTGTTACACTATTTTTCTCGCACAGCCTTCGTATATTGAGACTAATGGAGCAAATATGGAAGATGTCAGGACTCTAAATTATCGCTCCTATGGGGAATTAAAGACGAGTAGATCTCGCTCCAGTGAACAGGTTTAAATATCTCGGTTCACTGCTAACAAGATGAAAATGGAATAAATAAAAGTAAACGAAGAATAGACTTGGCAGTACAAAGTATTAAACAATTTAAGCAACTAAAAACGGCATGGAATGTAACTGATAAGGAAACACAGCAAAGAATACTAAGAGCATGCATATTCCCAGTGGCAACATATGAGTGTGAAGCATGAACATTTAAAAAAGCTTTGAAAAAAAAATATATGTTCTTTTGAATATATGTGTTACCGAAGACTTCTCCGTATATCATGGACAGAGGAGAGAGCAAATAGATATACCTAGAAAGAACTCAAAATCAAAGAAAGCTGACTGATGCTACAAATAAGAAAAGGATATATAAAGAGACATGAAGGGCTGGAGAAGACCATTATGGGAGGAGGCATCCCGGCAAAAAGGAGAAGAGGATGTCCACGGAGAAGATGTCTTCAGGATGTAACTGTGGTTTGAACATGATAACTGCAGAGGTGGGATATCTAGTCTATGGAAGAGAATAAGTCATACGGACTGTTTAAGTGACAAAGATCTGCACAGGTGTCAGCTATTTGTTGAATAGTTCTAGGGCTTACCCTCTATCTCGTCATAAAGATATGTGTTTTTATACTCAGTGACACCATTAGTATGATTAGTAAAGTCGAATCAGGAATGCTGAAACGAAACTGGGTGGAGGTGCTGGTACAGACAGGGATCAAAGAAATCACCATCATTTTTGTCCCTGGGCACGCAGGAGTTAGGGGTAATGAACGAGCTGACAGATTAGCTGGCATGGCTACGGTATCGGAGGGAGATGCAATTTACCGAAATGATACTCTTAACGCACTGAGAGAGTCTTTTCGAACAGAAGAGTTTCATGGTTGCGAGTTCCACTTGCTGACCAGATTGAGAGAGATGGGTGTCAAAATTGGTGCAGCCATAAAGAACGACATACCAAATATGCAAAGAGATTGATTAATCAACATTCAACTGACGCGTTAGACCGCTGTACGCTGCTGGATTTGTTGAGACGGAGCTCCTATGGACATGTTCGGAGTACTATGATGATAGTCCTCTGATAACTGAAGGATAGGTGCAAGAAGGACAAACATGGTACAGGAATAAAAGTTATTAATTTTAAAGTAAACTTTTACTAGCAGAAATTTTGCAGTCTTCTCTTATCTATTTCAACTACCAGCGATTATTTTCTTCTCAGTAAATCCATATTTTACCATACATTCAATTTTCATATCACAACTACCAACACATCACGAAAGCAATCATTTGTACATGCAGTTTCTGTTATCTGTTTGTTGGTTTCAAAGATCCTATTATGTGACAGTTATGTTGTGTGCAATATGGCATTACTTCTTGCTAAAGTCTAAATTCTCCTGATAATGTTTTATCAATCCCCATTTATTTGAATTGCACTGGAATTTTAATATTTACGATTCATTTTTAAATGTTTCTTAATATCTTTATCCAAACTCATCCTTTTTCCGCACCCTTTCTTATTTTTGTACTTGTATGTTCTTTGTGTGTGTTTAAACTATACGTCCCACGTTTGAAAAGATGATAATGTTTATTCGGTGTGCCTGTGTGTATTTATATTTGAATTTAATGCGGAATAATTTAATTAATATTTTTTTTATAAGGGAGGTAAATGTGATAAAATTGTCGAATTATAAGTAATTCCCATACGCGAATTATCTATTAACTATTATGTATAATTATTTTTGAATTTATTACTAGAGACCAATGTTTGTTCTTACTATCTTCATAATTCGGTAATCCGCAACTGATTATATGATATGGATAACATAAAAGCAGGTAAATCAATTGCTTTGACAATATTAAAAGATAACATTTTTGTCAAATTTTAGTTTGTATCCCCGCATGGACTTAATTCTTATGTTTAAAGTTTGCTTGCCTACTTATTCTCGTATATAACCTTATGTAGGTTGAAATCCATCCCTTGTTTATACATCCAAGGTATGGTGAAATGTGTCATTTTGTGACATATTCGCACCAGCAAAGTCCAAACGTCAGGTGGGAAAACAGAACAAAGGACCTGACAATATTGTTTATTCTCTTTCTCCTTTCCCCCCTCTCTAAACAAAATAAGGATCGAGCCGAGTAGAGACTAGTCTACGTCTCAAGCTGAGCGACAAAAGAACATGGGAACACGGTGTTTTTACTCATTCTGGATTTTGCTGTTTCTCTCCGTCGTGCTCAGATGGGACGTGTCAGCGAGAGCCTGTCCTTGGGAACGATGACAACAAGGAGTTCTTTTTGCAAGAACCCCAGAGGAAGCAACGGAAGCAAAGAATATGATCAACCAATAAACAGTGTGCAAGTATTAAGAGCTTCCAAAAAAAACCAAATAGACAAACACAGGATTCGAACCACTTACCCTCATTTCCTATGACACCCATCGCTTCGTTAGCACGTGTTTGTGCAAACACTGTTCGATGGAACCTCACTTGATTATTATGTGTCTATTTATAACGAAGCGTTTGAGAAAGACATTCCTCAGTGAGCCATTTTTTTAGAATGTCTCGCTGGTTGTGTTCGTAAGGACGCTCGTATTGCTAGTCTAGGAGATAGTGTCGTAAGAAATGCGGTTAAGTGGTTCGAATACTGTGTTTGTCTATTTGTTTTTTCGGAAGCTCTTAATACATGTCCTTGGGAAAGCAATTTTGAAAATGTAAATGTCATTCTTAGTATTATATTTTTTTTAAATGTATTTCTAAATGTATGTATCATCTTTATCATCACCACCTTCCTTAGATAATCACCATAAAGTTCAACATCTCATATTTTCATTTCACATGCATTTCTCTTCAGCCCACAAATATTTGTAAAACATGAAATTGCTGATATTGTTATGTACAAAATGGAAATAAACACTTAAAAAAAATAATAACCTTTTCGACCTTCAGACTAAGACCGAAGTAGAGCCCACTTGATTGCGGCTAAACGGTTGGAGCCAAATATAAATAAATTCCGAGCAACTCACTTAGGAAAGCGTGACGACGCTCGGGATTATAAAGCTTTAAAAATGTGACCTGGTACCACCGGCGGCGACCCTAAAAGATATGGGTCCAAAAAGTTTTTTTTAAAGTGGTGAGACTTGATCGCGACCAAAGGGTGGGAGCTTTCATAGGGTAAGTTTGAAAACATAAAACACATTCGAGCAGTTCTCATTCGAAAGAATGACGTCGCTCGCAGTTTTTACATGTTCAATCATAATTGGGTCCACCCGCTGTGGCACTACTGGGTAAGGGTAACTAAAAATGATATAACCAATAAATGTTCCACCTTAGGTTGAAAATGGCGTGTCTCGGCTTAAAGAGACTACAATCCTCTACATAGTAAACAAACAAACAAGTTAATTCCTATTTGTTTTGTTTGTTATAATGCGTGCTTTGATAAAATAAATAAAATGATAATTTCTTAGCCTTTTTTTACTACGATTAAAAGTGTTGTGCCCAACGCTTGATTACGTCTGTAAGGTAGGAGCTTGCATAAAACGCCAAATAACACACTAAAATGTCCTTCAGCAAGCTCTGAGCAGCTGTCATTCAAAAGGATGCGACGCTCTGAGTTTATTCGTTGAACCATACTGTGGTCACTCGTTGCAGCACTGTCTTTTTGGTTTCAGTAAATATATTGGGCCTGTCGAAGCCACAAGCATTGACAATAAAATCGACAATATAAGAGAAGCAACAGAACATAGAATGTGGTGTATAGTGTAGATTACACTACCGTATTGACAGACATAACACTTTCAATATGATATAAAGTTGACATATCGACGGGGAAACACTAGTGAGAATAATATTATTAGAATCAAGGAACACAATGAAGACAAAATCTTACATAATAAATAGAAGTTGGGACATTGGATGTATCAAATTGTGCATAGAATGGAAGTTTAATAACGAAGGATGGGAAAAACAACATAGAAGTTAAGAAGATAATAGAAATAACCAAAATAAATATGAGTAACTACACGAGAAATATGTGGCGAAACACGTAAAAAAAAAGTAATGCAGTTTTATAAAATACAAAAACAGTAATACAACTAATTTGTTTTGTTTTTTTATATTTTGTAAAACTACAGTACTATGTTTTCACATGTTTCGCAATTGAAATATAGTTTTACTGCAGTCCTCCCTTATATTGAGAAATATATTAACATCAAGAAAATAAGAAACACATAGGAACTGAGAATTATCAAATTTTACATATACTTATCTTTGATAGAGGGTAGTGGGGTAGAGGAATCAAAATCAAAGAAAACTGGATGATGCTACAAATAAGAAAGAGGAAATTGAGGTATTTTCGACATTTAAAAAGACACAAATGGCTAGAGAAGTCCATAATGGAAGAAGGCATAGGTAAAGAGAAGAAGAGGAAGATCACGAAGAAAAAATGGATGCAGGATGTAACTGATGGTTTAACTGATAACATGACGGCTGCAGAGGCGGGACAGCTGGCCTATGCGAGAGAGAAATTCCGGAAGAATGTTGGGGATGACAAAGTTCTACTCAGGACAAGCTATTTGATGATGGTGAATCTTTGGTATATAGGAATGGAATCGTGGATGCTGAACAGCAATTGATGTTTTATAAACATTTAGAAGCTAAAACAACAAATATAATATAACCACTTGATCGCATGGTCTATATCCCATTAACTACGTAATTATTTTGACCTCTGGGTGCATTTATTTTGCAATTTAAATTTACCATTCAATGTCAAGTAATTTAAACCTTTATAACTCTAGTACTGTTTCTCTAAAGTATGACATATTTAATGAGGGCGTGAAACATGGACATTTCACAAGGCAGTGGAAAAACATATATGTGCTATTGAATATAAGTGTTACAGAAGAGTCCTTCGTATATCATGGATATAGAACAAATAGATTTATCCAGAAAAAAAGTAAAAATCAAAGAAAACTGGCTACAATTAAGAAAGAAATTTGAGGTATTTTAAACATATAAAAAGACACAAAGAGCTAGGGCCATTTTGGAAGGTGGCATACCGGCAAAGAGTAGAAGAGGAAGACCACGGAGAAGATGCATTCAGGATGTAACTGATGTCTTGAACATGTCAGCTGCAGAGGAGAGACATCTGACCTATTGAGAGAGAGAAGAGGACTATTGGGGCAGAAAAGTTCTGCTCAGGACAAGGTATTTGATAATGATGATGACATATTATATATTAAATTGTTGCTAATCGGATGTGGAATATATTAATATAATAATATTTTACATCAGGTGATATATGTTTGAGATAATTAGATTATTGTAGCATGATTATTTTGGAATAAAAACACAACAAATCATAAAATATATTTATAATCGGATAATTTGAGACTCTTCACACATTTTCTATATTTAAAAAAACACTATTCAAATTTACCAGTGTTTATATTTACATATTCAAGGTTACTATCTCTCACTTTCTATCTCTCTTTTTCTCTAGCCTTTTCTTTCTCTCTCTCTCTCTTTCTTGGTTTGAACAATGTTACATACCATAATGACTTATGTGCATAAACAATGTTACTATATCTTTCTTTCTCTCTCTTCTTGCTCTCTATCTTTTGCTCTCTCTCTCTCTCTCTCTCTCTCTCTCTTTCTCTCTTTTTCTTAGTTGGAACAATATTACATACTATATTGACTTATGTGAACAAACACTGTTACTATCTCTCTCTTTACTACTTTCTCTCTTTCTTTCTCCCTCTATCTCTCTATCTGTATATCTTACTTTAAACAATACTTCTACTTCATCGAACGCTCCCTCTCGACCACCTGTTGACATCTTTATTTGTATGTGATCCGAGCCTAAAAGCGATTGTATGTTGTGCCGGTTATGCTCCTGCACATACGATCTCTGCGACACATTTAATTTACTAGAGTAGCTTCCCTAGGCTCTACATCAGTCGTATCTTATGACATCTCTCGTAGGTAGCAGTGTTACTTTTCTTTGCTCCTCGTGCGAGCGCCGGCAACACAATCGGTTTCCCAGAATTGACTTGAAATGCAGTATCCAGAACAGACATGTTTTATAATTGTTATAATCACAAATAAAATAAACAAAACACATACTTACCAATAACAGTTAAAATGGAAACATCCAAAACGGTGGGTGAGTTCTGGCACTTGCTCTGCATCTTTTATCCACCGCCCTTCTGACCATTGAACTAGCCCATCTGCGTTGAGGCTCGTTAAAAAGTGAAGAACTTAATTGAAATTCCTCAGTTAGCTTGTGAAGTGTAGATGAGCACCATCAGAGTTCATCTCAAATGCTAACACATTCTAACAAAGCTTGAATGCTGCATTAATAACACAACAGTGTCCCGGTATTCATAACGCGAAACACATCTTTTTGTATGTTTATTTTCTGAGAAAAGGCAATCATATGTTTAACTATATTTACTACTACTACTATTACTATTATTGCTTTATTATTATCATTATTATTTTTATTATTATTAGTAGTAGTAGTAGTAATAGTAGTAGTAGTAGTAGTTGTAGTAGTGGTAGTAGTAGTAGTAGTAGTAGTAATAGTAGTAGTAGTAATAGTCGTAGTAGTAGTAGTAGTAGTAGTAGTAGTAATAGTAATAGTTGTAGTAATCCGGAGTGATGTTGAACTCATCGCAAACATGTACCGATGGTCAATGAAAAATACGGGCCTAACACCATATTACCCTATATACCACATAGTATAAATAGGGTTTAAGAGAGATACGAGTAGTAGTAATAGTAGTAGTGGTAGTAGTAGTAGTAATAGTAGTAGTTGGTAGTAGTAGATTAAACAGATCAGAATACTAAGAGAATGCATATTCCCAGTGGCTATGAATGGATGTGAATTATGGACATTTAACAATCATATAAAAGGATCTTAAGTCTGAAGATTTGTCAATGCGATGCGATAGAGTGGATACAAAATCAAAGCCGCCGCCAATGTGACCTCAGAAACAACAGAGGGAGTGATATCCTGTTTATGTGCCACAAGTACTTCTAGAAATCTCTTCTATCCCGGCGCTGTAAGATAAAACCTATATTAAAGACACAAGAAAGGATTAAATAGCAATAAAATGCAAATATGTGTGTTTTGGAATTCAATATTGTAGAAGAATCTTCCTTATACCATGAAGCGAGGAGAAATAATATACCCAGAAGACAGTCAAATTTAAAGAAATAAACTGGCTGATGCTACAAATACAAGAAAGGATATAGTATGTGTATTTTGGACATAGTGGCATAAACTGTTCAAAAAACTATTTTGGTAGAAAGAATCAACCAGCCAAGGAAGAAAAGATAAGGACCACAAAGAAGTTTTATTCAGAACGTGACTGACGATTTGAGGATGATCAAAGCAGAGGTAGTGCATATGGCCTATGCAAGGAAGAAATTCCGAAGGACTGGTGTAGTGGTGAAGATCTATTTAGAACATCCTATTAGATATTATAAGGAAACGAGGGTGGACATATTTTGGTCCTGTTCCTAGATCAGACGAACAGAGGCTAAATCGACAAGTCTTTATGTGGTCACCAGTTGGAAAAAGAAAACATGTAAGACCTAAGACCACTCTTCGAAGAACAATCATCCAAGAAAGTAAACTATTGGGATGTAAAACCATACGAGATCCCCAACTGCTAGCAGCGAACCGCATTACATGGAGATCTAAAACCTCTGCCTTATGTGCCGCATTTGGCACGAAAGGAACAAACTAACTAACTAACTATTAGATGAGTAGTAAAGTAGTGTAGTGGTAGTAGTAGTAGCAGTAGTAATATTAGTAGCAGTAGCAGCAGCAGTAGTAGTAGTAGTAGCAGCAGCAGTAGTAGTAGAAGGATTATTAGTAGCAGTCTTCATCTGTTGATTAGCTGCAGGATTATTTATTATGGATAAATTCAAGAGATATTTTGTTTAGTTTATGTGTTTTGATCTATCTAATGCTAGTTTAAAAAACAGAAAGTCGAGATGCACTTAAATATTATTGTTCTGTTAACAATGCTAAAGTGAAATCTTACTTGAATTATATTTAGTTAAGTCATAGAAATGAAATACAAAATGTATTTTTAAGTTGACAATTAATCTATAATGATAACGAAGAAACGAATCACACTTTCAGATATCTAAGAAAATATTCCTCTCTTTGAACACCGAGCACAGTGTTACTAGATCAAGTGTGTAAAGCAAAATATATGTTATAACATAGCTTGTAACACGATTTATTCAAAGTTCTAGAACTACCCGCTTACAAAACAACAGCACTATAACACACGAAATGTAAAGTTTACCAATAATTTCTACATTACATATGTTAAATTTGAACAAACCATATCGTTATGTATATATATATATATCACACATCATATCTTAAATAATTAGGTTTCAGATTTGACGAATATTTACAAAGTAATTAATCTGTTTTCACAACCTGTGTCCTCCTCTTCCAAGACCAGCAAATAATCACGTTTCACACTGGATCATTGCATGCACACGTTTCAGAATATTTATGTATGTAATCTGAAAATGCAAAGGGAAAAAATACAAATAATTGAATATAACAACTGGGAACTGAAGAAGAAGAAGAATATAACAACTGATAAAATATATTTTTTGATCAAATAAAGGACATATCCGCAAATGGATGTTAACATGAACTCTAGGTCAAAGAGAAAATGCACTTTATGTTCCAGAAATAGCCGAGCTTGAATGTCTACAATATTAAAAATGAAAATATAATCACAAATCCATCTCTTACATATATATTTAATAATAAACAGAAGTTGTATATTCTTCTTGATATACTTATAATCAGTGTATGAATATTTTTATGTGGAAGTAGGAAAGAGAGATTTTTTAGTGATGCATAAATCTAGTTCTAACATATGTTTTAAATCCTTCCTTCCATGTTCGTTCTTGAAATATGTCTAAAATATTCAATGTTGTCTCTTGTATGAACTTCACTGTCTTTTGTAGCTCACACAGAGGTTCGTGTAGTTTTATGTCAAGTGTTGTTTCGTTAGGCCAGTGAGTTTGCCTCAGTGTATCATATTCAGGGCAGTCTTGGAGTATGTGCTCTGCAGTCTGGTGTGCCTGTCCACATGTACACATGGCTGTATTGCCAATCTTGAATTTTGTATATATGTGGCTGCGGAGTCGATTGTGTCCTGTTCTAAGACGCAGAATGACAACTTGTTCCAATCTGCTCATATTATAGTAATCGTCTTGTGTTGGTATTTGTGGCTTTATCATTGATTTAATCATCCTTTTTGTTTGGTGGTAGGTAACTGACACATCCGGTTGCTCTCCTGCAGCACCTTCCTTGGCCAATCGGTCTGCTCTTTCATTTCCTGGTATTCCACAGTGAGAGTGTATCCAATGCAAGACGACCCTGCGCTGCTTGGACAATTTAAATAGTAGGGTATGTAGACCTGTCGAGTATTCCTTTCACTTCTGTCTGGGTACATACTTCTGGTTCAGTCTCCTCTCTCCAAGGGGTTTGCTCTGGCACAGACTTTAGGGAATGCCAACTTTTGGTTTATCATGTTTTAAATGTGAGTGATCATCATCAATTAGCTTGTTTTGTGCAGAACTTTGTGACCTTAATAGACCTTCGACATATTTCTCTCTCATAGGCTAGATGTAGCGCCTCTGAATTCATCATGCATAAATCATCAGTTAATCCTAAATATATCTTCTCCGTCGTTTTCTTCTCCTCTGTGCAAGGATGCCTTCTTCCATTATGGTCTTCTCCAACCTTTATTGTTATTTTATATATCAAAAATACTTCAATTTTCTCTTTCGTTTTTTAGCATCAGCTAGTTTTCTTTGATTCTGAATTTTGTTCTTGATGTATACATAGTTGTTCTCTTCTTTGTCCATGACATACGGAGGACCTTTTTGTGATACGTATATTAAGATGCACATGTGTATTTTATTACTGCTTTGTTGTATGCACATGCTCCCCACACACATATATTGCTACTTGGAATACGCAAGCTATGTGAGTCATGGGCTACAGTTAAATTAAAGCAACACGATCTGTGTAGGACATAGATGTGTCGTTCTCTAAAAGAACATATTATTATTCATACAAAGCCATACTGCAGTAAAACTATAGCCAAAGCTTAAACATGTGAAAACAATGTAAAGTATACTGACTGGTAAAGTAAAATATGTAAATGAACCATTTTTCGTACTATGAGATCTATTAGGGAATATGATTTTATTCCCGTATTTTTAATGATCATCGGCACATGATAGGGAATGACCATGAGACCCAGGTTAATGGGAGGAAATGACGATGGGTCGGGAAAACCCTACGGAAGACACATTAGAGTGTCACTAGACAAGCTCTTGAGTGGAACCCACAAGTCAAACGGTAAAAAGACTGAAGAGTGAGGAACTGAAGTTGCTGGACTATCCTGGGAAAGATAAGAAAATAGCCAGAGATCGGGAAAAGTGGCAAACAAATGTTGAGGCCCTATGCCCCACGAGAAGCGGTCAGGAAAAAGTCAAGAAGAAATCAAGAGACGATGGGGAACGTGGTCAACATGCAATGTATAACGGTACAAGAGAAATACAATTATTGCAACACTATGATATATTCTCCAAGTTGATATTCCTTGATGTTGATACTCAAGAGTGTCAGAATTCTACCCTTTTGTCTGTCTTTTCGATCCGAACGGTACTACAGGAAGCCTTTGAACTTGAATGATACAAATTTGTGCTGGTGGTACTCTTGACAACAATTATTTACGTGCTCTTCTCTCATTACTTTTTCAAGCTGCAATTGTATTATTGTATTCATCATTGCTATTGTAAAATAATTGTCTTCTAGCGACGTAACTTTTTTGTTAGTTTTCCCAGGATAGAGCGGTATGGAGAAATTACTTGCAGGCCCTATGTAACGTATAACGGTACGAGAGGAATTATTATTATATATTAATACTTTATTACCACTTAAGTCACCACCAACACAAGAATCGACAGAGTTACGAATACCAGTATCAGAGAAAAGGTAGGAACAAGACCGTGCTTGAACTATATAGCAAAACAGAGAATGAAGTGGTTTGGCCACTTAGTATGAATGCGAAAAGACCAAACTATCTATGACGCTTTCCACAACAGAATATCAGAAAGGAAGGCGAGAGGAAGACCGAGGAAAAGGTGGATAGATAAAGTAGTTGAATTCTGCCAGGGGACTATCTCAACCGTCACTCAAGTCACCAGAGAAGCGCAAGATAAATACATAAAACGACGACACTGGGTTAACAACCCGGTAACAGTGTGCTGACAAAAGAAGAAGAAGATAACCACTGTTCAGTTTTTCATTAAACTGTCGTACTGTCTGTAATACCACTCCTTTGGCAGTGTAAGCTAGGGGGGGAACATGCGCCTGTGGAATTTAATGCCCGCACGACTATGGCAGTCGCCGCGAAATTGTTCAGATTATGATTTTCCTTTATGGCCACGACGGAAAAAACATCATGGGCATTACTGTGTATAGAAGCTGAGTCTCCCGCATTGCAGCCGCACTATTATCAATTCGTCCAGGCGCTCATATTTTTAATAAGTGTTGTTATTAGCACAATGATATACACATGCTTTAAATTGTTCAGTTATTCTTTTACGTCATTTTTAACTCCATCAAACATAGCTTTCTTGACAATGTCTGAACTCTAGCAATGTCTGCTTTAAGACAACCATTCAGCCTCTAGCTATTTCTCAAGTTCTACAGTCTTGTTTGGTAGCGTCAAAGTTCGATCTGTCTTCTAGAAGATCGACCGTGCACAGTGATTGTGGAAAATAGAGTTTAGAATGACTTTGACTGTGATATGTTTTGAGGATAGGTTTGAAGCAACAGTGTCCAGAGAGGCAGACAGACTGAGAGGAACTTTTAAATATATATAGTTAGACTGCTAGACAGACGAAAGAACGGGCAAACAGACATATATATATATATATATATATATATATACATATATATATATATATATATATATATATAATATACGCGTGCATGTCCATGCAGAGCCAACTACAAACGTATGGGCCTTCGGACTAAGGTAAGAATTATGGGAAATCAGACACCAACTACACCACGTGACCTCGCATTTCAGTATTGCTTTATAAAGACCAATTCATTTTAAAATCAACACAAAATGCTAACTCAAAGTTATATTATGCAACAAGTTAAGTTTAACAATAAGGAATATCAATACAGTGAATATTTTTCACCAATAAATAACCATAGACTCACATAATTGAGTAAAATTGCAAAAAGCTTGCAGTGCTCTATCAAACATCTATATTTTCCGGATCCCTTTTCTGATCTAGGTCAGGGAACCCCTTGTCAGTTGTCTGGCCTAGTTATCTATAGTTGGCTGTTGTCCATGCAAGGGTAACATTTTTAACATAATTATTTACATTTTCACTGCGGGGCACATGGACGTCGTTGGCAATGAGATAAAAGACTATATCGGGTGGTCAGCCAATGGATAGAGATGACGTTCTGAACGCTCTAATAGAGTGTAACATCAAAGATGACTTTCGTTTAAACCATTCCATGTCATCAACTAGCGTTTGGATTGAAGATTGGATTGACCAAAGAAGAACAGCACAACAGGCACATGAGTAGGCTCATCCATCAATAAACATCGAGCTGGTACGGTTAGTCGCATAACGCAGTTTGAGATATTGGGAAGGAGACCGGAACATCTATGGACATGTTAGAGTTAAATGAAAATATTCCAAACAAAAACTGAAAATGTAACCAATATCACATTTATAAAAGAGAGGACAATAGGCCTACCGTAATATATTTTCTACTATTTAATTATTTAAAAAAATGGTGCTGTTAGAATTGTTAACAAGAATATGGTTCACCGAGTGATGAAGATAATTTGACGACAGAGCCCCCCGTGTAGTGCCGGGGCCTGCAAGGGAAGCAAAGAATAGTACCACTGCAACATACAAGGCATGTTGTAAGAGGCGACTACTGTAGGACCTAAGGAAGAAAAGCTGCCCTAGTAAATAAAAAGAATCGCAAAAATCGAATTGCTGGCCTACTTTTAGGCACATAACTCGTACAACATAAATCGCTCTAAGGCTCAGATCACATTTAAATCACACAGAGTACTTAACAACTGGCCGATATGGAGCGTTCGAAGAAGACGTACTAAAGGAAAGAGAGAGAGACAGAGAAGAGATAGTAGAGAGAAGGAGACGATATATGCATTGATGTGTTAAATAGAAAGATTTGTAAATATCGCATTGAATACATGTTCTAATTTTTAATTCAGACAAACTGTCCGTCAACATCCTACGTGTAAAGATATGGTTGACATATCTTGTTTACAAACACTAGTTTCAACAGAAATCAATACGGGTTTGCCAACTACGGATTTCACACAGATTACTACTTCCTGTTTAGTAATGGACGCCCCACCATTTTGTCAAGATGTGATTACAGTCTGTTTTTATCATTGCACTCTATACCAGAATTCTATACTATTCTAAAGGTATAAATGCACAATATTTATTTTGTTGCAACGGATTTCGCCATGTGGCTCTGACACTGACAGCAGAAATATCATGCCATCTGAACGTGTCATATGGTGTTGACCAGTGTCAGTTCACTGTTATTGGCTGCTGCCTATATACCTTATATTTTGCACCTATGAGCACGTGTTATTAAGTGATTGTGGGGGTCTCTGGCCGAATGGATAAGAGCGCGGCTCCTATGCGGGAGACGCGGGTTCAATAAACGGTAAGGACAAAGAGTATTTTTCTGTAGGGGCATGAAGAAAAATCTTAACCTGAACGGTTTCGAGGCGATTACACTAGCCGTGTGAACATTAAATTTCACAGACATATGTCCCCACTGTTCTACAACTCGTAAAAGTGGTATTTTTATTTTTTAGTTTTATTAGCAAGTCGTTACATTACTAAATTTGCTCGCAGAAGTAACGTCAACATCAAATATCTTGAGAAGAACTTTGCCTCCCCAACAGTCCTTCGGAATTTTTCTTTCTCAAAAACTCAGATGTCCCGACTCTGCAGCCGCCATGTTCAAACAGTCGGTTACATCCTGAATATATCTTCACCGTTGTCTTCCTCTTCTCCTCTTTGCCGGTATGTCTCCTTCCATGATGGTCTTCTCCAGCCCATCGTGTCTTTTTGTATGACCAACATACTCCAATTTGCTCATTCTTATTTGTACCATCAGCCACTTTCTTTGATTTTGAGTTCTTTCTGGATAGATAAATTTGTTCTCTTCTCTATACATGATATACGAATACCTCTTCTATAACACTTATATTCAGGCACATATATGTTTTTCCACTGCCTTGTTAAACGTCCATGTATTGTTGTTAGTACCAATAATCACAAACATTATAAGAAAATTGCCAAGACTAGATACAATAGTTACCATATAACAATATTTAACCCTTTAACTGCTAAAGACGTATATATATGTTTTCCCATTCACTTCTAAAGACGCATTAACACGTCTGTTATTATCTCCCATCTGTGGGCTAAAGACGTATTAACACGTTATACATTACTACTGTCACTGCTATATGCGTAAATTCACGTTTGTGACCTAGAAACAAAGAGTATATATTTGTAGATCCGTCTTCGGAAAGTATGTAGCAGCGAAAGGGTTAAGATAGAACAAAATTGCAAATCCTTCAGAAAAAGAAGACAACAAATCAATATATAAATCAAACAAATCGATCAGCATAAAATAATAATAGATTACCCGAAATCGAACTGGAGATCTTCACAAACATGGTTAACATTTGTTCTGCTGTTATGTAGTTCTATTATCCGTAAAGATAAAGAGTAATGAATGATCATCCCACCCATCACATTTTCAGATGAAAGAACGGGATTGCCAAGATAAGGTTAATTGAGGAATTTAATACAAACCAGAGATAGAACACGGACATTAATACACGGACATCCGATGCTACTATAGTATTGCATAATTCCTGTAAATGTGACCTTAAAAAAACACTTTCCGCACGCTTCTGATTGATTGTTTGATTGATTGATTGATATGATCATCATCACTGAATTTCGGTGAGTAACTATGTGAGCTCCGATCTCTTTCTTACACAGGAAGATCTCAGCTGCAGTTCACGAATTACGTAGTTACGGCGAGGTTCCAGATGTAATTTTGAAGATGATGAAAATATTTATGTACGAGTTTTATTTTTAATCTTTTCTAATGAATTTTGCCCGGACAGCGGCTTTCCAGCCTGCTCTTCTCAATTTTGAACTGTCAATGGTTCCTTTACGTTCCCAAATTGAACATGGGACCTACGTTTTATCATCCGTCCGTTATAGGACTAGGAACTCGATGTCACATACACTTAGATATGGGATCTTTTGAAAATTTCCAGATGGCTCCACAAGGGAGGGAACCAGGTACCTTAGACGAACACCAAACGTCTACGCCACAGAAACTCCTATTGCTCCTGGTTGTTATGTTCAGTATTGTAAAGTATGCAATTGATAACAGAATCCAGGTCTTAGGATAAAACTCAAACTCTTGGACATTTTAACACAAATTTAAATAAATTACTCTATGTAAAAATGTAACGTAGAAGCTGTTGGCGTGACTAGCTCATACTTAGACGCCCCTGGAGTGATCAATGATAATGGTCGAGTTAGAAACGTACGAATGAAGTAGATCAGCTTGACAACTGTGTAGTGCATGCGCTTAGTTATCCATTACTCTAGATCTGGTAGATTGGTTACATATCCTTGGTGACTTGTGATGACAGGACATTGGTCCGTAGACTCTTAGTATAGTCATGTATAGCATGAAAAACAATGACATACTTACTAAAAAAGAAACAGGAAAACCACCCGATCGATCAATAGATCTCTATTATGGTATAAATAATGTTATCTCGTACTTGTGTTATCGAGGCGCGCAAGGGGAGCAAAGACTAGTACTAAAGTGGCCTGAAAGGAATGTCGTAGGAGGCGACTGAGGTAGGTACCTTGGGAAGCTAACCTAGTAAATAAAAAAACGTTGCAGAAATCGGATGTGCTGGTCTACTTGTAGGCACATAACTGGCACAACGTGCAATCGCTCTTGGGCTCAGATCACATACAAATCGCATAGAGTGGTTAGCAGGTGGTTGTTGTGGAGCACTCGAAGAAGAAGAAGAAGAAGACTACATCGTTTTATGAAGGAAGAATAATTTCTCTTTGCTTTTCGTGTCGGGATATTCGGGAGTTGAAGGTAACGAACACACCAACATACTGGCCTACTGACACAACGTACAAACGTTCTTAGGCTCCACTGATATACAAATTACAAAGAGTGGTTTAACACGGGATCGATATGAACCGTTGGAAGAAGAATGTTATCTGAAATAAATATAATAATAGGGAAAAGAAAGAAACATGCATTTGTTGAATAGAGAACAAGTCAAAACGAAATCGTTGAAGATAAAAGTGATATAGCAACGTAATATCAACAGTAAATGTAAACAACTGCTTGTCCGATTTCCCAACCACCAGATGTCAAACGATTATATTGTTTTATTTAACTGAGTGTCAGCGAGGAAACTGGATAACTAAAGATAAGATAAACGTAGTAATGGATATTACAGAATAGATTAACGTAATGCGATGAGAGGCGAGAAGAAGACCACGAAAAAAAAACTGGTTAGATGGCAAAGCAGAAACCTGTCAAAAAGCAAAAATAGCTATCACCCAAGCCACTAGAGCAGCACAAGATAAAAACAGAAAACCACGACACTGAGCAACAACCCGGTAGCAGTGTGATAACACTGAGCAACAACCCGGTAGGAGTGTGATAACACTGAGCAACAACCCGGTAGCAGTGTGATAACACTGAGCAACAACCCGGTAGCAGTGTGATAACACTGGGCAACAACCCGGTAGCAGTGTGATAACACTGAGCAACAACCCGATAGCAGTGTGATAACACTGAGCAACAACCCGGTAGCAGTCTGACGGCAAAAGAAAGAGGAAAAAGAAATGAAGATTAGCGTAATGCCTACGCGTTCGACTATCCACTCGAACACAAGAGGGTTTAGGGTTGAATCCCACTCTCTCAGTTCTACACATGATGAACGAAATTGGCAATCCTCCCTCCTGCAAACAAAATCACGAGACATGTGAAGTTGCAAGCACTTAATACTATAACTCATGAAAGTCCTACAGAACATTTTATTGTTATTGTTAAAAGCAATTGATATAATTAGCGATCCTATGTTATCTAAATTTGCTCAAACAGAAGAAATACAGCGTCAATATTGAGCTAACATCATAGTGCAAGCAATGGGCTCAATACTAAATTCCTAATCCAATGTGCAGGCTAACCAATTTGTCCAAATCAATTAAATAGCATTCATGTGAAATGATAAATGATTTGTTATCTTGTATAATGTAAACTGCTCTACAGTTATGCTAAATAACAAAGGAAATAGTTTCTTTGTTAGGTTGATGAATGAAATCAGAAGCGTAGATTGTAAACAGTTTCATCATCATCAAGGTGCGTATCCTTTATAGGACGTTGCTCTCTTTGCAGCACATCTGAAATTCACTCTGTCTCTTGCCAGTTCACCCACTTCGTCGATGGTCATGTTCATGGTTTCTTTAATATCTTGTAGCCATATTCATAAACAGTTTACTGTATGAAATTGTGGAGACTGGTTCGATGCTCAGGTATTGGATTGAATCACTAGAAAATTGTGGAGACTGGTTCGGTGCTCAGGTATTGGATTGAATCACTAGAAAATTGTGGAGACTGGTTCGGTGCTCAGGTATTGGATTGAATCACTAGAAAATTGTGGAGACTGGTTCGGTGCTCAGGTATTGGATTGAATCACTAGAAAATTATGGAGACTGGTTCGGTGCTCAGGTATTGGATTGAATCACTAGAAAACGTCAACAATTCAAACTATTACATTCGTCTTCGTTCATGGACACATGGGTGTTAATGGCAATAATAAAGCAGACAGGCTGGCTGGCTCTGCCCCCATATCCGGGGGTAAGTCATTGGAAATCAAAAGTCAAAAGCAAAATGCCGTCCAAGCAAAAAATGACCTCAGAAATAGCAGAGGTGATGAAAAAATAATTTTGAACAGCACACACAACAGTCCTTTCTAGAAATCTCTTCTTATCCTGACGTTGTGAGATAAAATATGGTTAGAGAAATGAAATAAGAAAAGAACGAGATTGGAGATACGGCAGAAATTCTGAATGCCCTAATAGAATGTAGCCGTACAGAGAACTTCCATCTTAACTAATCCACATCAAGTGCTAGATAGCAAGAACCTGAATTGAAGATTGGAACTGCCAGAAAAGAATAGCGCAACAGGCGTTTGGGTAAACTCATCACTGAACATCGAACTGATGCGGTTAATCACTGGATACTGTTGGAGATATTGCAAGGAAGATCTCTCTCTCTCTCTCTCTCTCGCGATCCAGGCCTAGACTGATGAACCAACTCTTTTCATGAATTTTACCGTGTTTTTAAGGGACTCCTTTCCTCCGTACAGCTTCTCGCGTGTGACGGGATCCACTGAATGACGCAAGGAAGATCTGAGCATCAATGAGCGTGTCCGGCATGCAATGAAGATATTACAAACTGTAACTGAAACTTAAACTGTATTATATTGTATATTCTGCTACAGTTTCATCATTTCATCATCATCAGGTGTCGTGCCGGCTGGCGTAGGCGATCATGGATCTCCACAAATCTATGTCGCTGGTGTTTGCAATTTACTAAGTTGAAAATGTAGAAACTTGAGAAATTATGTTCTAGTCATGAAAACTAAGCTTTGGGGAAACCTGACAGACCTGAATCTGACCGCCCAGTTTATGGTCCACAGTAAATTAAGGGGATGACCAGAGAACGCTGAAGAAGAAGAAGAGAAATGATGTTCTAATCATGGATAGTGTTACAATACACAAGCTGATCAAACAATATTTGTGTTATAAATATCTTTGATACATTATTTTGCATACGAATTTTTTTTCTACCATTCAAAAATGGCTACTAAAATGAGCGAGCTTCTTTGCTACTTTTATTATTTTCACCGAATCGTGATACCTGTATCAGTTGTTATATATGTCTTCATTATCTTTGTTCAATAGTACCTTATCTTCAGTTCAATTTTTAACGTTATTGATATTAAGTTGTCTGTGACTAGGATTTACAACCACGAAAGTGTACTCTGATCAAATCTCTCAATATGTCTTTTCTCCAATCCTTTTTGATCTCACAGGGTCAGGAAAAGAAGAGATTTCTAGAAAGAACCCTTTTGCGTGCTTCATAAATAGTGTCTTTCGTTGCCTCTGTTATCTCTGAAGTAAACATTTTGCTCTGTGGTCGGCATTTTGCTTTGTATCCATTGTATCAAAAAACAACGTTGCTCTTTGAGGTGCTCTGTTAGTAATCTGCTTATGTGGCCGAATCATGTAATGTGTCACAATACATTACGTAACGGTGCAGTGCTCTCCCTACTGACACAGTTTCCAAGCAAGCTAGTATGTTCGTGTGTTCATTACCTTCAACTCCCGAATATCCCGGCACGAAAAGCAAAGTGAAACTATTCTTTCTCCATAAAACGATGCAATCTTCTTCGACTTCGAACGCTCCACAACGACCACCTGCTAACCACTCTATGTGATTTGTATGTGATCTGAATCCAAGAGCGATTGTACGTTGTGCTAGTTATGCGCCTACAAGTAGGCCAGCACATCCGATTTCCGCGACGCTTGTTATTTACTAGGGTAGCTTCCCTAGGTCCTACATCAATCGCCTTTTATGACATGCCTTGTAGGTCGCAGTGGTGCTATTCTTTGCTTCCCTTTTGGCCCCGGCACGATACGGGCGAACGATGTAGTAATTCCACCTCTTGTCTGCTTACTGACTCTAACTGGACAAAATATATTTGATATCCATATTTAATGTCAATCAACGGAGATATTGCACTTGCTTTGTTCTGTTCTGAACTCTCAATTGTATTATTTGTCAGAGTAAATTCGTTCACGCTGTAACATTACTATCAGATTTAGTCACAATCAAATTATTTCAGAAACAGCAAATGGAATCGGACACATAATAATGTATTGATTGCAATCTAGTCTAGACAATCATAATATGTATGTTATCTATATGTTAAATTGCAGGTCTTTGAACTTTATTGTGCTTGGTGTACTTAGTATTAGAATCCCCATTCTCAGTGTGGCATATTTACTTGTTAGTCTCTTCATTTTGTTTGTTACTTTGGTTTCCTTTTACTCAATTGTTTGCCAACCACAAAAACATTCACTTTTTTAAAATGTGTTTTTATCTGTTCTGATTTTTCGTACGATCCATGTCGATCACTTGTTAAGTCACTCTTTGTAATTTCTATGTGAACATGTGATCTAAGCCTAAGAGCGATTGTACGTTGTGCCAGCACATCAAATTACTGCGAAAATTTTTATTTACTAGGGTAGCTTCCTACCTCAGTTGGATCTTACGACATGCCCTGTAGGCTGCAGTGTTACTTTTATTTGCTCCAATTTCGTGCCCCGGCAACGTACGGGTAATTTTCTGTTGTGAACATTACCAGTTAACTGAATTACATTTTCTATTATTTGATTGATAATGACATTATTGTCGAAAAAACGTTTTAGTCTTTTGTTTTATTATATAAAACTATCTTACTCCGTATTTTGAGTTTCTCATCGTCGATGATGCTCTCAAACTGCTTCCATCAGTTGAGAACTCGAGAGTCAACTTGGTGACTCTACGTTAGCACTCATGTATTTTTATTTCTTTTGGGTTTCTGATGCATTGGAAGGTTCTCTAGATGTCCATTCTGCATTTATTCATTTATTTAAAAAAAATTATAATCTGGCTCTTCCATCTAGTATTGTTATGTTTTGCATAGTGTTTGAATGTATTATTTTTCTGCTTGCTTATACTTTTCTACTTTGATCAGTGTTGAGTTTCTTAATTTTATAGTCATTACTTTGTCTTTCTAATGAGATTCAATTTTATTTCAACGAGATCGTTTTATTTGTTCATTATATCTTTGTTTCTTTGAATTCGTTGGTAGGAATCGGCAAGCAATGAAATGCGATTTGCGTATCCTAAGTCGTTCTCTGTTGTCTGTCTCATCACACAGTCTACAACCACAGCCAACTCTAATATTGGGCCTCTTAACTCGCCGGGGAAATTCACACCAAGTTTGATTTAGGGGCTGGGTTTTATATATGTGTGATAGAACACTGCAAGCTTTTCTGCAATTTTACTAAATTCTATGAGTTTATGGTTATTTATTGATAAAAAATATTAATAATACTGATATTCCTGATTGTTAAACTTAGCTTGTTACATAACATAACCTTGATTTAGCATGTTGTGTTGATTTTAACATGAATTCGTCTATATACAACAATACTGAAATTCAGTATGAGTTTATAGTTGACTGTGTCTATAACATTCCCAAAAAATAATTATTGATTATAAACACCCTTGTGGAACATCCGATGTTAATTCTTACAAATAGAGTCTCTAACCGACACGTCATCTGAAATTTGTATAAATGCATTTGATAAGTAACAATGGTGAAACACATAACAATAAAGTACTGTAGTTTTGAGAGTCGCGGTAGCGTAGTTGTTAGTGAACTCGCTTCTGGTGGTCCGGGTTAAACTCCCGCAGTGTGCGTGAAATTTTTCCCGACCGCGACGGCTCTCTGGTCGACCCAGCCTCAACTGGGTACCAGACATGCTCTGGGAAAGTAAAGGCGGCCGGTTTGATGCTGACAACATCACCCAACGTGCGCCGACGGTCAATACAGGCCTAACACTGTATTGCCCTATATACCACAAGGTATGAACGGGTTCCTTTACTTTACTTTACTTACTGTAGTTTTACAAAATACAAAACAATACACATATATTTAATAAGTAACAAATTTATTACAAATTTTTACTATAAATACTGTCAATATACTAATATTATTATAAGATGATATATATTTGTAAATAATAAGACACACACATGTGTTTGCTCTTTGTTCACCAGCCTACTTGTCTCTAATCCCACAAAATTATATGAAAGGTCACGGTATCCTAACGTATCAGTCTATTTGTCGTGTCGACTTCCTAATTATTTCATACCTCACGCAATCAGATTGATCTTTTGTATTAAAAAATAATATTTCTCATAGCCTTTTCAGATTTTATGGTATGCAGTGGATGTCACTTCATCATAGTTGTTCTAGACTTTAGTGTGCAGAGATAATTTGGAGAAAATAGTGCCTGGAAGATGAATGAGAGGAAGACCTAGAAGTCAATGGGTGCAAGATGTCATTGACGAACTGAGAATGACTGCTGCGATGCCGGTAAACTTGCACAGAACAGATACTTTTTCAGGACTGTTGTCATGGGAGCCAAGTTCCGGAAGGGACAAACTACTTGATGATGATGATGATGATGATGACGATGATGATGATGATGATGACGATGATGGTGATGATGAGTGTGCAGGGGTAGGAGGCCGAATTCATTTCCTCACGTGTGGAACGTCGAGTGTGGGATTCAACATGCAACCCTCATGTGTCCGAGTTGATAGACGAACGCTTATGCATTACGGTAATCCGTCCCACATATAGTGTATTACTTAATGAACATCAAATTGCAGAATATAATCCCAGACACCGATGTCCTAAAGAAAGCTGCTCTTCCCAGCATCTACACAATCTTGATGCAGTCCTAGACACGATGAGAAGGACATGTGGTTCAAATGCCGGATTGCAGAATACCAAAAAGACTCTTGTATGGTGAGCTACGCAGCTGTAAACGCGCCCTTGGTGGTTAAAAAAAACGGCTCAAAGACACACTCAAGAACTCGATAAAATACATTGGCATAGATGTCGACAACTGGGAGAATGTTGCCCACGATAAATCATCCTGGCGCACACTTCTTCGACACGGGTCTTCGGCCTGCGAGGCAGGTAGAACTGTAGGGATGGAACACAAACGTCAAACTAGAAAGGCAGTAAAACTGCCCACAAGTGCAAGTATACCTTGCCCACATTGTAAAAGAACATTTCAAACATTCATCGGGCTCACTAGTCATCTACACGCACACCATCAAACATAATGCAACTACATTCCCTTGGATAAAAAATGGTGGTCATTATCACTCGTGATGAACAAGCATCAGTGTATTATTATTGAATGGCTTTTTTTTCTCCCAAAGGACTAATAACAATCGGCACACGGCATGGATGCCCAATCTTCGTCGTTTAGTGATGGTGTATAATAATGCAGTTTGTTCGTTTCAAAGCTCTTCGTTTGCTATCGTATTTGGTCAACAAATGTGCAGGATATTACGTACAGATGTTTAATTATTCAATGGTTCACATTGTATTTTAACTTCACTGCTTATGTCACGCATTTATTGTGCCGCCTGATGCTGCCGCCTTTCTGTAGCATAGCACGACACGGAGCTAGGTAAAACATGGAAAGAAGTGGAAGGCATGGCAAGAGAGATGAAGAGCTGAGGACGTTTGTTGAAGACCTGGGCGACGTTGGAAGTTGAAAAGGTGAAGAATAGAAAATCCACGACTCGTTTACTGTGTTGATGGCGACGTATTGTAAGGGTTATGCCACGCTGACCTGATTGAGAGATATGGGTGTCGATATTGGTGTAGCCCGAAATGAACGAGAAAACAAATATGCAAAGCGATTTGTTAATCAACATGCTGGCCCGCTGGACGCTGCAGGATTTGTTGAGGTGGAGATCGGAACATCTAGGAACGTGTCCGGAGTGGTATGATGATAGTCCTCATATAGCTGATAACTGATATGTCATGATGTTCTTTTTCATGTCAGGAGTAAGCACCCGTGAAGAGTTTGTTCATCATCAAGTGATGACGTGGCCAAAAGTAATTATGAATAAAGTAACAAATAATAGATTATATGGTAACTTATGTCAATGTCTGTCTTTGTGTTCATTGAACCGATCATTAATATTATCAGTTTTGTTATCCCCGCTAAACCTGGACAATCACTTTGAGTGTAACATATTGAAATTACATATATTTTCAGATCAGTTGAATGTGTCATCTCCGAATTAAAGGTTTACCGTAATAAATTTTCCATATTTTGATTTTTTATGGTTAGAATATACACATCATCATCAGGTGCCTTGTCGGCTGGATAAGGTGATCATGGATCTCCACAAATCTCTGTCTCTGGAGTTTGCTATCATCTCTGATTTTGACGCTCTTCCGTGTCATGAAGTCAAGCTATCAACAAAATGTTGTCTCTGTCTTCCTCTGTCTCGTTTCCTTTAGATTTTACCGGCTTTTACAAAGTGTTCTAAACCTATCTTCCTCATCAGATGTACGAAAAATGATGACTGGCTCATTCCTATAATGATGATAGCTTTCTCTGTGTCTTGGCTTCATCCAACACATCCCCATTTGTCATTTTAGCAGTCTTTATGATTATAATCACTTTTCTGTAAAATCACATCTATGTGGATCTCAGAGAATAAATTATGTAAGAATATTAATTTATGTGGGAAAAGTGAGGTGGGGAGGAGGGGGAGTATGAGTCTGTTAGGATATTAATTTATGTGGAGAAAAGTGAGGTGGGGGAGGGGAGGGGAGGTGAGTCTGTTAGGATATTAATTTATGTGGAGAAGTGGGGGAGTAAGAGTCTGTTAGAATATTAATTTCTGTGAGGAAAAGTGAGGGGAGGGAGTAAGAGTCTGTTAGAATATTAATTTATGTGAGGAAAAGTGAGGGGAGGGAGTAAGAGTCTGTTAGAATATTAATTTCTGTGAGGAAAAGTGAGGGGAGGGAGTAAGAGTCTGTTAGAATATTAATTTCTGTGAGGAAAAGTGAGGGGAGGGAGTAAGAGTCTGTTAGAATATTAATTTCTGTGAGGAAAAAGTGAGGGGGAGTAAGGATCTGTTAGAATATTAATTTATGTGAGGAAAAAGTGAGGGGGAGTAAGGATCTGTTAGAATATTAATTTATGTGGGAAAGGATGGTGTAAAAATAGAGTATGTTAATCAGTTTACATTGCACTCTGAAAGCAGTGGGGACAGCTTCGTTAAGTTTAAGGTTGCATATGTTCCTTTTGCGTGGACCGCCTTTTGCTTTGTATCGACTGTAACAAAGTAACATTGCTCTTTGCGGCGTTCTGTCTGCTGGTAATCTGCTTATGTGGCTGAACCATTTAATTTGTTGCTTCTTGATGAAGTTGAGTCCTGATGTTGTACCCACTTCTTTTCCCAATGTCTTCATTTCTAAACTGATCTCTTTTTGATTCTTCCAGCATTCTGCGTAGACACTTTATTTTTGTCGTGAATAGTTTTCTTGTATCGTTCGATGTTAGCGTCCAGGTTTGCACTGCTAGCATGATGTTAGGAGAAATATTGTGTTGTACAATAGTTCTCTTTAAGTGTTCATGGTGACATGTTTGCATTTCCAAATTGTTACTATGCGAATGAGCTGATCCTGGCACAGAGAAAGAGCAAGTTTTCTATGATAAATAGACATTTCAGAATATATGTTAACGTAGAGAAGTTCTGGACTGACTGATTGATTCATTGATTAATTGAGTGATGGATTGATTGATAGGACCATCATCATTGCACTTCGTTGAGTAATTCCGAGCTTGTTCTGACACATCTCAGCTGCAGTGCACGAACTCCGTAGAGCTGGCTAGGATCCCTGAAGTAATTTTGAAGATGATGAAGATAGTTTGTGATCATTTTATCTTCGAATCTTTTCTAATTAATATTGCCCGGGCAGCGTCTTTCCTGTCATCTCTTCCTGATTTTGAACTGCTAATGGTTCTTTTACGTGCTCAAATTGAACACGAGGCCTAAGTTTTATCATCCGTCTCCGATAATATTAGGAAGTCGATCTCATCTACACTGAAATCAGGGATCTCGTAGAAAAATATCAAAATAGCTCCACGAGGGTACGAACCAAGTTCCCTTGATACGAGAGGCGAGCCACAGAGACTACAGGACAATAACAAATGTTAAATGATAATATGAGTGAGATTTCTAGCGATAAAACATAGCCTACGAACGAACGACAGCTGCAGCCTGGCAGCATAAAGAATGATGATAATGGCAATAATTATTCTTTTGAATACCTTCTTTGTTCTTTAATCATAGATTTTCTTTTAAAAATCTCTCAATTTAACTAGCTTAACTCGGAATAAAACATTGAAATAAATGCCACTTTAATAATTTACCATATCCCATAATATCCACTAGGTAAAACATGCAACTATGAACACACAAATTTAAATGTTTGATCAAATACGTTTGACAATAACGGATTAAAAAATGGTTGTAAATGCTGCAATATGCATGATAATATTACGAGGCTCAAAGAGATTTATAAATTCTGTATAAAACTAGCATTTTTTTCTCGCAAACTGAACATACACGGCACACTGTAAACAATCAACATTATGATTCTGATCTGATCTGACAAGTTCTATCTAGCAAGTTTTACTGATAGACTTACAGAAAATGGTATGTTATTTATTTAAATGTATGTTTGTGATGTATTGTATGTGTATCATTCTATTTCTGTTTGTATCTTCAGATGACAAAATGTAAGACAAGAATCATTTACATCTTACCCAGATCGTATTCCGTATTTTTGACACAGCATATTTGTTGTCTGTATCTTCTTCAACTTCCAACTCCTAAAGGAGCACATGTCTTCAACAAACTTTTGCAGTCCTTCCTCTCTCTTGCCATTCCTTCCAACTCGTTCCACGTTTTGTCTATCCTATTAAAAACAGTCTTCAACTCTCTTCTCCGTGTATTTCAGGGTCTTCTCCTACTCTACTTCCCTTGCAGGTTCCAAAACGTGCGCTGTTTTGCTATAGATCCATTCAGTATTCTCTATGTGTGTCATATCCATCGTATGTCTGATCTATGTGTCTTCACCTTCCAACTTATGTCCGCCTTTTCACAATGGCACAATAATCAATTCTAAATCCTCTTCATGTCCCGATTGACACATACGACTTCCACAAGAGACTTCCACTGCTGCCGTTCTGCTGCCTTTCTACCAACCGTCTCCCACGTCAGGCCGCACTTCATCAACTCTCTCTCTACAGTTCTTCTCCATGTTTACTTTGAACGTCCAGGCCTTCTCTTCCCATCCGCTGTCCATCTGAGAGCTGTCCTAGCCAATGCCCCCACTGGCATACGACATACATGTCCAAACCACCTTTATCTACGTCTCTTAATGATGGTCTCCAAGGATGCACATCACAAGTCTGTTCATTTTAAAGCTCCTCATTTGTTATGGTATTTGGCCAGAAAATCTGCAGGATTCTTCTTATCCATTTATTCTGAAATGTCTCCAACTTGTGTATTTTGTGTTGGGTCATTTTCTAGCATTCACTACTGTATACTAGCCCTCCCAGTGTATTACTTCTTTTTTTGTTTTTATTTTGTCCTAAGATTTAGTCCTTTTGTTTTTTCAAATTTTGTTGAGCATGGCGAAAGTTTGTCTTGCCTTCTTGATGTTTTCGATGATATCCTTTTCTGAGTCTCCATCTTGTGATACTCTATTTCCCAGGTACACAAAGTCCTTTAACATAATACGTAGACGTTAAAAAGTAAAAGTAAAGGAACACTTTATCATACTTGTAGGTATATTTAGGAATAAGATGTTAGGCCGTATTTTTCATTGAAAGTTGGCACACGATGGGTGGTGCGGTGAACACCACGCCGGCTGTCTTTACTTCCCAGTGCGTTTACTGGTACCCAATTGAGACTGGGTCAACCTGAGAGCCGTTATGATCTGACAAATATTCCATGTTTATTGTAAAATTGAGCCCAGACCATGCTCTTAAGAACCGAGTTCCCTAACAACTACGGAATTGCTGCTCTCATATAGAAATACAGTGCTTAGCAAAATTTGTGACAATACAAGATACTTCTAGATACACCGTTAGAGAACAATGAGTCACCAGGGCAAAATTATAAGGAGGTCAATTCAGCTGCATGGTCAAGCTAGTGTTAACTAAGTACCTACTCTCCTCCCGGGTTGACAACGGTAGCAGACTTCAGCGATACAGTCTGGGAAAGTGAGTTGGGATCGACACGACAGCTACTCACAAGTGGGTTTAATAGTGTAAATACAGCTGTGCATGCTCCGAGAAAGGCTTCGGCATCAGACCAGCACCATATCAGAGTAACTGTGTCTACACACGTCTCCCTGGTCGATGACTAGACATCAAGTCATAGCATAGCTACATTATCTGTAATACCTACCGCCTGCGGGTCAAAGTAGCGTGGCACTTGCAGTTTGAACTTGTCGGTCTTGCCAGATTGTATGGACCTGACAAATTCTGTTAGCAGCTACTGAATTTTACGCTCACATTTGAGCAGTTAAAGGGAACACTTTTTTGTTTCAAGTGGGAGGTAGTGTAATGCGGTGTTAGGTCTGTATTTCTCATTGAGCGTCGGCACACGATGGGTGATGTGGTCAATATAACTGCAGCCGCTTTTATTGCCAAGTGCCACTCCTGGTATCCAATTCATTATTTATTATATTTATAATTTGAGTAACAGTTGTAAAAAACTGATCGTTGATGGCATACCGGGACATGCTGATGATGGCGGGCAACAGCGACAACACCTGATCATGATGATTGTGGACAGCAGAAACGGCAACTGATTGACGATGTTGGTTTAAGATGGACATGGCAATTGGATTACGATGGCGGACAGCAGACAAGGCAACTGAATGACGATGTTGGTGGAAGATGGACATGGCAATGGGATTACAATAGTGGAGAGCAGACACAACAATGTTGGTAGAAGCTGAACTTGGAATAGGATTACGACAGCGGAGAGCAGACAAGGCAACGGAATGACGATGTTGGTAGGAGCTGAACTTGGAATAGGATTATGACAGCGGAGAGCAGACAAGGCAACGGAATGACGATGTTGGTGGAAGGTGGACGTAGCAATGGGATTACGACAGCGGAGAGCAGACAAGGTAACTGAATGAAGATGTTGGTAGGAGCTGAACTTGGAATAGGATTATGACAGCGGAGAGCAGACAAGACAACTGAATGACGATGTTGGTAGAGGCTGAACTTGGAATAGGATTACGATGGCGGAGAGCAGACACGGCAACTAACGACGATGTTGGTGGAAGATGAGCTTGATAACGTGAAAAGAATGTCAGAGATAGGTTTGCCCATGATAAGGATAATTTTGATGATGTGTACAGAAATTGAATACAGCATCTGATGATGATGAAGACAGACTTTCAATCAGATAATAATAAGGACCAGAAGTCACAGTCTTCGGATAATGATGATGACGGGGGCAAACAACAGTCATGGCAACTGATGATGATGATGCTTCTGTTAGAGATGATGGAAAGCAGACATACATACATACATACATACGTACACACAAACATACGTACATACATATACACATACATACATACAAACATACGTACATACATAAATACGTACATACATACATACATACATACATACATACATACATACATACATACATACATACATACATACATACATATATACATACATACGTACGAACGTACATACATACATACATACATACATACTTACAAACATACATACAGACAGACAGACAGACATACAGACAGACATACAGACGGAGAAACAGATATATGTATAAAATATAGTTAGAAGATAGATGGATGGATAGATATACAAGATAAATTTATCTTACTCCACAGAGACGATTTTTCCTGCTCTTGGCTTTGACAGCCACATGCGGTAAGCTTACTGTAAACACAATATTGCTGTTTTCTTACTGCTGTTCTGTTCTGCTGTACTTCTGTTCTGCTGTCTGTGTGCTTTCGTCCGTGTGTGTATATCAACAATAATTTGATCCCCTAAGCTAAAATAGGACTGGGTATGGGAACCATAGTTCAGAAAACAATGGTAATCTACTGAACGTATAAGTGGTGCCTAAGAATCGACGACTCGTTAACTGTTGTTGAAAAAAATCTGGCCAGCAATGGTGGAATGCGGGAGGGCCATTCAGAGTCAGAACTGTTTGATTCTGAACACGACTTTGCTAGCGCATTTTCGCCATGTTTGGTCGGGTATTTTCCGGTTTCGTTTGCCGAGCTACTGAGTTAGTGCTTGAGCAACGCTGTGAGCTATGACTGTTACATGGAATGCTTTTGCTGTGTCAACCGTGCGTTTGTTGTGTGTATTCAGAAAATGGCGGACAGCGGTTATGACGAACAAGCTCAATCTGCCGTATGCAGTTATATTGCGAGTGCAGAAAACTGGATTTTGTCATGATTGATGTTCCCTTCGACAAGAATTGCAATTCAAGTGATGAACAGTTTTGTGTTGCTACATTAGCGACAGCCATATGCATTTTATGCGGTGCCGGTTTCTTTTTGTGGCGGCACGCGGCCGTTTCATTCTGGAATTAGTTCACACAGGAAACATTTCACAGTTGTTAGCATTTCGTGTGATTTTCATTGGCACAGGAAAGGAGCAATTATGGGGTGACCCGTTGCAGTGAAGTTGGAACCGTACTTATGAACTTATGAACTTATGAACTTATGAACTTATGAACTATGTTGATGACTACGTCTAGTAAAGGATATACCACGATTTTTATTTCATAGGACCAAAGATACATATAAATAAACAGACAAGGCAGTGCCAGGGTCAGTAAGCTGACACCAACAAAAGGCCTATCCGCCTCCAAACAATGACGCACTGGCGTCTAGGAAAGCGGATAGCGTTTGAGGAGAGTTATGCACACGATGTGGTGGTAGTGCATTCACTGCTGCGCACAACAATAGAGTTTGCAGAACATCAGACAAATAATATGTATGGTTGGGTACATCTACACCATGGGTTCGCAAAGTGGGTGGTACCGCCCACCCCCCTTCAGTGGGCGCTGAAGCCTTCCAGGGGGGCGATAGTGGGTTCAGAAGCATTTGAATTTTTTTCTCGTGATTTTTGCGATTGAATAATCATTAAAAATTTGAATTCTACATTTAAATGCATCTTAAATGCTCGTCTTACACGATTCATTTTTTCATCAATTTTCTATTTCATGTATAAAAACATTTGAAAATTGACCATGTATGACAGAAATATATATCAATTTTCTATGTGAAAGTGGAAATAGAGCATGTATATATATGGTGGGTGGGGGCGTTGGAAATCTGTTATAATGGGGAGGTGGGGGCGTTACAAAGTAAATGTCGTGCAAAGTGGGCGGTGGGCCGAAAAAGTTTGGGAATCTATGATCTACGCACATCCTTTGACTTACTTACTAGATCTTTAGAAAGCATAAACAAAGAACAGTAGTTTCAGGACATGCGTGTACAAATGTCATATCGTCACTCAAGTAGTAGCATGTCCCTTGCGGATAGTTGTTTTTATCACAGCCCGCCTGATAAGCTTTCTGTCTCCATAAACTGAAGGAATATATTTGAAAGTGATGGTTGAAATAGTGACTTGAGCGATGATTTGGTTTAAAGTGAGAAAGAGTTGCTCAGTTCGTCGATCTCACTCTCTCGCCCAATTCCTTCTGTGTCCAGTGGCAGGACAAAGTCGAGACGGCTGGAGAAGGATCTGGGTGCAGCTCATGAACAGGGCGTTCTACGTGCCTGGCCGTGCTCAATACGCTCCGAAGTGCGTTGCTGGTAGACGCCTTCTTGTCCGTTGAACCAGAGTATAGTTTCTTCCGCACATTCTGTTTGAAAGTATCATTGCGATAGACCACTGATAGTTTATTTTCCAATTTCTCTTTGTGGGACTGTAGCTTGATGCAAAAGCGCTGAGTTACGTTAGCTGACATACGTTCTCTGAACATAAGAAATTTCTTTAGGTTAATAATTTTAAAGCTACAACATATTAAGGACTTTTGGAATCGTTCTTTCAGTTGCTTAGTCACTGCCTCACATATTTTTTCGGGGCATCTGCTGTCAGATTTACTTCAGAGTGGAGTTTAGAGTAAAATCGTAACCTGAACAGCTTTGCGGCAACTGTACTAGCCATGCAGCCATTAAATTCTACAGACGCATGTGCTTCCTGTCCTACATCGCACTAAAAAGCGATATTATAAGCAATAACGACAGTTTCAAGAAACAGATGTATGGGAAATGATATGTTAGTCTAACCCATAGACTCCCAAACTTTTTCGGCCCATCGCCCACTTTGCACTTAAACTTTGTAACGCCCCCCTCCATATTATAACAGTTTGCCAACGCCACTCTCCCACATACATACATGCTCTTTGTTCTCTTTGACCTCTTTGACATAGAAAATTGATATATATTTCTGCAATACATGGTCAATTTTCAAATGTTTAAATACATGAAATAGAAAATTGATGAAAAATGGATCGTGTAGGACGGGCATAAGATGAATTAAAATGTAGAATTTTAATTTTAAATGATTATTCAATTTCAAAATCACGAAAATAATTTATTTTAAAATATATATTATTAGTTTCTTCTTCAAGGAGCCACCGACCCCTAATCGCATGAGCACTCCCCAAATTCTTCTAAACCCACTATCGCCCCCCTAGACCGCTTCAGCGCCCGGAACTTGAGGCGGGGGCTTAAACTAAGCCACAGACAACCCCTCACCACACCCCTTCCCTCCTGAGAAGAAATGTTGTGTTGACTGAATTTATTTAACACCATATTTATTTATGTCTTTTCTAGCTCCCAGTGAAAGGATACTGACGGGTTATCGTACTTTCGTGAACATATCAGTTTGACGTTTTCTCTCAAGGAAACCCCACACAGCCGATACATAATATAATCACTGTATTATACAGTCGAATTTATTGTGTACATCGAGTCTTAGACAAATAAATACCTAAAGAGAAATATAAGAATTGAGACGTTATTTCATTGTTTTGTTTATTTGTTTGTTTTAGTACAGTCATGAAAATTACAAGAACACTTCAAAAACATGTTCTCTCTTATTACTAATTAGTATACCGACACCTAATTAATTATTAATTAGAAAGAAAAAGCTTTTTGAATGCATGTAATTAGTATACCAAAACATAAAGAACAAATGCTTCTGTTCTGTAACAGATTGATATTAAAGTGAGTTATCTATTAAAGAACATAACATCATAGAAAAATTAAATATTTCGGACACATCAAACGACATGAGTGCCTAGAGAAGATAATTTTGGAGGAAATGGTGCCTGGAAGAAGAATGAGAGAAAGACATAGAAGACGATGTGTGCAAGGTGTCATTGACGATCTGAGAATGATTGCTGCTGACGCCGGTCAACTTGCACAGAACATAGAGTTTTTCAGGACTGCTGTCATGGGAGCCAAGTTTCGAAGACAATGTACAATCGTTCTTAGGGTCAGATCACATACAAATCACAAAGAGTGCGGTAAGAAGTGGTCGATGTGGAGTGCTCGAAGAAGAAGAAGAAGAGATAACAGACTAGACGAAAACACTGTTTATGAAACGCACACAAAAACCCGTTCTAGAAATCTCTTCATATCTTTGAGACAGAACAGGATTGGAGAAAAGAAAATACTACTGTATATTAACACTACAGGACACTGCTTCTGTATATTATACTACTGTATATTAACACTACAGGACACTGCTTCTGTATATTATACGTTTTATATGTTTTGTAAAACAAAAAACAGAAAACCACCACGCTGGACAACAACCCGGTAGCAGTGTGACGACAAAAGAATATAAAAATACGTTTTATTTTAAAATTGAATTCGTAGGACTTCCATTCTTTGTTAAGCATGGCGAAAGTAGCATTTGTTCGTAGAACTTCCATGCTTTGTTAAGCATGGCGAAAGTAGCATTTGTTCGTAGGACTTCCATGCTTTGTTAAGCATGGCGAAAGTAGCATTTGTTCGTAGGACTTCCATGCTTTGTTAAGCATGGCGAAAGTAGCATTTGTTTTCTTCGTTTTTAAAATGATGTCCTTTTTTCAAATCACCGTTTTGCGAGACTGTACTCTACTACTATTATACACAATTCTGAATTTTCTCTATGATCTGATTTTGTAACATAACTGCATTTTCTGATGCTTGCTTCCTCCTCATTATATTCATTTTAGGGGGCCTCTGTGGCTAAGTGGTTAAGCCCTTTGCCTTGTGAGTCGAAGGTCGTGGGTTCGAGTCCGGACCGCGCCATTCTGTTCACGAGTGCAGTTTTTCCAAAGACCCCTAGGATTGTTGCTGGAGCTACGGAGTTCTTGCTTTGTGCAATACTCTCGGCAGGTGACGTGCCAGTTCTGCGGAGAGGGACCGAGCCGTATGGGGTAAAACCCGGTTCAATGAGGTCAATCCTTCGGCTTTTAAACCCTTTTATATTCATTTTAAAAATATTAGCTTCAAGTTATAATTTTAGAGTTGCTCTTGAAAGTATATCTAATTTCGTTTGAGCATCTTCGTATCAGTTGGCCAAAAGACTCACATCGTCTGAATAATTCAAATATTCCAGTACTAACATAAGTATCTATCGAATGCTTCTGCTGTTATCCTTGATGGTTTCTCTCATCATCCAGTCTATGGTAAGGCTAAACAAGAATTGTGAAATAATGTATCCATGTCTATCTAATCCTTTGACTTTGGAAAGAGAGCGGACACGTTGGTACAATTAACTGTTTCAAGAACTGTTTGTTGAAATATATATAAAATAACAAAGGGACACATTTTGATTTTTCGTTCCAAGTGCTAGACTTCCTTTTTTGTCACTAGGTGGTTAACATTTTCTGCAGGGCTTTTCTTCAGGCTGTATAATTTCCATATAGTTTCCATTTTGTATTATGATCGATTTATCTGTTTTTAAACGTTGTAATTGAGCTAATTTACGTTTTTTTTGTTCTCTCCAAGAGTTTTAGTATTACTGTTACAGACATATCGCTCGATGCATTGTAAAAAAATAATGTCTTGGTATTGTAAAATTATCATTTTTATGTTTCCTTGCATAATGTGTATTCAGGGTTTCTGTGGATAAGTGGTTAAGCCATTTGTCCCGTGTTCTGAAGATCGAGGGTTCAAATCCGTACCACACCGTTCTGTTCAGTATTGCATTTTGTGCAGAAACATGTAGGATTGTTCCCGGTATTACTGAATCGAACTTTTTGCAATACTCTCGACAGCTGGCGTACCATTTCTGTGAAGAGAGAACGAGCTATCAAAATAATAATTAATATTAATTCCTTTCTTTCTATTATACGTTACAAAGACATGCCATCAATTTCTCCATACCACTCTATCCTAGGCAAATCGCTCAATCTTCCTTGGTTGTGAGACCGAAATTTCTTGCCTCTCTAGGTAAAGTTTATTTCAGGGTCTTCTTAGGTCGTCCTCTCTTTCTTCAACCGTCTGTATCCCACTTCAATGTCTGCTTTGATTTTCGTTGATCATTTCTCCTCAATGTTTGTCCAACATATCCCCATATTCTCCTTCTTATAACAGTTTTCACTAGTGGTTGACCAGACATTTATCTTATTTCATAACTTCTAAACTCGTTCCATTTTATGTTCATTATTTTTCGCAGACATACTTTCAAATGCATTCAACTTGCTCTTTTTACATCTTTAGTCATTTTCCAACTCTCGCTGGCATATGTTAGGATTGATACAACATTTAAATTGAAAATTCGTAATTTACGTTTAATACTACATAACTTGCTACAGTTCCATATTTTATTTAGACTTTTAAAAACTGATGTTGCTTTGAGAACGACCCATATGTGGGAAAAATCGGTGCAATTAAGTACATACTTCTTCTGCAGAATCTTTGAGCGCTTATTCTAGTTCTATTGGATCCACACAAAGCTATCTTTTTCTCTAGATCTGATTGCATCAGACTATTGGATATTCGGTTCTTGCCTATTAGGAGGGAAATAAGTACCAAATAATTGAATGTTGAAAGTGACACAAGGAAGCTGAACATATCACACAGGAGGAGAAAAGTAACAATCTGTCAACTCGAGAAAACAGTGACTAAGAAATGATTGCGAAAAGAAGTGTTGGAACCGTCAGTAAATGACTGAGAATGTGAGTCAATAATTAAGGGTGTGAGTAAACGAGGAATGTGTGTGGTTGAAACAGTGAGTATGGGTGACTGTGCGAGGGTGTTGGTAAATGAGCAAAGTCTAAGTAAATCTTCTTCTTCTTCTTTTGTCGCCACACTGCTACCAGGTTGTTGCTCAGTGTCGTGGTTTTCTGTTTTTGTCTTGTGCTGTTCTGGTGGCTTGTGTGCTTGTTATCTTTGCTCTTTCACTGGATTCTGCTACGCCATCTAACCATCTTTTCCGTGGTCTTCCTCTTGCCTTCTTTCCCGATGTTCAGTTGTAGAAGACTCTGTATTCTGAAACGGAATCCCGTAGGCAAATAGAGATAGGAGAAGGCCTAACAGTCACATGAAGACGCACTGTAAAGAAAAAGGAAAGTTGGGAACGATTTGAAATACAATAAGCTGCATTTCTCAAGATAGATATGGTAGTAAATATGGGCTGATGCTTCATGTGTCAAGTTGGGTTAAGAAAAGAAAAAGAATCTATACTAACCGAGAACGATAAAGTGAAATTTTTAACATTACCTCATCAACATGCACACGGAATCTGTACAAATCTGCAATACACAATTGTCAAGTTTACCTATTTTATTTTGGGGATGATTTTGACAAATTTGTATCGTTATCAAACTTTAAAAATAGAATATGTAGTGGACATTCGGGTTAGTTAAAATTAAAGACCAATCAATTGCTGTGAAGTAAGACGCGTATTTCATTTCCAAGTCTAAGAAAGTTTCATTTGTTGAAATAAAAACACTGACAAAATAAAAATAAAACGGCCATTGCTCTAACTGACCAAGACTAAATGGTTACAAAACCTACTGAACACTTCTACCACTAATTACCTCTTAGATATATATATATATATATATATATATATATATATATAAATTTATATATATTACAATACTACAAAATATCTGCATGATACAATGATAATGTAGTCGTAAGTCGGTACTAATGTATATATATTTTCGGTCCCTATTCATCTCTCTCTCACTCTCTCTCTTCTGTACCAGTTTTAACGACATCTGTATGGATGGTATACCTCTCAGTATTTGTGAAATAATGTTATTTTCGTGAGAAGTAAACATTATCTTTGAAAATGATTGACGGGGATTAACATATTTCTGATATGAGTATCTGGTATGATGAGACTTATGTCAATACAGTATCAATATTGTGTCAATACTTGTAATACATATCACGTCTATGGTCTCTTTTAAGTCCTGACAGTCGGAAAACTAATCTGATTTCTGTAGCTGAATCAGTTCAATTCATGTTATATCTGCACGCAATTTTATATAAATTAATATCAATCTATCTGTATGTCTGCATATATGTCTGTCGGTCTGTCAATCCGTTTGTCATGTTTATCTATTTATTAGATTATTTGTCTACATTTATATATATATAAATATATATATATATATAAATAGATATACATATAGGTAGACATGCGTACCCATAACATATATATATATATATTTATATATATATATACACACACATATATATATATATACCTTTTAACCCGGATTGGGGCATAGGCCACCAAACAACTCATGCCCAGTTTTCATATCTCTAACTATCTCCTGCAGCTCCCTCCCGCTCTTCTTTGTATTATTGATCTTTGCCTCTAAATCTTGTCTCCATGTATTTCTCGGCATCCCCTTTTTCGGTCCTGCGGTGCCACTAAAGGACCATTCTTGTTATATTCCCATCAGGTTTTTGCAAAGTGTGTCCTATCCAACGCCATCGTCTATTTTTAACCTCTTGGTTCACTGGAATCTGTCTTGTTCTCTCCATAGGCTCCTCATTTCTGACCCTATCATACCATCTTAGTCCCTCTATTCTGTACAGAGATCAGTTGATGAATGTTTGCATTTTATGCGTTATTATTTTAGTAATTATACATGTTTCTGACCCATACAGCAGAACTGCTTTAACATTAGAGTTTCAGATCCGAATTATATATATATTTGTTACGGGTGGTATTTTTTTTAAAGTACTAGCCAAATTTTCTGAATATATGAAAACATACCGTATTCATATATTCATCCAAATCTGACTAGTCTATTTTTTCAAAGGAATTGAAACTATGAACGGTATACACGAGAAAACAAACTAAAGGACAATCATTCCCTTTTCAAATTAATTTGCAATTAATTATAACAAGTACTAATTAAAATACTTGTAACAGTTTCACTGTTATCCTAATTAGGGGGTACAGTCGGGGTCAACCCACGACCCTTATTTTTCACGGGGCGTCCTTGAATACTATTAGTATTAAGTTGTTTATCCCATGGTATTCAGGGACTCCTTTAATCTCTGGATAGGCGAGAATCTCGAGACCAGGGCAGGGGCCGGCTGGGATTGAGAGTGGAACATAAGTGAAGAAAGAGAGATCAACAACACAGACTGACTAGAGAAGTTGAGTAGAACGGATCATAATAATGTTTAAGTAGCAAGTAGATACTACTTTGATTTTTGAGAGAGAAACTAGAATGCCTTTAACAGTGATTTTAAATTGATTGGAACTGCTAAGAGCAACACTTAAAGTCAAAGAGAGATAGAGCGGTGAACTAACATGAAGTTGTTAACTAGTTCACATCAATAAACAGCCATTTACCAGAGAAGAACAGCGAGGTTTTATATATGTACTGTGAACCAAGACGACGAGATGCCGACCAGATAACTGACGCCTAGATGAACCGATGCCAGACTTACCGATGACCAGTGCCTGACGACCAGAGGACTGATGCCTGAAGACTATAGAAGCAGATGAGTAAGCGACCCGCTGACTGTGAAGACTAGCTTTCCGCAACCAAAGACGAGACCAGTAAAGTGCCAGAAGCATCCTATTTTTCCCTGAGATTGAAGGGAATTGTGAACGACCATAGTATCTCGAACATCAACGCCAGGTAATGAACTGTTATAAGTTAATGAACTATTTTACAGTGTGGACTGAATTCCTAATAGGGACATCGGCGAAAAACTAACTTTATTAATATAGACCGGAGAGCACAGAAGATAAGACATAATATTTCAGAAGGATTCAGGGAATTTGATGGTGCAAGTGTTGTTATTCTATTCAGGTAGACGCTAGTGAAGAGTGGGACCCATTTGTACACTGAATTATAGAAATTGATGAAAATTGAATGTTGCGGTATCTGTTGTAATTCCTTATACCTGTGATCATAGTCTGTTACAAGCGTCATTTTTTGTTGTTGTTATTCACTCTCCAAGACAGAGAGAGCTTGATATTACAAGTGGTTAAATATACTTATGAATTTTCTAATCAGGTATCTGTTGTAATTCCTTATACCTGTGATCATAGTCTGTTACAAGCGTCATTTTGTTGTTGTTGTTATTCACTCTCCAAGACAGAGAGAGCTTGATATTACAAGTGATTAAATATACTTATGAATTTTCTAATCAGTTATCTGTTGTAATTCTTTATACCTGTGATCATAGTCTGTTACATACTTTTGTGTTAGCAGAGCCAAACATGGACATTGAGCAAAGCGCAGTCACAAAAAATAACTACATGTGAAATGCGTTGACTGCGAAAAGTTACCAACAACACAAGAAAAGACAAAATCACTAACATCAGCATAAGAAAGAAAGTTGGCACAAAACCGTGCTTAAATTACATAGAGAAACAAAGAATGAAGTGGTTTGGCCACTTAATAAGAATGCATCCAAACTCCACAGTATACAATGACAGAGTCTTCTACAACAGAACATCGGGAAAGAAGGCAAGAGGAAAACCACGGAAAAGATGGTTAGATGGCGTAGCAGAATCCTGTGAAAGAGCAAAGATAACAATCACACAAACCTCCAGAACAGCGCAAGACAAAAACAGAAAACCACGACACTGGGCAACAACCCAGTAGCAGTGTGACGACAAAAGACAAAAGAAAGACTAATTAAAATACTGAAATATTTTGAACATGTTTGAAACAAATATCATGAATTTATTGCTGTTTTATTTCCCAAAGTACAGTAGCGAAGTCTATCTTGACTAGCAATTTCATCGCAACGTCACCAGTATCAAAACTACAGGCATAACACTGCACTATATCAATTTGCTACTATCGTTCTTGATATTGTAAGTATTAATGCAAACTTTGGTTCATCTTCACTTTCTTATTTTCCATTTTCTGTGATGTGCATGGCAAACATTTAGATCATTGACAAAACTGACATAATGCAACTTGAGGTTACAACCAACATACGCGTAGACGCTGTCGTCATCGTCCTTCCCCATAAATTTCCGTAATATTAAAGCAATTGACGCAAAATAAAAAGCTATGCGATCGACGTTATGGTACATTGGACTTTCCCATGTATGTTCTGTCCTCCGCTCCAGCAGCCATCCCAAGTCAACTTGCTTACCCTACCCATAAGAAGTTTATTAGTGTATATTATATCTCTATCACGAAGACGACACTGTCTGGGATGTCCAAACTGAACTCTTAATTCTCGCACTCGTTCCAGTGTCTGACAATCGATCATATCACATAAATGAGAGCGTACCGAAATTGAACAAGTTGTCCACAATAGAGCAGTATTTAGAAATTGCGTGCAGGACCTATGTAACTTATAACAAACGCTATCAGATGAATATAATAATATAATAACCTGTATAAACACGATCTAATATACTTTCTCTCTCTCTCTCTCTCTGCCTTTTAACACGGACTGGAGCATAGACCCTCAACCAACTCATGCCACCATATCTAGTTTAATACGCTTTGTTTTGGTTTTATTATTAAATTTCGTGTCGATTTAGGGTTAAACACTTGTCTATGCGTCTTATATTGGTATCTATTCGTCACAATCCATTAACAAGCACTAGAAAGCATTGTAATAAACATCACTTCGAAGAGCAATTGGATAAGCACACATACTTGTTTGCAGAAGAAACGACATTTGACGAATTGTCATCAGTCAGTACATGAAGCATTGTTCCGTCATGGAACTGAAGAACGACTGCAATGAGCGTGTTGTGACGACACCATTTCTACATTATCCTCTCTTGTCCACATCTGTTTACCGCGTCAATAACCTTGGCAATGTCAATAAAAGTTGTCTATAGACCACGGAGCTGTTGCTGACATTTCCACTAGAGCTGGCTGGCTTGCAGTGAATATGTCAAAAGTCAAATTGACGTTTCAAATGTATGGTTCTGCCGAAGGTGACGCTTGCAAATTATATACATCATATATCGATCAAGTATCGTGTATGTGTCTTTTTTATGTCTGTCTTTTTTGTCTCTCTACCTCTCTGTGTATATATGGCATATATATATATATATATATATATATATATATATATATATATATATATACGTGCATGCAGTCAGGCAACGACTAGATTTTCCATAGAATGTGAGAAAGATTTTACTTTGCTGACTTAACCGCCAGTGTGTTTCGGGGTTCCATAGAGGGAGCATGGAATAGTAACAATGCGACCCACAAGGCATGTCGTGAGAGGTGACTAAGGTAGGGCATAGGGAAGCTACCCTAGTAAATAAAAAACGTCGCAGAAAACAGATGTGCTGGCCTACTTCTAGGTGCATAGCTGGCACAACGCACAATCGCTCTTAGGCTCAGATCACATACAAATCGCGAAGAGTGGTTAACAAGTGGTCGATATGGAGCGTTCGAAGAAGAAGAAGAAAAAGCTGACTTAATGACTTGACTGCGACTGGTAGCATTACACTTTAAAACTTGAGGAGCACGGCGAGACACGATGATCACTTTTCCTCCCACTACACCTGACTTCATGTTCAGCTGTCTGGACTTATCCCGTCCGTGTATTTCAATGTACATAGTATAACCTTACATCCAGTGGCGGCTCGTGGTCATTTTCCTCGGTGGGGCCAGACACAAATTTTCGGGAAAATCGTGGTTTTGGAGTATTTTCTATTATTTGTCTATTCCGGAAGTTATTACCCTTTCAATTTTGGTGGGGACGTGCCCCACTGGCCCTTAATGACGAGCCGCCCCTGCTTTCATCATTTAAAGTATACCCAAAAAGTAAGTTGCAAAGTGAATTATTTTGTCTACTAAATTAAAGACTCAAGCAGATCATGTAGCAATTTAAGCTAAGCGAACCAGAGTAGTAGGTTACTCTGCACCTAAAGTGCATTCATATACAACTCAGAATAAACGATATTTTGTTTTTGCTGATTGAAACATAAATGAAATTTCGCACCACATATAATTGATTGATAGATACGATACATTAACTTTTATCACTGCGCTTCTTAGAACTGGTTTTGGGTAACGATTTCGATCCCTACTCGGTTAGTGACACTAGAGTAGTGCAGCATTTTACCACGGCCACTTCTTGATGATGGCACCAAGAACCGTCTTAAGATAATGAATAACATCTCTTACAAAGTGCATTAGAACAATCACACACATGATCACTACATTTCCCCCAACACATATATAAAGAAGTATATGGTGGAAGCAGCGCCGGATTAGCCTAGTAGCAGAAGTAGCAAATGCTACGGGCCCCGCTCTTCTAAGGGGCCCCGCGCCTATGTGACAGATGCAAATGGAAAAATAACCAGATGTTATATCAAAAACACGCAAGCTGTCTGAATTTTTAAATGTTGTGTGTGATGGTGCTGAATCCAAAGAAATCGAAACAGAAAATACAGAAGTCGCGTCTCACTGTGTATTAGATGAGGGCAGTGCTATAGAAGAATCATCATTACCAATATTACCATTAAGATCAACAACTCTTCACGATTTAGCCACATTTTTCACAATACAAACTGAAATCGAATGTACAGCAAGTCCTCCCAATTTAGCAATATCATCTTCAAGCCAAAGAGAGGAAGGAAGAACAGCACATGCTTCTGATGTAGCAACATCATCTACAAGCCAAAAACACAACGAAAGTAAAATGTACTCCAACGATATTGGTGAATGGCCAAAAACTTCAATCGAGATTATTATATTGTAAAAGAAAGTTGCGAAGTGCAACATATGAACAGTGATTTCATGTCTTAAAAAAACCACACAAAAAAACATACGATAAAGAAAACAATCCACGATTTTGTCGAAAGTCGTTTTTCACATACACGCATACACCAACAAACAAAATTCACGTGAGAGATTGGTTGTGTTATACAGAAACTAAAGGACAACTGTTATTTTTTGTTTGCAAAGTTATTGATTTAGACTGTACCATAGAGTGACTGGTGTATTTGAAATACTCCGGCAGTTAAAATATATTACAGCAGAAGAGATCTTGAAAAGAACTCCAAATATTGTCAGCTCTTACCAAGAGGATTTGGAAGAAAGCCTAGGCGACGAACTTATGCAGTTCACTGAACTTCTTAAAATTAATGTAGCTGCTGCTATTGGCAATGAAAAGCATGAGGCTCTTGAACTGCAATTTTATAAACTTATAATGAAAAATTCATTAGAGTCGTGTTTCCCAAATGTAGAATTAGTCTTACGAATTTATTTGTCTTTAATGATTACTAACTGCAGCGGAGAACGTTCTTTTTCAACATTAAAGCGTACAAAAAGTGAGTTAAGGAACATGATGGGACAAGATCGTCTAAATAACCTCACCTTAATGAACATTGAATGTAATTTACTTAGAGAAATTGATTTGTCTAGTGCTATCTCTAAATTTGCTCACATTAAATCGAGAAAAGTTTGTTTGTAAAAGTTGTGTTTTATTTTATTATCATACAAAACCTAGGGCCCCGCGCTAAAATTTGCTACGGGCCCCGCGCTAGCCTAATCCGGCACTGGGTGGAAGAGAAGAAGAGATCTCATGATGATGTAGTAAATTACGTGTATGGTTTAGTCCACAGACGCTGATTTCTATCATCTCATTCACTGCGTCTTAGATCTCAAACTTCAATCCATACCACGTAATATGTCAGTTAAGTTTTACATGTCAGCAATGTATAAAACATTCCATTCAATTAACAACTTTAGTGAAATACAAATATTCTCCAATAAGACCATTAGCAAATGCAGAGACTTTTCACTTTATCTCTCCATATAGGTCATTTTTTTCGTTTTGTCTTCAACTTTCTTCATCATATTCATCATCAAGTAACTTGTCCCTTCCGGAACTTGGCTCGTATGACAGCAGTCCTGAAAAACTATTCTGCGCAAGGACCGGCGTCAGCAGCAGTCATTCTCAGATCGTCAATGACAAAATGCACTCATTGTCTTCTAGGTCTTCCTCTCATTCTTCTTCTAGACATCATTCCCTGCAAAATTAGCTTCTTGATGTACTCATGTCGTTTGAGCATAGTTAAAAAATAGGAGAAAAGTTAATATATATATATAAAAAACTAGTATATTAGATGCCTTATATTCTTCATCTTCTTCGACGAACGCTCCATATCGACCACTTGTTAACCACTCTTTGTGATTTGTATGTGATCTGAGCCTAAGAGCGATTGTGCGTTGTTCCAGTTATGCGCCTACAAGTAGGCCAGCACATCTGTTTTCTGCGACGCTTTTTATTTACTAGGGTAACTTCCCTAGGCGTCTAACTCAGTCGCCTCTTACAACATGCCTTGTAGGTCGCAGTGTTACTATTATTTGCTCCCTTACGAGTCCCAGCAACACATGGGCAAAGAGTATGCCGTATATTAACGGGGTACTTAGTGCAAGAAATGTAAACACAAAGCCGTATATTAACGGGGTACTTAGTGCAAGAAATGTAAACACAAAGCCGTATATTAACGGGGTACTTAGTGCAAGAAATGTAAACACAAAGCCGTATATTAACGGGGTACTTAGTGCAAGAAATGTAAACACAAAGCCGTATATTAACGGGGTACTTAGTGCAAGAAATGTAAACACAAAACCGTATATTAACGGGGTACTTAGTGCAAGAAATGTAAACACAAAACCGTTGTGTAAATTCAATGTTGGTGACATAAAACAGTTAAAATATAGAACTGCAAGTAATATAGTGTTAAAACTAAATTACGAATTCTCAATTCCAGTGTTGTATCAATTCTAACATATGCCAGCGAGATTTGGAAAAGGATTAAAGATATAGAAAGCAAGTTTAATTAATTTGAAAATAGATGTCTGCGAAAAATTATGAACTTAAAATGGAACGAATTCATGAGAAGTGATAAAAATCAAAGACATTTATGGTCAACCACTTGTGACAACTGTTATAAGAAAGAGAAGATGGAGATATATTGGACACGCCTTGAGGAGAAATGATCAAAGAATATCAAAGCATGCAATGAAGTGGGATACAAACGGTTCATGAAAGAGAGGACGACCTAAGGAGACCATGAAACGAAATTTTTTGAGAGAGACAAGAAATATCGGTCTCAGTTCCATTGAGGAGATAGAACGGGCTGCCCAGGATAGAGTGGTATGAAAAAATTACTTGCAGGCCCTATGTAAAGTGTAACGTTTAATGGACTTATTATATTATTATAAAACAATGCATAACATTCTTGTTACGAAGATAGCTACATTGGAATAAGCTCTAGTACTTTGCTTATTAATTTCTAAACTGAGAATACTGTGTTTACTGGTCGTCATTAGTTTCCTTCGCTTGAAAGAATCTTCTGTACCGACTCACTGAGTTCCAGGAATTAACTACACCGGAGACTTGGACATAATTTCTGTTCCCGCATGACTGAATTTCATCAGTGTTTGAGTTTTACTTCCGCTAATGATAACTCATTTTGTTTATTTATACATCACTAAACTTTAGCAGTAAATGTGTAGCTAGTTGCTCAAACATGTACAGATTTGCATTATTATTTTTTATGCTCATGTGAACAGGCGTAGACGATTATGTTTCAGCAGAAAATCCATATCCAGGAAGTTGTATGCATCTATCATCATTAGGTGGCGCGTCTGTTGGAATTGACAAATATTATCTACAATTTTGTTATTCGCATTGGTGATCTGCACAGTTATTTGTCACGTTATTTCATGTTAGTCCGTCACGCTTCACAGTATCCTCTCTCTTTTGTCTTCTAAAATTAAATACAAAATATTTGTCCAGTTGTTGTATCTTTTTACTACTAAAACAACTAACAACAGTAAGGAGCGGAACTGATATTAAAACAAAGATCAGAACATTAAGAGCATGCATATTGAAAGTGGCAACATATGGGCGGGAAGCATGGACATTTAACAAGGCAGTAAATAAAATGTAAGTGCTTTTGAATATAGGTGTTACAGGAGAGTCATCCGCATAACATGGACAGAGAAGAGAAGAAATTGATAGACCCAGAAAGAACTACAAATTAAAGAAAACTAGCTAATGATATAAATACGAAAGAGAGAATTGAAGTATTTTGGACATATAAAAAACACACGATGGGATGGAGAAGACCGTCATTAAAGAAGACATACAGGTAAAGAGGAGAAGAGGAAGACCACGTAGAAGACGGATTCATGATGTGACTGATGGTTTAAACATGACTGCTGCAGAGGCCTATGAGAAAGAGATAAATCTGGCCTATGAGAGAGAAAGAGAAACATTTCGAAAGTGTCGGGGTGGCAAAGTTCTGCTCCGAACAAGCTATTTGATGATAATGATGAGTTTTGTTTTTAGCGCATTTGCCTTCTTATTATAAGCACCCACCACAAATGTGAATGTTTTTCCGGAAAATTGTCAGAAGTTTCCATATTTTTGTTATTAACCTCTCTCATGACATCTTCTTAATGTCTTCTAGCAGTCCAATGTATTATCTACATGGGTCCGGAAAGTGTTCATACAGGGTTCTCAAGCGCTTAAAGAAATATTATGATCTTTGACATTTCAAACAGAAAAATAAATTTTAAAAAGCATGTATAAAAGCAGTGATAATCTAGTTTCGCTGCAAAATAAAAAGATCCGGATCAGACCGGAGTTTAAATGTCTGACATGAAAAAATGTAACATTATTTGAAATTTCCTACAGTCTGAGAAATTGGAGCTAGCTTGAATCTTAGTGTGGTGTGATAATAATCCCATCGCTAGAAGATTTTCGTATAAATAAACGTTTGGAGTCCGCGGCAGTAAAATGTATTTAAAAGTGGGGTCCACAGTAATGCAAAGTGTGTGAACCGCTGGCTTAATGCTGCTAGGGTCAATAATGACAGATGTCAATTAGAAACTGTAATACAGTTTGTTAACTTTCTATTCTGATGTTGTCAGTTTTTAATCAATTGACTGTTTCTTAAAATGTTTGTGCCATTTTGAATCTTTTCTAAAGTACAAAAACGCAAGTAACCAAAGGTGAAAATCCAAACCACCAAACACAGGACTCGAACCACTTACCCTTATCTCATACGGCCCCCGCTGTCTAACCTAGCTATACGAGCGTTCTTACGAACACAACCAGCGCGCCATTAAATATATGGCTTTACTGAGGAGTGTCTTTCACAAACGCTTCGTTTTGCTAGACACAGAATAATCAAGTAATGTTCGATCGAACAGTGTTTGCACAAACACATGCTATAAACTTATTGTGCTTGTATATTTGAGACTAGACAATAGCATACATACACACATGCATACACATAAAGCAAACATGTATACATCATTCAAAGTAACTTCAAAGTGGTTCGAGTCCTGTGTTTGTCGATTTGTTTTTTCGGAAGCTCTTAATACTTGTGCTCTATCTGTTTATTGATCACATACGATGCTTTTGTCGATTCCCTTGAGGCTCTTACCCAAAAAAACTCAATGTTCTCAAACATGAAAATCGCACCGTGTCACAAAGCATTAAGGTCAATCGATGTGCTGCTGTATACATCATGCGCATACGATGGAAAAGTTTATATATTTGATAATGTAACCGACACACAAACAACAATACTGATTGATTGATTTATTGCAACATCATCGTTGTACGTTATGAATAATCATGTGTGCTTTGATTCATTTTTTGTTCACATACACTTCTCTTCTCAGCAGTGCAAGAACACAGTAGCACTGAAACGATTCTTGATGTAATTTTGAAAATAATGAAAATTTGTAGAAATTTTTTAATTTTACTTATTTCTGCAATGAATGTTGCACAGGAATTCGTGTTTTCAACGTAATTTTATCTGTTGTTATCTGCCAAGAATTCTTTAACGTTTTCAACATCATTCTGACAGAAAGTATTGCTATTTGAAGTTTTGACTAAAACACAGATATAACAAGTGAACAACATGCAGAATACTGAATTATATTTATTTTACAATCTTCCAAGTTATACAGTTTTAAAACTAAATTACACAGTTGTAATTCTAGTGGTGTTTCAATACTAACATATGTCAGCGAGAGTTGGAAAATGACTAAGGACATAGAAAGTACACTGAATGCATAATAAAATTGATTTTTGCGAATAATAATGAGAATAAATAGGACGAATCCAGGAGAGGTGGTGTAATCAGAAACAATCTGTTCAATCACTAGAAAGAGCAGTTTAATAAGAAATATGGATATATTGCGAATAGACTGAAAATGTGGTGTCTGTGGCCTATGGGTTAGTGACTCGGTCTATTAACCTCGATGTTCTGAGTTCGAATCACGCTGCAGACAGTTTGGTTGCAAATTTTTACATAAGGACGATAACACTACCCATTCAGAAAGCAATGGCAAACTACTGAACGTAATAATGCCTAGAAAAATCACAAACAGCGTTACAAAAGTTGAGGTTGATTCTTAAAATCCTACAAAGGATATGCAATTAACTTTTTTATAGTTTGAAAAGAAATGATCAAAGAATCACAAGACATGCGTTGTAGTATTAGAGAAATGCTTCAAGATAGAAGCGAACGCTCTAGTGAAACCCTGAAACGAACTTTACCTAAACAGGCGATGAATATCGAACTCCATTCAACAGAAGCTATGGAACGAGTTATCCAGGATAGAGCGGTATGAAGAACTTGCTTCCTAAGTAACGTATAACGGTATGAGATGAATAAATTACCATATGCACTATACTAAATTATATACAGTATTCAACATCAGGTACAACATAAGGTACAACATATGGGGCCAACATATGGGTACAACATCTGTACTAATTTATTTTCATCAGCATATGTATTCCAACTCTCTGCTATTAGTGCCAAACATGGCCCCTGACTAAGACACAAGACAGAAAGATTACAACATGTGAAATGAGATATCTACGAAATGTTGTCAGCGTTACAAGGAGAGATAGAGCGAGAAACGAAAATATTAGAAGCATTGTTGGTACTATATCATGCATACAGTACATCGAGAAGCAAAGAATCAAGTGGTTCGGCCATCTAATGAGAATGGAACCACATTTACTACCATCACGTGCCTACAGTAATCGACACTCAGGGCGCAGAGCACGAGGCCCGCCAAGAACACGATGGATAGATAATATATCAGAGTCCCTGCGAAAGCATGGACTGACAACGTCAGCGCAACACACCTGGCACAAGGTAGAAAACTAAATCTCCCCACGCTGCTTCACAGCAAATGATAAGATTTCTTTCTTTCTCGAATCCTGTATGCCTCACAGCGTCAGGTCAGGAAGAGATTTCTAAAACGGGCCCTAGTATGCGCTTCGTATATAGTCTCTTTCGTCGCCTCTGTTATCTCTGAGGTCCATCTTTGCGTGGCCGGCCTTTTGCTTTGTACCCATTGTATCGGAGCAGCATTGCTCTTTGAGGTGCACTGTCTGATGGTAATCTGCTTACGTGACCGAACCATTTAATTTGTTGTTTCTGGATGAAGTCTAGTACTGATGTTGTACCCACTTTTTCTGATGTCTTCATTTCTCAACCGGTCTCTTCTTGTTACACCCAGCATTCTGCGTAGACACTTCATCTCTGTTGTGACTAGTTTTCTTCTATCGTTTGTTGTCAGCGTACAGGTTTGGCACTGGTAACATAATGTGGGGAGAAAGATTGTGTTGAACATTGTCTCTTTTGTGTTCATGGTGACGTGTTTGCATCTTAAAATTGGCGCCATTTGCCCTATCATTTGATTTGCTTTGTTGCATCTGTGTTGAATTTCATTAAGATAAGATAAGATAATATAAGATCAGTGCTAAACTTCATCAAGAAACTATAAATTAGTGTTCTGCCAAACAAACAGATTACCAACCAGTTCTCATCAAAGAGCAATGCTACTCCGATACAGTGGTAAACAAATCACTAGGCTGTCAACGCAAAAGGTGGACCCCAATAATCACAGAGTCGGTGAAAAACACTTTTTTTAAAATACACGCAGAAGCCAGTTCTAGAAATGTCTTCTTAACCGGACGCAGTGAGGTAAAACAAGATTAAAGAAAAGATGCAGTTTTGCTTTTGCGTTTAGACTGGTTATAATGTTCTGTATATATATGTTTCCACTTAATTCATACACATCTTATCTAACATTTTTTCTACAAATAATATATGTCTTATCAAATATTGTATTTGTTTGTTCACCTCTGTTTCCTGAAGTCTAGATGTCTCGGTCTGATTGATGTTAAAATATATCTTTCTGCATAAATAAATCGTTTTGTCACTTTGCATTCCATTATCTCCTGTTGTTTCTATGACGTCAACGGCATCAGCGATTGTCCAAGTTAGTAATAGTTAATCTAGTGTGTATCTCACACAAATACACATACACGATCTTAATGGCATCAGTGATTGTCCGAGTTAGTAATAGTTTATCTAGTGTGTATCTCACACAAATACACACACACGATCTTAATGGCATCAGTGATTGACCGAGTTAGTAATAGTTTATCTAGTGTGTATCTCACACAAATACACATACACGATCTTAATGGCATCAGTGATTGACCGAGTTAGTAATAGTTTATCTAGTGTGTATCTCACACAAATACACATACACGATCTTAATGGCATCAGTGATTGTCCGAGTTAGTAATAGTTTATCTAGTGTGTATCTCACACAAATACACACACACGATCTTAATGGCATCAGTGATTGACCGAGTTAGTAATAGTTTATCTAGTGTGTATCTCACACAAATACACATACACGATCTTAATGGCATCAGTGATTGACCGAGTTAGTAATAGTTTATCTAGTGTGTATCTCACGCAAATCACTACACGATCTTAATGGCATCAGTGATTGACCGAGTTATAATAGTTATCTGTGTATCTGCACAAAACATACACGATCTTAATGGCATCAGTGATTGACCGAGTTAGTAATAGTTTATCTAGTTGTATCACACAATACACATACACGATCTTAATGGCATCAGTGATTGACCGAGTTAGTAATAGTTTATCTAGTGTGTATCCCACACAAATACACATACACGATCTTAATGGCATCAGCGATTGACCGAGTTAGTAATAGTTAATCTAGTGTGTATCTCACACAAATACACATACACGATCTTAATGGCATCAGCGATTGACCGAGTTAGTAATAGTTTATCTAGTGTGTATCCCACACAAATACACATACACGATCTTAATGGCATCAGCGATTGTCCGAGTTAGTAATAGTTAATCTAGTGTGTATCTCACACAAATACACATACACGATCTTAATGGCATCAGTGATTGACCGAGTTAGTAATAGTTTATCTAGTGTGTATCCCACACAAATACACATACACGATCTTAATGGCATCAGTGATTGACCGAGTTAGTAATAGTTTATCTAGTGTGTATCTCACGCAAATACACATACACGATCTTAATGGCATCAGTGATTGACCGAGTTAGTAATAGTTTATCTAGTGTGTATCTCACGCAAATACACATACACGATCTTAATGGCATCAGTGATTGACCGAGTTAGTAATAGTTTATCTAGTGTGTATCTCACACAAATACACATACACGATCTTAATGGCATCAGTGATTGACCGAGTTAGTAATAGTTTATCTAGTGTGTATCCCACACAAATACACATACACGATCTTAATGGCATCAGTGATTGACCGAGTTAGTAATAGTTTATCTAGTGTGTATCTCACGCAAATACACATACACGATCTTAATGGCATCAGTGATTGACCGAGTTAGTAATAGTTTATCTAGTGTGTATCTCACGCAAATACACATACACGATCTTAATGGCATCAGTGATTGACCGAGTTAGTAATAGTTTATCTAGTGTGTATCTCACGCAAATACACATACACGATCTTAATGGCATCAGTGATTGACCGAGTTAGTAATAGTTTATCTAGTGTGTATCCCACACAAATACACATAAACGATCTTAATGGCATCAGTGATTGACCGAGTTAGTAATAGTTTATCTAGTGTGTATCTCACGCAAATACACATACACGATCTTAATGGCATCAGTGATTGACCGAGTTAGTAATAGTTTATCTAGTGTGTATCTCACGCAAATACACATACACGATCTTAATGGCATCAGCGATTGACCGAGTTAGTAATAGTTTATCTAGTGTGTATCTCGCACAAATACACATACACGATCTTAATGGCATCAGTGATTGACCGAGTTAGTAATAGTTTATCTAGTATATCTCACACAAATACACATAAACGATCTTAATGGCATCAGTTATTGACCGAGTTAGTAATAGTTTATCTAGTGTGTATCTCACGCAAATACACATACACGATCTTAATGTGTCTATGTCTTTATCACCCTCGCCGTCCGTCTGCCCAGCGTGTTCGTAGCGCGTTGGACTACGGGTGACTATCCCTCTGTGTGTGCGGGTTCAATTCCGCGGGATGGCAGAAAAGCCACAGATTCCCAAATGTACGGTGTTCGTGGCACCGAACCGAAGGGTTACGATGTCCATGGCACCGAGCCGAAGAGCTAATAAGCTCAAGTGCTTCTGGATCTGAAAAAAAAAAATCACCCTTGCTAGCCCGCGTGCCCAGCGTGTTCGTAGCGCGTTGGACTGCGAGTGACTAGCTCTCTGTGTGTGTGGGTTCAATTCCGCGGGCTGGCAGAAAAAGCAACAGGTTCCCAAGATTAACGGTGTTCGTGGCGCCGAACCGAAGCTTACGATGTCCATGGCACCGAGCCGAAGAGCTGACTGCTCAAGTGCTTCTGGATCGGGAAAAAATAAAAATCACCCTCGCTGCCAAAATATGTTTTCTTTTGCGAGGATGTTCATTAACTTTGAATATACGTCCCTGCATATCTTCCACCTTCCTAAGTTACAATATTCTTATTTGCTGTCTCGCCTGTCTGGCGCTGGGGCCCGCTAGGAAAGCAAAGAATAGTAACATTGCAATCAACAAGGCATGTCGTAAGAGGTGACTGATGTAAGACCTAAGAAAGCTACCTAGTAAATAAAAAACATCGCAGAAATCGGATGTGCTGGTCTACTCGTTGGCTCATAACTGGCACAATAGGGCTACTGCGACCTACAAGGCATGTCGTAAGAAGCGACTGATGTAGGACCTAGGAGACTAACCAAGTAAATAAATAATATCGCAGAAATAGGATGTGCTGGCCTACACGTTGGCTCATAACTGGCACATCGTACAATCGCTCTTAGGCTCAGATCACATACAAATCACAGAGAGTGGTTAACAAATGGTCGATATGGAGCGTGCAAAAAAAAGAATTTGCTGTCTGTTAGGTAATTAAATTCACAAGGTTGCATGTCCTTGGTCTGAAACTTCATGGTTAAATGTTTTTGCTTGTTGCCCTGTACGTGAATAGAAACACAAGACCGTAGTCTGATACGTTCTTCCTCTTAAAGCGGTATAGGATGTTTCACAAATGATGTTACGTTTTCTTATTTAAAAAAAAATAATTTCAGGTGGCATTCATGTTGACGAATCGCAATATCGCAAGCCAAGGAGGTTAACACTAGGATACAAAGATACCTTTTTCTTTAACCTTCGTCCCCAGGTAGGCATAGGTCTGCAACCAAGGCCTTCCAAGCCCGCCTATCTAAGTCCATCTTTTCAAGATCTCCTCCTTGCAGGGTCCTTCTTCTTTCTCGAGTGGCGAGCTATGAATTTTACTGTTTGTGGTTTCTGTAGTTATCTATTGTTTTTACAGGGCGGGTAGCTAGCACTACGTCCGACCTCCTTAGTCGCCTCTTACGACATGCATGGCAGGTAACAGTAGTTCTATTTTTACACCCCAATTTTGGTCACGGTAACAACTCGGCTACAAAGATACATTACTTGACAGTAAGATCTTAATAATTCTATGCAAGCAGTGCAACTTGTAGATTATTCGAACATCTACATATATTACATTACCTTAATGGGTTTTTAATTTGTCATAATAAGCATTTTTTGAAAGTCTCTGTAGCGTAGAGACAAGGTATCTGATTCTTGCTCCGAAGGTACTTGGTTTGTTCTCCATGTATGGAACGATCGGGATTTGTTTCCAGAGATCTCTAATCTCATTGTAGATTACATTGCGTTTTTAGTTCCATCGGAGACTGACATGGATGACCTAATGTTCAAGTTGAGTAGGAAAAAGTAACCTTGGCAATTCAAAATAGATAAGTGTAGGTTGACACCGCTGCCATTGTAAAATAAATTTTTAAAAATTAAAATTAAATTGCTAAAAATATTCAACAATCATCAAATTACATCTGGGACCCTTTCGTGTTGTATGGAGTTCATGCACTGTTCCTGAGATCATCCTGTGTAACTTTATTAAATATTTACTAATGCATTTTACCAGGCGGCGGCTTTCCAGCCTGCTTTTCTCGATTTTCAACTGCCAAGTGTTTAAATTGAACACGGGACCTACGTTTTATCCGATAAGACTCGGAACTCGACCTCACCTACACTGAGATCAGGGATCTCTGGAAAATATCCAGATGGCTTTACGAAGGAGCGAACCTGGGACCTTTGGCACAAGAGACAAGCACCTAACATTCACGCAAAAGAGATCATCTATACTGTAAACGTTTGGTTTTTTGGTTGTTGGTAACGGAACCCACGTCATTTCACTACAGGCAGGTTCATAGGTGCCCAGTCTCCCCCAACAGGTGTCAAAGTGTATGCGTACTGATGGTTCATGTAGAAACTGTAGAAACGGAACAATAATTTCGGCAAACAAACAGAACGAAAAAGGTAAAAAAAAAAATAACTATTTCGGCAAACAAACAAAACGAGAAAGGCAACAATAATTTCGACAAACAAAGAACGAGAAAGGCAACAATAATTTCGACAAACAGAAAAAAATAATTGGCAAACAGAACGAGAAAGGCAACAATAATTTTCACAAACAAACAGAAAGAGAAAGGCAACAATTATTTCGGCAAACAGAACGAGAAAGGCAACAATAATTTCGGCAAACAAGCAGAACGAGACAGGCAACAATAATTTCGACAAACAGAACGAAAAAGGCAACAATAATTTCGACAAACAGTATTAGAAAGGCAACAATAATTTCGACAAAAACAGAATTAGAAAGGCAACAATAATTTCTACAAACAAGCAGAACGAGAAAGGCAACAATAATTTCGACAAACAGAACGAGAAAGGCAACAATAGTTTCCACAAACAGAACGAAAAAGGCAACAATAATTTCGGAAAACAAACAGAACGAGAAAGGCAACAATAATTTGGGAAAACAAACAGTTAGAAAGGCATAATAAATTGAAAAAAACAACAAGCATCAATAATTTCTCGAAGCAAACCAGAACGAGAAAGCAACAATAATTTCTGGAAAACAAACAGAACGAGAAAGGCAACAATAATTTCGGAAAACAAACAGAACGAGAAAGGCAACAATAATTTCGGAAAACAAACAGAACGAGAAAGGCAACAATAATTTCGGAAAGCAAACAGTTATGCTACATAATCAAATTGATAACCATAGCTTTCTAGTCTTCTTCTTCGAACGCTCCATATCGACCACTTGTTAACCACTTCTGTGATGTGTATGTGATCTGAGCCTAATAGCGATTGTACGCTGTGCCAGTTATGCATCTATTTTTTTTTTCCGATCCAGAAGCACTTGACCTTTTCAGCTCTTCGGCTCGGTGCCATGGACATTGTAACCTTCGGTTCGGTGCCACGAACACCGTAAATCTGGGGAATCTGTGGCTTTTTCTGCCATCTCTCGGAATTGAACCCGCACACACAGAGGGATAGTCACCCGTAGTCCAACACGCTACGAACACACTGGGCAGACGGGCGAGTTATGCGTCTATAAGTAGGCCAGCACATCCTATTTCTGCGATATTTTTTATTTACTTGTTTAGCTTCCCTAGGTCCGATATCAGTCGCTTCTTACGACATGCCTTGTAGGTCGCAGTAGCCCTATTCTTTGCTTCCCTTGCCTTCCCCAACACCACACATGCGTAATACGTTCTAGAGAGTTGTGTCAGATGTATGCAATCATTATATTTGATTTGATGTTTTTACACATAGACATAATGGTATTTTGATCACACTGAACTGCCGTTAGTCGACCGTGTAATGAATTGATTTTCATTCTGGAAAGGGAAATTGGTTTAATTAAAGGCACACGCCTGGTCGATCTATTGTACTTGTAACAGACTTACATAACGAAACGGTGAGAGACACTTAGAGTGGACGGAGATAAAAGCAATTGATTGGCGATTAGAATTGAGGAGGAAAGAGATTCAGATGAAGAACAGAGATGACTATAAATAGAGGCCATAGAAAAAGAAAACTCGATGAAGAGAGATATAGAGAGCAATGGAAAAATGAAGTAGGAGAGGAAGAAATATGGAAAAGAATAAAATGGCGAAATAGAGAACAGAGAATGTGTGTAAAGAAAGGATTTAAACTCCATAACTATATTGCAAAAAGAAATATTTTCCTCTATTATTTGCTCACAACAAAGCAATTATATGGCAAAAAAGATATTTAAGAACCCAAATAATATGAGGCAAAAATATTTTGTTGTCTTTTTGCCCACGTGACGAACGTAAAAATACGTCCAAATTGCTACAACTGCTAAAAGCTTGGAACTTTCATTTTCTTCCTCTTTGTCTTCTACTTTTAATCCAATCAATACAATTAACCACTATAGGACACACAGTAGCGCCATTTATACCACCAGCCACTTTAGCGGCTTTTCATATAGGAAACTTTCTTTTTCTTTGTCCTAGACCGTATAAGCTTTATCATAGTATATTACGAGGGAAAGTCAATAAGTAAGTCACAAATGGCTGTAGAAAAAACTAAATAAGATAACAACTTGAAACCAGTTCACTTTTATACATAAATTGTACCTTTATTTCTCAACATAATTTTCACCAATATTGATGCACTTATCCCATCGTTTTATCAATCCTCCCAAACCGGCTGCATAGAACTGTGTGCTCTGTTTTCTAAATCACGTTTTCACTTCACATTCAACTTCGGCGTCATTCGCAAATTGACTCCCGCCAAGGTGAGTTTTCAGTGGACCAAAGAGGTGGAAATCGCTAGGGGCTAAGTCGGAACTGTAAGGTGGATGTTCCAAAACCTCCCACCATATTTGGCTAATTTTCTTCTGAGTTAATCGTGCCTTATGTGATCTGGCATTGTCATGAAGAAGCAAAACCCCTCTAGTCAGCAGTCCTGGATGTTTTCTTCGAATTGCATCATGCAGCATCGATAGAACTTCACAGTACGATTCAGAATTCACATTGTCACATTTCTTCTTGAAATTGGTTAAAAGCACTCCTTGACAATCCCAGAACACCGTCAGCATAGAATTCCCTGCTGGTGTCGTAACCATGAATTTTTGGACACAAGGCGAAGAAGGATGTTTAAACTGCATTAAAACGCTTTGATTCGGGCTAGAGACTGAGCACCTATCGGTCTGCCCAGAGTGCTGTAACGTCAGTTCAGTAACCAATAAACAATGCATTGTAAAGCACGTAACTGTACTTTTCAGTTGTTATTAAAGTGTCTCAAGCCGAAGGATTTACTTCATTGCACCGGGTTTTATTACATGTCGCTCGGTTTCTCTCCGCAGAAATTACACGACACATGTGCACTCAACGACGTGGTCTGGATTCGAAACTATAACTTTCAGAACGCAAAACAGACGTCTTAGACACTGCGTCACGGAGTCCTCCAAACAACCATTGTAAAAGCGGTCAAATTGAAAAAAATTGTCTTCTGAATTCCGAAGAAAGAGAGAGATAGAGAGGGAGAAAGAGAGAACGAAGTGTAGGAACAAGAAGATTGTTCAATTGTTTGTATGCCATCCTGCAAATGTCATCGGTTCATTTAATACAAAATGTTGTAATGTACTTGAAGTCGATAAATTTGTCCTGAAAGCAATCACGACGGTTATATTGACTTTTAGTTGAGTTTTATTTTTAACCAACAAATTATTTTTTTCCAATTGTGACCTGACATTCCCATGTCCATATTTTTCTGTGAATTACAAGTTCATTATAAACTTATGAAATGTGGAAAAGGAATAATATGTGGAAAAAAAAGGAAGGTTACCTAGAGAAAAGGATGATGTCTAAAGAAAAGGATAATAAATGTTGGAAAATCGATGATGATAGATATAGATAGAAAATCGATGATAGATAAGGAAAATCGGATAAAAGTATAGATAAAAGTGAAGAAAATCAGATGATAGATAATGGAAAATCGTGAATATATTTAGACATATAGTCAAACGTAGTATCATTTGAAAGAAATCGAATAATATCATAGCGAGAAATAAAGGAAAAATGTTAAGAACTAGAAAATTTCCTAGAACGAATTACGAAAAAATTGATTTGAGTTGGATGGTTAGGAACATCAATATTGCACTCTTGTGAATAACCATGTGTGCTCTGATATATTTCATGAACATGAAGATATCAATTGTTTTGCACACACTCCATAGCACCATCGAGGCTTTTTAATGTAATTTCTGAATATAGTAAAAATTAGGCAGAAATTTTATATTAATTTCTTTTTAATGAAAATGTTCTGAGCAGTGGCTTTGCAACCTACTTTTATTGATTTTAAATTAGTAACGGTTCTTTATTTGCAAACTTCATACAGGACCTACTTATTGTCCGTTACTAATGGACTAAAAACTCGATCTTACACATGCTAGGATTAGGTATCTGGAAAAAATACCTCGATCGCTCATCGGGGACAGAACCAAATACTTTGTTGCAAAGACTCAACGACGTTCAGTAGACCTTCAGAAAGAAATACCAGATAATTGTAGAAATAACCAGATGTTAACTAGAGAAATAATTACTAGAGTAGTTGTTACACTGGTTTCACAATAATAAAAAAAATGTTAGATTGATCTCAAATAATGTAAAAGTTTTCTATCAGGAGCCGTAGTCACAATCTGACTTTTTAACTACTTCACTTCCATTTTCCATTTTCCTGTAAACATACACTGCAGGACTTGGAAAAAAAACAACTTGAAAATAAATTCATTCTTCAATAAATTGTCTACCAGATGCGAGACTCTTCGTTTGTCTCTTTTGCAAGTGTCATAACTGATTATTCACTGTGAAAATATCTCTAAATTCAGTTTTAAAAATTGTGATGTATTTACTAGATCTTAATTTATTCTTTCCCATTTCTTAGGGCATGAAGAAAAGCGTTCTTATTCATTTACTCTTTGTCAAAGCACATATCGATCACTTGTTAAACCAGTCTTTGTTCTTTGTATGTGCTCCAAACTTAAAAGTGATTGAAAGTTGTACCAGTAGGACTACAAGTAGGAGTACATCTAATTTCTGCATAGTTTATTTACTAGAGTGAACTTCCTATGAACACTTCATTACATCGTCTTATGACATGCCGGTGATTGCAGTATCATTATTCGTTGCTCCTTGAGAGGCCTGAAACACACAGAGCTAAAAACATTCAATTTTATACAAAACTACACATCATTAAATTTTGTTTATAAAAATAATAAGAACTACAGTTGAGAGTGACAACAGAGTGAAACATGCAGAGTGAATACATGCAGAGTGAATACATGCAGAGTGAGTACATGCAGAGTGAATACATGCAGAGGAATACATGCAGAGTGAATACATGCAGTGAACACATGCAGAGTGAGTACATGCAGAGTGAATACATGCAGAGTGAATAATGCAGAGGAATACATGCAGAGTGAAACATACAGAGTGAACACATACAGAGTGAATACATGCAGAGTGAATACATGCAGAGTGAAGAGATGCAAAGTGAAGAGATGCAGAGTGAACATATGCAGAGTGAACACACGCAGAGTGAACACATGCAGAGTGAACACATGCAGAGGGGAAAAAATGGAATAAAAATAATGCTGTCACATTTGTTAAAAATATAACAGTTAATGTGTTCAGACATCGCAAAATGAAACACGTTCAAAGTAACTAAAAGGACACATTACACTACCTGACACTGGTAAAACAGCACAAACTTGCAATCCATGGAAGACTAAATTATTTATTCGCCATTTTCATGGAATCATTTTTATATATCTTCTTCTTTGCGTTCGTTCTTTACGATCAATTTTAATCACTCTGTGTGATATGTTTGATCTTTGTCATGAACGTGTATACGTTGCACATTGATTCGGTAGGTCCTAAATGCAGACTCTACACGTTTAGGATACATGCATCCGATTTCAGCTATACTTCCTTAGTCGCCTCTTACGACATGTATGACAGGCAACAGTGGTTCTATTCCTTACACCCCAAATTATGGGCACCGTATATATCATAGTTATCAGCTTAATCGGTTTCAACCACGAAGTTTGGTTTTATTAGTTTTACAGCCCGCGTGCCCAGCGTGTTCGTAGCGCGTTGGACTACGGGTGACTAGTCCTCTGTAAGTGCGGGTTCAACTCCGCGGACTGGCAGAAAAGCTACAGGTTCCCAGATTTACGGTGTTCGTGGCACCGAGCCGAAGGGTTACAGCTCAAGTGCTTCTGGATCGGAAAAAAAAAAAATTAGTTTTACAAGCAAATTATGTTACTTGGAATAAAGGTAATATTCTTGACATGTTAACGTTACTGAACATTAAAACATTCTACTTCATAATATATTTCTGTCTATCCCCTGCTCTCTTGCCCTCAACTTTCTCTTCCAATAAGATCTTCAACAACTTGTCATATTTTTAATATGATTAAATACCGTTTTTGTCTAACTTTATTTCTTTAAATAGATACTTGTATAGTAATTTTCATTTTTATTTATTTTAAGACATTTTTCACCCAATGGTGCCAGAATAATTTTCAATATATTTTATAACACCATCCCTTTAATTCTCAAGGCGATATCTTCAAGCATCATTATGATAAATTAGTTTCGATATTCATATTTAGAGATCTATCCCCAGGGTTTTGTCATTACGTTCAATTTAGGAAATCTTCAACATAAAAACAATACAGAGGATAATATCTTATAACAAACAAGAACAATTTAATAAGCTGGTTACATCATTGTAATATTTTGTAGTGCATTTTCTTTGTCTTTAATGCCTGTAAGCACGAAAGTGCTAGAGAAATGTAGAGGCGAAAAATTCTTTACAACTATTTATTTTTTACTTTGTGTCAGTGTGTGTCTCTGGCCAACTTCTGATTCTTCATTTTTCTTGTCTACATTTCTCAGGCACTTCAAGAAGATAAAGATACTTGGCACATTGCAACCTTTGATTACAGAAGGAAATGGATGTCCTAAGGGCTTACTCCAGTAAACCTTAAAATATTCCTCATTAACGAGCATAGTGTGCTCACTCATGGAAACGGGATTCATTTTTTCATTATCCTTTCTTCTCGTTTCCTTTATACATTTCTTATACATAATTTAATGTACGCAATCCAACTGCTTCTAAACATCTTCTTTTTCATCATCTTCGATAATATCATCGTTTTCTCTAAATTTTAAAAAATCATATATCTTGAGATCCTTGATTTTAGGGTGAGTGAGATCGAGTTTCTAGTCCTATCGGTGACGGACTATAAAACGTAGGTCCCACATTCAAGGTGAGCGCTGAAATAAATCAATCTTGGTAGTTCAATATCTCCTGCCCCTGTCACAGCCCCTGCAACATTCATTAAAGAAAGATGTAAAATAAAATTTCATAAAAATATTTGTTTCATCTTCGAACTTACATCGGGGACATTCGCCTGTGCTACAGAGTTCGTGCACTGTCGCTGAGATCTTCTTAGTTAGAAAGAGATCGGAGCACACATGGCTGCTTACCGAAGTGAAGTGATGATGGTCTAATCAATCTATCAATCAATCAATGATCGTAAATCTTATCTTAAAATCACTTATCTGCTAACATCTCCGTTTTTTATTTTTTTACGAGTATACTGTTTATACAGCTATATCATGCAATAGTAGTCGTTTCTACGACTCGTCACTGGCTTTAGTGTTCTGAAAGTTTTCTTGTGATAAAGTAACGTATACAAACCGTCATCACATACCTATAGCAATCACTAAGGAAGACTCCAACAGAAATGTACGGACTATGTAGCACTAGCGAATATCCTCAATAAATGAACTTCGTAGTCTTTAAGCATAACTCTCTGCATGAAAAAATGAAAATCGTGGCATATCCCAAAGGACGTAGCCATCAACCACAGTAAACAAGTCGTTGATTTTCTAACACCACTTATCGTTCAGTAGTTTGCCATGCTTTCTGAACGGGTGTCACCATCGTCCTTTTGTTTAAAGTTTCGGAAACAATTGCAACAAACCGTCCCACTGATTCGAACCCAGAAACGTCGGGACTATAGACAAGTCACTACCCTAAAGCCACAACGCCATCTCTGCATAAGTTGGTATAATAGTAAATCAACACAGAACTGGTGTCGTTATTTGCAACACTCTAAGAGACATAGTGAGGAAGCATTTATAGACTAATTGGTTTTATGTGAGGTAATGACGATCCATCGACTAATCTAAAAGTGGGCCGATATTTTCAAAGGCAACTTCCCTTCATTAGTAGGTGCCTACGAACCGAAGCGAACTTACCCTCGTTCTCGGCACAAACCAAACATGTCACAAACAGTGTTAAACTGGTTGATATAACGACTGCACACAAACAAACTGAAAGTTAATGTTAAACTTTACGTACCAAATTGTATAGTTGTTTTCCTACTTTATTAGTCAATATTTTACTGACTCGAAAGTCGGATAAAGTATCGTCTGAATTGCAAGGAACATTGATGGTTAGGAAAGCATGCCTCAAGCAAAAACAGTCAGTTCAGAGACGCATAATTGCATCATGTTTTACCTACTTACATAAAAACAATATTTTTGCTAACAAAGTATTAAAAAGTAGTCTGAATGCAAGGAACACTGATGGTAAGGAAAGCATGACTTCAAGCAAAAACACAGTCAGAGCGCCATATTAGGCATCATGACTATACACGAATACTTAGCAGGCAAATGAGAAAAACATAATTGATGTTGCTAAACAAAAGCTAAAAATTAAAGAAGATAGATGAAAGTTTGGACATTTAATGAGAATGGATACCACCAATAACAGCATACAATAAAAAGAGATCAGGTAATTGAGCCAAGGGTAGATCAAGAAAAAGATGTATAGACATTAAGAAAACCACACTAAATCAAAAATAAACAACAAGTACGAATCATCTGATACTGAACGCAAATTAATGCTCCCACCCCTACGCATAACGGCAAGAGTGGACAACCAATTCCATCATTCACCTGGGAAGGACAATAGACAATATATGAAAGTTAACCCTTTAGTTGCTACGTGCTTTCCGAAGACGGAGCTAAAAATAGCTACTCATTGTTTCTAAGTCACACACGTGAATGTACGCCTATAGCAGTGACAGTTGAAATGAATGAAACGTTAACACGTCTTTAGCCGAAAGAGGAGAGAAAATAACAGACGTGTTACTGCGTCTTAAACAGTGAATAGTAATAACGTCTATACACGTCCTTAGCAGCTAAAGGGTCAAGACATACTTTCCTGAAACATTCCTAGTATATAACAATCTGTGTGCTTTAACAAGAAACAGTAAGGTAAATATACTTTCTATTATTGTGTCGGTCTAAACAAAATAAGTGTTGAAGTTTTTTTTTTTGCACCCTTGTTTCAGACAGAGATGTTTACACTTGTTTTTACTCACTAAAAACTTGTATTTCACTTTTAAGACTGACGGTTTTACAATTATAATAGTCTTTTCGATAGAGGAAGAACTGCAGTAAACCTATATAGCAATAGCAAACACGTTAAAACAAAGTACTGCAGTTTTACAAATACAAAAACAATAACAATACCTAGCAACGTTTAGACCAAAAGGTCTTTATCAAGCAAAGGATTCAAGAAATGTGAAGAATTTCACATCTCGCAGAACACACAGCATGTAGAATCAAACAAAACATTCGTAACCGCCCTAAAATTATAACACACACTAAGTTCTATAATAAGTATTATAATAGTCACAAGTTATTGTTAATCTTGCTTTAACTAAATGTTCCAGTATTATAAGATACACCAGTTTTAAGTTCTAACTACAAGTTAAATAAAAGTTGCAGTTTTCTGAGAGACCTCGGTCATTGGCATCTAGCTTTAAAATAACTGAAAGTAATAAGGTACGGTGGGGAGCTCTGGAATCGAACGGGACAGCGACAGGTGGAACGACAGGTGGAACAAGAGATAAGGAGCAGAATAATAGGGTATAGTATGGAGAATAATAGAATGATATGGCGATGGATAGGACACACACTGAGGAGATTCCCTAACAGCATCACGAGACAGATTCTCCGATAGAACCCTCAGGGCAATAGTTTTAGGGGAAGACCCAGGAACGCATCGAGACGGGAGTTGGAGACGGAATGCAAGAAAATAGGGAGAGAGTAGAGAGGTCTGGGAAAGATCGCATTGGATAGGTAGGTCGGCTTTTAAGGCCTTGGTTTCGGACTTATACCTCCCTAAGGGCAAAGGGTGAAGAAGAAGAAGAAACAGGTACGGTTTGATCGAACCTCCATATGTATGCTTGTTTGTTATATGTGTATGCATGTGTGTGTAGACATGATATTCTCTCGTCTCAAATATACAAGCACAATAAGCTTATAGCATGTGTTTGTGCAAACATTGTTCGATCTTGGCGTACCTGATTATTCTGTGTCTAGTTAAAACGAAGTTTTTGTGAAAGACACTCCTAAGTAAAGTCATTTTTTAATGGCTCGCTAGGCTTTGCAATGGTGCCGTAAAAATAAGGATAAGTGGTTCGAATCCTGTATTTGGTAATTTACTTTTTTGGAAGCTCCTAATACTTGTACTCTATTTATTGATCATAGTCATTGCTTCCGTTGTTTCCTCTGGGATTCTTACTTCTACTTCTTCTTCGAGCGCTCCATATAAACCTCTTGTCAACCACTCTCTGTGATTTGTATGTGATCTGAGCCTATGAGCGACTGTATGTTGTGCCATGCGTCTACAAGTAGGTCAGCACATTCGATTTCTGCTCTGTTTTTATTAATTAGGTGGCATCCCTAGGGCCTACATCAGTCGCCTCTTACGATATGCATTGTAGGTTGCAATGGTACTTTTCTTTGTTTCCCTTGCGGGCCCGTCACCACACAGGCGGCGTATGGGCCTCTTACAAAACAACTCCTTGTTCTCATCTCTCAATTTCATAAGAGACGTCTTTCATAATGCTTTGAGCATAAATTCAATTCAAGTGATATAATGTTAATAAAAATCGTATTTCAATAGAAAAAAAATTATTATAAACAACTTATTAATACACAAAATCCACAAAATGTTTATAAAGAATCCCATTTTCCACGATACAGCTTCATTATTTCATTCAGAGTCGAACCTCCCAGATTTTAGAACTACTGATGAAGACAGTGTGAAGATTGGTCCCAAATTAGAGAGAGAGATAACAGTAACAAAGTGTTTGTCGAGATTGGATGTCTTGGTTGAACGTGACAAATTGTGTGGCTATTCTGTAAACTAGTAGTAACAACGTAGTTAGACTCAATGCTCATATGACACAAGAACGGTGGTGCGTTAGTGTTCATTTTAGAATAAGCTCATAACGGGAGAACTATTAAAGAATACACTATTTTTTCCAACATCAGCGTGAGTAAAAGAAAAAGTAAAGAAATATAGAAATAAAAGCAATGGCAGAGATAGACAAATGAGTAGAAAGAGAGACGGGAATGATAGAAACAAAGATATATTTGCAGAGGCATAAAGAGAACAAGTCATAGAGAAATGACGAGATGGAGAGAAAGAAAAGGCAAAGAAATAATGATATATATAAATGGTAGAGAAAGTAAGACACAGAAAGACAGAGAGAATGAGACTGATACAACTTATGCACCACTTAACATTTATGCACGTTGTCTTCGTAACTGAGGAGAAACTTTTGTATTTGTCTTCCCATCTGTGGAGTAATTTATGTATTTGTCTACGTAACTGAGGAGAAACTTCTGTATTTGTCTTCCCATCTGTGGAGTAATTTATGTATTTGTCTTCCCATCTGTGGAGTAATTTATGTATTTGTCTTCCCATCTGTGGAGTAATTTATGTATTTGTCTTCCCATCTGTAAGAGTAAGTATGAATATGTCTCCATCAGGAGTAAATTATGAATATGTATATAAATGGTGATAAGAGAGGAAGATTATGATTGTCTTCCATCTATGGATAATTTATGGAGTTGTCTTGTAACTGAGGAGAAACTTTGTATTTGTTTCCCATCTATGAGTAATTTATGTATTTGTTTTCCATCTGAGGAGAATTTATGTATTTGTCTTCCCATCTGTGGAGTAATTTATGTATTTGTCTTCCCATCTATGGAGTAATTTATGTATTTGTCTTCCATCTGTGGAGAATTATGTATTTGTTTTCCCATCTATGGAGTAATTTATGTATTTGTCTTGGTAACTGGGGAGAAACTTCTGTATTTGTCTTTCCCATCTTGGAGTAATTTATGTATGTAACTTTGTTTTGCTTTCCATCTATGGAGTAATTTATGTATTTGTCTTGGTAACTGGGGAGTTCTGTATTTGCTTTCACATCTATCTTTAACTTTCATATTCACAATAAAAACACATCCCACACCACACAGATGCAGGCAAGCACAGATTGCTGCACACTTCCACTCAGTAACACACCTTCGTTCATATATGAACACACATACGCCATTCACATATATGTAAATGCTCACTCGCATACTCATTCACACACATAGGCACACACTAACACATACTCACCCACAAACACTTAAACGCACATTCACTCTCTTGCACACACACACACTCACACACACAGTCTCCTGCGCATATACACACACATACTTTCACATCAATTCCCAATCACTCCAATCTGTAATTCATTTTTCCCTTCTTTCTTCCCTTAACACTTGAATTTCTTTCATCTCGAACTTTTTTCCATAGGTCTCTCACTCATCACTACCCTCCATATTTTCTTTCCCCTAGTTTGACATCCTCTCGCACATATACACTATCAGTCTCATGCGTCTAAATTTAGCCTACTACACACTAACAGTGATGTTCTTGTCCACTTCTATCCAATAACGTTGTTCATTGTATGGGGACGCACAGAGTGCAAATCAATAGTGAAGATACATTGCAAATGTATATGTCTGGACTATTTCTAGCTGACGAGAGACAAACAATCACGTACAGCTGAAAGAATACATATGAAGATTCATATATGGTCAGATAGATTTACGGGTATACAAAATCTATATCTCAATATGGCAAAAACAAAAAAATAATGACAGCTGGTAAAATAAGCATGACAAATAATATTTTTATCAACTGAGATAAAATAGAAAATGTGAACAGTTTTGATTTTTCTCTGTTCACTGCTAACATGAGAAGGTAAAAGACTGTAGGAAATTAAAAGAACAAACATGGCTTTACAAAAATGTAACACCTAAAATCAGAATGAAATGGGACCTATATGAAAACAAAGATCAGAATACTATGAGCCCGAATGTTCCCAGTGGCAACGTATGGGTGTAAGGTAGAAGGGTTTTCAAACTTCCTAATGCTGTGACCCTTTAATACAGTACCTCGTGTTGTGGTGATCCCCAACCATAACATTATTTTCGTTGCTACTTCATAACTGTATTTTGCTACTGTTATGAGTCGTAAAGTAAATATCTTATACGCAGGATGTATTTTCATTGTTACAAATTGAACATAAATAAAGCACAGTGATTAATCACAAAAACAATAGGAAATTATATACTGTGAAATATTTATTACTAATTATGATAAATATGTGTTTTCAAATAGTCTTAAGAGACCACTGTGAAATGGTCGTTCGACTCCTAAAGGGGTCGAGACCCTCAGTTTGAGAACCATTGGTGGAAGGTATGACATTGAACAAGGTAGTGGAAAAACACATATGTGCTTTTGAATATAAGTGTTACAGAAGAGTCATCCGTATATCTTGGACAGGGAAGAGAACAAATAGATCTACTAATCAAGAACTAAATATCAAAGATAGTTGACTGATACTACAAAAATGATTGGCAAATTGATGTATTTTAGACGTATAAAAAGACACAAAATAAAAGAAATCTAGCTGATGCTACAAATAAGAATGAGAAAATTGAGATATTTTGGACATTTAAAAAGACATGAATGGATGGATAAGACCATCATGGAAGGAGGCATACCGGCAAAGATAAGAAGAAGACGATCACGAAAAAGATGGATTCGTGGAATGATGGTTTGAACATGACAGCAGCAGAGTCAGGACATCTGACCTATGAGAGAAATAGAAATTCCAGAGGACTGTTGGAGTGGCAAAGTTCTGCTCAGGACAAGATATTTGATGAGGATGATGAAAAAGAAAAAAGGGTTCGAAAAGTGCATAGTGGAAGGATTCAGCGCTGCAACGAGGAGAAGAGGAAGACCAGGTAGAAGATGGATTCACGTTGTAACTGTTGACTTGACGGCTACGAGAAGTCACATCTAGCCTATGAGAGATGAACAATTCCGAAGTTCTGTTAGGGTGACTAAGTGCGATTGTATGGTTTGCCAATTATGCGCCTAAAAGTAGACCAGAACATTCGATTTCTTCGACGTTTTCATTTACTAGGTAGCATCACTAGGTCCCTATTTCAGTTGCCTCTTTCGACATGTCTTGTAGGTTGCAGGGTTACTATTATTTGCTCCCTTGCGAGCCATGCCAGCACACGAACGACCGTTATTTTTGTTTGTCGCTGTCAATTCTTTCCGGTCTACACCAACTAAGGATAAGGTTGGGTTGTCTTTCTACATGTCTTCAGCAAGAAGCTAATTTTTCACTTTCACCAACACTAACAGAGATTAGTTGATACCAACTTTGATGATAGGTTAAGGGTTTCCTAAACAGACGTCATTGCACTCCGGGCAGACCCATAGGTGCTTAGTCTCCAACAGATATCGAAGAGTGTGCATACTGATTGTTCCCGTGCCTCGCTGATTCAACACGCTCCTCACTCTGCTCATCGTGCATCCAGTTTTAATTGTACAACAGGTAATTACAAATTCCTTAAATCGCTGAATCGATTCAACATCTCTTCTTTCTTCTTTGCGTTCGTTCCTTACGACCGATTTTAATCACTCTTTGTGATATGTTTGATCTTTGTCAAGATCGAGTATACGTTGCATATTAGTTTGGTAGACCCCTAGACCCATAGACTTCTACACGCTTAGAACACTTGCATCCGATTTCAGCCAAACTTTCTTAGTCGTCTCTTACGACATGTGTGGCAGGTAACAGTGAGTTTATTCTTTACACCCCAAATTTGGGCCCCGGTAACCACTCGGCGGATTCAACATCTATTTTCGTGTCCTCATCCAACAGACAGTCGCGAAGAGATCGAAGAACATCTCCCTATCCTTCTTGAACTCCCAACAATCGAATCTGTCGATGCAAATCTGCCCGCTTTCTCATTACCGCAAACACACGCTTGCCAGGACAGAAGATCCACGTAAGCCACTGGAGGTTAGAAATCTCTACAGAGAACATCCATATCAACTTTGTTGAATGCAGAGTCAGACTCAGAAAACACCTTATAGATCACGTAATTCCTAATACGCTTTGTTGCATTGTTGATGCTTTTATGACATTCTCCATTTCCCATGATATATATTTATCTCTAAAAACACATACAAAAGCATTAAACAATAGAGGACTGTAAGGAAAATGACGAACTAGAAGAGTTACATGAAAATGATGAAGTAGAAAACGAAAAGAAACTGAAGCGAAAAAAGAAGGAAAGAAAATGTAGACGAAAAGTAAAATCACGAAGTAGTCATCATCATCAGGTGACGATCCGACTGGCGTAGGCGATAATTTGATCTCTACAAATCTCTGTCTCTGGTGTTTGCTATCATCTCAGATGTTGACGCTCTTCCGTGCATGTTAGTCGTGCTATTCAAAATTTACTCTCTCTGTTTTCCTATGTCTCATCTCCCCTTGATGTTACCGGTTCTTACAATGTGTTCTAAACATTCCCTTTGCCCGTCTGCCCATCGTGTTCGTAGCGCGTTGGACTACGGGTGACTATCCCTCTGTGTGTGCGGGTTCAATTCCGGGGATGGCAGAAAAAGCCACAGATTCCCCAGATTTACGGTGTTAGTGGCACCGAACCGAAGGGTTACGATGTTCATGGCACCGAGCCGAAGAGCTGAAAACTCAAGTGCTTCTGGATCGGGAAAAAACAAAAAACTTTCCCTTTCTCATCACTTTCCGAAAAATGATGACTGCCTTCTTACTTATACCGACAATAAGTTCTCTCTGTGTCTTGACATCATCCAACACCTCCACATTAGTCATTTTCGCAATCCATGGGAATCGCATCATTATTCTGTAAAACCACATCTCTGTGACCCGCATAGATTTTTCGATCTGTTTGTTTATTGTCCATGACTCGCATCCTCGTGTCAGTATTGGTTCTATGTATCATTGTATAATTTGCAATCTGAAGTAGAAGACAGAAATAAATTGAGAAAGTCTATTGTCCATTGTCTATTCCCAGGTGGAAGATGTTGGCTGCCCACTCTTGCCGTTAAGCGTAGTGATGGGAGCTTTAATTTGCGTTCTAGGGCTAGATGAGTCGCTCTTGTTGTGTTGTATCCGTGTTTATGAACAATACAAAATTGAGACAGTAAACAATATAAATAAAACTGAAGAAATATAAGATAGAGAAAATACAAAATTGAAGTGTGAAAAAGAATGAAGAAAATGTTTGGAAATAAAAAAAGTAGAAGGAAAGTAATTTTTTTTAAATATACGAAATAAAAAAAGGAAATGGAAAATGGTAAGAAAAAAAGCAGCAGACGAAAAAAAATGAGATTCCGTGTTTTTTGTTGTTGTCGTTTTTCTTTGTGTAAACAAAATCAGGGGGAAACAAATGGAAAACGATATATTTGATCTATTTGCACTCCTAGCAACCGTATATGCGTTATTTTACTTTCAGCAGTTTGAGAGCTAGTTTATAAAGCGGTCAGAAGATAAAGATGTGACGATATAATTCGGTAAGGAGATAACGATATTACGATATAAAGCGTTAAGGAGATAAAGATGTGTCGATATAAAGCGGTAACGAGATAAAGATGTTACGATATAAAGCGTTAAGGAGATAAAGATGTGTCGACATAAAGCGGTAAGAAGATAAAGATGTGACGATAAAAAGCGCTACGGAGATAAAGATATGACGATATAAAGCGGTAACGAGATAAAGATGTTACGATATAAAGCGGTAACGAGCTAAAGATGTGTACAACCAATGAGCAACATAAACAAAAACATGTATTGATTAGATTGATTGATTGATTGATCGGACCAGTATCATTGCTATTTAGTGAATATCCATGCGTGTTCTCATCTCATTCTTACTAAGCAAGATCTCAGAGACAGTTTCAGAACTCTGTTGTCCCAGTGAAGATACCCGGTGTCATTGTGAAGATGGTGAAAATTTGGTAGACGTTTTATTGCAAAATTGTTGATGAACTTTGGCCAGAAACCTGTTTTACTGTTCGCTTTTATCGATTTTCAACTGCCAGGGGTTCCTTTAAATTAAATTTCATATACTTTACAGGACTTTGCGAATCAATCCCATCTTTTTAACACTGTTTGTGATTATTCTAGGCATTATTACGTTCAATAGTTTGCCATTGCTTTCTGAAAGGCTTGTGCCATCGTCCTTTTGTAAAATTCCACGCGAAACAATTTGCAACCAAACTGTCCGCAGCGTGATTCGAACTCAGTACGTCGGGATTAATAGACCGAGTCGCTCGAGTGGTTACCGGGGTCCAAATTTGGGGTGTCAAGAATAGAACCACTGTTACCTACCACACATGTCGTAAGAGGCGAATAAGGAGGTTTGGCTGAAATCGTATGCACATGTCCTAAGCGTATAGAAGTTTATGCGTTTAGGGGCTACCAAACCAATGTGCAACGTATACACGTTCTTGGCAAAGATCAAACATATCACAAAGAGGGATTAAAATTGGTCGTAAAGAACGAACGCAAAGAAGAAGAAGAATAGACCCAGTCACTATCTCCTAAGCCACAGACGCCACCAAGAGTTTCTTTACGTGCTCAATGCTCAGCTTCTACGTGGGATCTAAGTTGTGTAGTCCGTCTCCGATATGACTAGGAACTCGATGTCACCTACTTTGAGATTAGAGGTCTCTCAATAGATATCCTGATCGCTCGGTGCAGTGTAGTGACCTAGAACGTTTGGAGCGAAAGGTCTGCCTGCATTAATCTAATTATGCTGAGATGTTTAATTAGTAGGTATTAAAGAACACACTATCAGAAAACTGCAGACCTTCGTAAATGGATGTTTACGTAGGATAGAGGAATTGAGATGGTATGATAAGATTACAAACGAGGAACTCAGGGAGAGAACAAAGCAGATACCAGTGGAGAGAGAGCTCAGGAAGAGACGCTGGCGATGGATAGGACATACATTGAGAAGACCGACCGGAAGCATCGAAAGACAGGCATTGTTTTGGAACCCGCAGGAAAGAGGAGTAGGGGAAGGCCTAGGCAGACCTGAAGAAGAGAGCTGGAAGTGGATATAAAGAGGATAGGCAAAACATGGAAAGAATTGGAAGGGATGGCAAAAGAGAGGAAGAGATGGAAGAAGTTTGTTGAAGACCTGTGCTCCGATGGGAGTTGAAAGGTGATGATGATGATGATGAAAGAACACACAACTAAATGTAGTTAATCAAACGTTAGTTAGTTTATTCCTTTCATGTCAAAGGCGGCACATAGGACAGAGGTTTTAGATCTCCATATAATGCGATTCTTTGCTAGCAGCTGGAGATCTCTTATGGTTTTACATCCCAATAGTTTACTTTCTTGTATGATTGTTCTTCGTAGAGTGATCTTAGGTCTTCCACGTTAATCAATAGTACACTCATAACTATAGCTATCTTTGATAGTATTTTTAATTATACTTTACTTGTTAGATACTCATATAAAGAGACATGGAGGACTGGAAAATACCATAATGTAAGGAGACATCCAGACAAAGAGGAGAAGAGGAAGTTCACGGAGAAGATTGATTCAGGATGTAACTAATGGTTTGAGCATGATCGCAGCAGCGGCAGGACATCTGGCCTATGAGAGGGAGAAATTTCTATGAAATATTAAGGTGGTGAAGTTCTGCTCAGGACAAGCTATTTGATGATGATAATGCTAGATATTATTCAACCTTGTAGTGCTACCTTCTTTCATTTCTGTTGCTTCGAATATTTTGTTTGTGTTCCAATGGTGGCGCGTGATCCTTTTTGTTGGTGGGGCCAGACATACATTTTCAGAAAATCATGGTTTTGGGTTAGGGTATATTTTAATTTATTTATGAAATAATAAATACACGTTACGCATTATTTTTGGTGGGGCTCGGCCCCACTGGCCCTTAATGACAAGCCACAACTGTCGTGTTCTAAAAGTCGTCGTGTCTAACCTTCACTGTCCTTTATAATTCGTATTGCGAATGACTTTATACCTTACACATTCGTGTTGTGAATGGCTTTATACCTTACACATTCGTGTTGTGAATGACTTTTTACCTTACACATTCGTGTTGTGAATGCCTTTTTACCGTTTCCTTTTCTCTAGTTCATTGAGTTTATCCCATTATACTATATTCTGGGCAGTCTTGAAGTATGTGCTCTGCAGTCTGGGGTGTCTGTTCAAATATACACATGGCCGAATTGCCAATCTTGAATTTGTGTATATATTTGAATGCGAGGTCGATTGTGTTCTATTCTGAGACGCAGAATGACACTTGGTCGAATTTGTTCTTATGTTGGTAGCAATCTGATGTTAGTGTTAGTGAATTTTTTTTATTGATTTGATTACGCGTTTTTGGGAAGAATAACTTACGAAATATAATATAGATGTTATAAAGCAAATCAAATCATAGGACAAATGGCGTCAATTTTGAAGTGCAAACATGTTACCATGAGCATGAAACACACCATTTTTTCGCAAAAATGTGTAAACCTGGACACTAACAACAAATGATGGAAGAAAACTAGTCACAACAGAGATGAAGTGTATACGCAGAATGCTGGGAATATCACGAAGAGACCGGTTTAGAAATGAAGACATCAGGGAAAAACTGGGTACAACATCAGCACTGGACTTCAACAAGAAACAACGAATTAAATGATTCGGTCACATAAGCAGATTACCAAGATAAAGTGCGCATCAAAGAGAAATGTTACATCGATACAGTGGATACAGTACCTAATGCGCTCCCGCAAAAGGTGGACCTCAGAGATAACAGAGGCAACGAAAAAAGACACAGTTTATGAAGCGTAAACAAAAGCCCGTACTACAAATGTCTTCATCCCTGACGATGTGAGGCAAATCATGATTATAAAATAGAAGAAGAAGATATCAATACAATGATGTTGCTAATAATACGTTTTGAGTAATTCTAAGCTTAGATTTTTTAAAGGAAGAATTATCATACATGGGGTATATATATTGGGGAATGCAGTGCTAGGCCCATATTTGTCATTGACCATCGCCACACAATTAGTAATATGGTCAACATCACACTAAACGCTTCTACGGCCTTATGTTTTTCTAGTACTTAGTAGAGATTGAGCCGTTACGTCCGGGGGAAAAAATCCACTCCCACTGGGAAAATGAACCTTGATCACGTACCTAAGAAGTGAGTGCTACTAACAACTGCGCTACCGCTTTTCTCCTGTTTCTAATTAGAGGTATATTAAAATATATACGATCGCCTTAACAGAACAAACTCTTCGGGGATCTCCACATTCTCAAGTGGAGCACTGCTGTCTTTGAACATATTCATGTTGACGTCTGAGTGTTAGAAAAGAAAAAAACAGTTTACTACTGTAAGTCAGTTCTGATGACTTCCTCTATCTGATACTATGATACAGTATAAATCAGTAGATGTGGTACTAGCGAGGTGGCTTTGATGTTCGTAGAATTGTATGAGTGTTAGAAAAGAAAGAGACATTTTACTACCGTAAGTCAGTTCTGATGACTTCCTCTATCTGATACTATGATACAGTATAAATCAGTAGATGTGGTACTAGAGAGGTGGCTTTGATGTTCATAGAATTGTATTACAAACCCATCTGCACAATATTAGTGTTTAGAACATTTGGTGACTACAGGTAAAATTCAGGGAAGGAGAGATCGTGGAAGACAGAGGAGAAGATGTTGGATGGCCTGACATCATGGTTCGACAAAATATCGACGTCAGAACTGATTACATGCACCAAGCAAAGAGAGTTGTGGAGAGACATGATCGCCTACGCCGGCAGGCATGGCACTTGATTGATTGATATTCAGTATACTATCGGTGGTTGAGTTAGGACTAACAAATTAAATCTGTAACGATGCTTTTGTTAAAGAAATTGCAGTAATAACATGAAGAATTTTTAGGAACAATTTCAACACTATATGTTATTGAAAACTCTGAACTAACCATATTAAGTTAAATATTAATGATAAGTTTCAGACTTAAGTTTCGCCCGTGAGGTTCCATGGCTCGCAAGGGAAGCATGGAATATGACTAGTGCGTTTTACAAACATGCTGTAAGAGGCGACCGATGTAGGACCTAGGGAAGCTACTCTAGGAAATAAAAAATAATCGCAGAAATAGGATATACATGCCTACGTGTAGACGCATAACTGACACAACGTACAATCGCTATTAGACTCAGATCACATTCAAATCAGTGGTTAACAATTGATCGATATGGAGCGTTGGAAGTAAAAGAAAGAAGAAAACTGAAGTTCATCTGAGAAAAAAGAAAAGAAAAGAAGAAAACACATATTTTGCAAGAAATATATTTTGTAGATATAACGGATGGAATGTTTACGGTAATATGCTGAAAGCAAATGTCAAAGATGAGTGATATAGATTTCAGTAAATACAGAGTAAATTGCATGCTTTTTTTTTACATTGAGAAATATCTGCTTGTTTATGTAAATATTTTAACATAAAAATACGGATGGGGTGCATGTTTACACGTGATGCCCAATCTAAGTTTGTGAGTGGGCATGTTTTTTTCTTCAAAATTTATTCTTCTTTGTTTATATTTTTTTAATGTGAGAATTTATGTGTCTTTTTTTTCACGTGAAGATTTATGTGCCTATGTCTATTGTTTTTTGTTTTTTTTGACGTGCAGATAATTGTGTCTGTATTTTTTACAAGACGTTGTGTGTTTCTCTCTAGTAATTATTGTGAATATTTCTCTTTTATTCTATGAATTCTATTTACTATGAATATTATTTTGTCTACCAATTTATGCCAGTTACATTTAATTTTATTATTGAATTCTTTCATTATACAGGGTGTTCAAGATAAAAGCGGCCCGAGTGACAAATCAAAAGTTGTCAGTTACTTATTGCCGTTGTGTTTATTTACTATTTAAACCGGTTCTGACTAGCTCGTCCTACGTCACATTTGCTCTTCGCCCCTTCCCGCACTACAATTACACACCATAACACAACCTTGACCTATGCTACATCATAACTGAATCTTCTCATTTTCATAAACATATGCCAGATTAGCTACCTTGACGACGATGCTTCCTTAACGACGAGACTGCTTTTATTTTGAACACCCTGTATTTCTTATATAGAATTCAGACTGCACATGTACATCTTTGTATTGAGTAACATATATCTGACAAATCTCTGGCATGCTATCTAATGCTGCTATGTACTGATGTTTCTATATATCCAACGAATTGATCGATACCTCGTCAGTCGATGTAGCTGTCAATGTGAATCCTTCAATTACAGGGCGTTACGAGATCAGAATTACATTGCTGTGCAGTCAATGTGGATGTTAATGTTTGTGAACACAAATATTCGAATTTATTACAGACTACAGTAAAACAGATCACCAAAGAGATAAATAAGTAAAAAAAAGTATTATCGTTTTTACAATGTGTGGAAAATTGATAAAATTGATAATATTTTATTTAAAATAAAAAGACAAATAAAGCGATCAGTCACACTGCTACCGGATTGTTACCCAGTGTCGTGGTTTTCTCTTTTTGTCTTGTGCTGTTCTGGTGGCTTGTGTGATTGTTATTTTGCTCTTTCACAGGATTCTGCAATCCCATCTAACTATCTTTTCGTGGTCTTCCTCTCTTCTTCTTCCCTTTTCTTTTTTGTAATGAAATTAGTGAAATACGTCATAACTCTATTGGTTATGTTATTGGTTATTGTTTAGATGAGAATTGTTACGGTGATTTGAACAATGAGTTTACGTACGTTGTTATAACTAGTTTACAGAATAGTCACACAATTTTTCATGTTCAACCATGACATCCAGTTTCGACAAACATTTTGTTACTGTTATGTCTCTCTCTAATTTGGGACCAATCTTCACATTGTCTACAGCAGTGGTTTTAAAACCTTGGAGGCTCGACTCCCAAGGGAATAGTGAAGCAGTATCATGGAAACCGTGATTATGTATACACATTTTGTGGCATTTGTGTCTTAATAAGTTATTTAACTAATTTGAGGTGTTTTTTTCAATTGAAATACGAATTTAATTAAAACTGTAAATTAAAATAGAATCTACTATATGCTCAAAGAATTATGAAATAGATGTCTATTATGATATTGAGAGATGCGAACAATGAATTTTGTTGTAAGAACTCAAGGGGAAGCAATAAATATGATCAATAAATAGAGAGTGTACACGTATTAGGAGTTTCCGAGACTAGAAAGTTTTAAACCACTTACCCTTAGTTCTTACGGCTCCTATTGTTAGTCTAGAAATACGATTGAACATTACTTGATTAGTCTTGTCTAGTAAAAACGAAGCGTTTGTGAAAGACACTCTCTCAGTAAAGCAATTAATAATGCATTGCTGTTTGTGTTCGTAAGAACGCTCGTATTACTAGGCTAGACAAGGGTGCTGTAAGAAATAAAGATAAGTGGTTCGAATCCTCTGTTTGGTAAATTGTTTTGTTTGTCGGTAGCTCCTAATATGTGTACATTGTTTACTTATTGTTCATGGTTATTGTTTCTAACTTGACATCATTGCACTCCGGGCAGACTCATAGTTGCTCAGTCATTCCCAATAGACATCGAAGAGTATGCATCGCTGGTTAAACACACTCCTCACTCTGCCCCACAGGCATCCAGTTCTACTCTTACAACGAGTAACTCCAAACTGCTTAAATCGGTGGATCGATTCAACAACTATTTTAGTGTCTTCATCAAACAGGCGGTCGTGAAGAGAACAGAAAACATCCACCCAACAAACGATTGGTTTATTTGACTATAATCATTGCACTTTGATGAATAACCTTGTATGTGCGAACCTCGTTTGATTGTATTATTGATAAGACCATCAATGCATTTCGCTGAGTAATCATGTGTGCTCTTTCTTAAACAGGAAGATCTCAGCGACAGTGCACGAACTCCCGTGACAGAGGGCACCAATGGTTTCTTAAACAGGAAGATCTCAGCGACAGTGCACGAACTCCGTGACGGGGCACCCAATGGTTTCTTAAACAGAAAGATCTCAGCGACAGTGCACGAACTCCGTGACGGGGGCACCCAATGGTTTCTTAAACAGAAAGATCTCAGCGACAGTGCACGAACTCCGTGACGGGGCACCCAATGGTTTCTTAAACAGAAAGATCTCAGCGACAGTGCACGAACTCCGTGACGGGGCACCCAATGGTTTCTTAAACAGAAAGATCTCAGCGACAGTGCACGAACTCGACGGCCTGGTTCTAAGAAGACCAGCGACAGTGCACGAACTCGTGACGGCATGGTTTCTTAAACAGAAAGATCCGCGACGTCACCTCGTGACGCACCGCTTAAACAGAAGATTCAGCACAGTGCACGAACTCCGTGACGGGGCACCCAATGGTTTCTTAAACAGAAAGATCTCAGCGACAGTGCACGAACTCCGTGACGGGGCACCCAATGGTTTCTTAAACAGAAAGATCTCAGCGACAGTGCACGAACTCCGTGACGGGGCACCCAATGGTTTCTTAAACAGAAAGATCTCAGCGACAGTGCACGAACTCCGTGACGGGGCACCCAATGGTTTCTTAAACAGAAAGATCTCAGCGACAGTGCACGAACTCCGTGACGGGGGCACCCAATGGTTTCTTAAACAGAAAGATCTCAGCGACAGTGCACGAACTCCGTGACGGGGCACCCAATGGTTTCTTAAACGGGAAAAGATCTCAGCGACAGTGCACGAACTCCGTGACGGGGCACCCAATGGTTCCTTAACGTACTCAACATGAACATGGGAGCTACGTTTTATCGTTTGCCTCCAATAGGACTAGGAACTCGATCTCACCTACACTTAAATCAGCGATCTCTGTAAAAATATCGCGATGGCGCTACACAGGAACGAACCGAGTACCTTTGAAACGATAGGCGAGCATCAAACATCATCACCACAGAGACCTCAAACAAACATTCAGGTAAGTGTTTTCAGTAAAAATGTTGGAAAGAAATGTTGAGAGAAAGCTGGTAAATTCAAGGTAACAATATCCCAGAACATGAATTATTGAATTGTAGACAAATAGTAGCTCAGCAAAACGTAAAAGATAACACAAAAGAAGATGGATTTAGAGACCCAATGCAGCCAATCTTAAATGTGAAAATGGTTCTTAATGTTTTATGATTTTGTCACAAATATTCTATCTTTCAAACGTTTTGGTTCCTGTGGTGACCTATTGTGAAACTGATATCAACAAAAGGGTTTGTTATATGGCTTATCGTAATGTAAAAGTTAACAGATATGTTTAGATTGCATTCTAAACATTTACTATATTTGGCTTAAACGGAATGTCATTTATATAGCTTTTGTTCTTCAGTGAAAACTCATAATAATGTAACTTCAGTGAAAACTCATAATAATGTAACTGCAGTGAAAACTCATAATAATGTAACTTCAGTGAAAACTCATAATAATGTAACTTCAGTGAAAACTCATAATAATGTAACTTCAGTGAAAACTCATAATAATGTCTCAGTGAACACATAATAATGTAACTTCAGTGAAAATGGATACTGAAACAATATTTGTTCTTCTTCTTCTGCGTTCTCACTACAGTGGATTTCGATAATTTGATAAAATCATAATAATAGGCATGGTGTTCATGCATCGATTGACACGGATGTGAAATTATACAGTACGATTACTGCGTTAAATGCAATGATTAGCATTGTTTACCTTTCCTTAAAAAACCAGTTTCTAATTTTTTTAATAGGATTGATTAAAAATGGACAAATATGAATTAAACAAATAATTATATTCATTACGCCCGAGTAGTTACCAGGCCCAAATTTGGGGTGTAAAGAATAGAACCACTGTTACCTGCCACGCATGTCGTAAGCGGCGACTCTCTCTCGATCCCGTAAGAGGCGAGTAAGGAGGTTTGGCTGAAATCGGATGCACGTGTCCTAAACGTGTAGAAGTTTATGCGTTTAGGGGCCTACCAAACCATTGTGCAACGTATACACGTTCTTGGCCAAGATTAAACATATCACAAAGAGTGATTAAAATTGGTCGTAAAGAACAAACGCAAAGAACAAGAAGAAGATAATATTCATAACTGTTATTAATTTGTTTCCTTCGTTATCGTTAGATGACTTAAATTAATTGATTTCAATGATAATAATTGCTATCAGTTCTGGTTTTCTTTTTCGCCCTCTATAAATTCGGACGTAGACATGGCGCATAATCTAGTATGACACCTCTGACGTATTTTTACGCGAAGTCTCTCTTTCCTTATACATCTCGTCACTCAGGCGAGCCTTAAACTGACTTCAGAGTTACTTAATATTTACATCCCGAATCTCTTGCATCGAATACAGTGAAAGGCAAAACATACACTGATTCGGACATTTAATGAGAATGGAATACAACCAACAACCGAAAACAGCATACAATAAAAATAAACATCAGGTTATTGAACCAAGGGAAACCCGATATAAAGATGGATAGACAATATCAAGGCCACATATATAAACAAGGGTATAAGATAACAAAGGCAAGTCATCTGGTCATGGAACGCAAATTAAGGCTTCCACTCATATGCTTAACGGAAACAGTGGACAATCAGCTCCATTATCCAACTGGGAAAAGACAATAGACAATAGTAAAGAATCAGATCCTCACGTAGTCTAAGCGGTATCTAAGTTTTTATCAGTCAGTCTCATGTAGTCTAACTGGTATCTAAGTGTTTATCCGTCAGTCTCATGTAGTCTAACTGGTATCTAAGTGTTTATCAATCAGTCTCATGTAGTCTAACTGGTATCTAAGTGTTTATCAATCAGTCTCATGTAGTCTAACTGGTATCTAAGTGTTTATCAATCAGTCTCATGTAGTCTAACTGGTATCTAAGTGTTTATCAATCAGTCTCATGTAGTCTATGCGGTATCTAAGTGTTTATCAATCAGTCTCATGTAGTCTAACTGGTATCTAAGTGTTTATCAATCAGTCTCATGTAGTCTAACTGGTATCTACGTGTTTAGCAATCAGTCTCACGTAGCACGTAGTCTAACTGGTATCTAAGTGTTTATCAGTCAGTCTCATGTAGTCTAACTGGTATCTAAGTGTTTATCAGTCAGTCTCATGTAGTCTGACTGGGAACTGAGTACACACCAATCAGAGTCTCATGTAGTCTAACTGGGAACTGAGTGCACATCAATCAGAGTCTCATGTAGTCTAAATGGGAACTGAGTGCACATCAATCAGAGTCTCATGTAGTCTAAATGGGAACTGAGTACACACCAATCAGAGTCTCATGTAGTCTAAATGGGAACTGAGTACACATCAATCAGAGTCTCATGTAGTCTAACCGGTATCAAAGTGTTTAGCAATCAGTCTCATGTAGTCTAACTGGGAACTGAGTACACATCGATTAGTGTTTCATGTAGTCTAAACCGGGAACTGAGTACACATCAATCAGAGTCTCATGTAGTTTAAGTGGGAACTGAGTGCACATCAATCAGAGTCTCATGTAGTCTAAGTGGGAACTGAGTGCACATCGATCAGAGTCTCGTGTAGACTAACCGGAAACTGAGTGCATATCGATCAGAGTCTCGTGTAGTCTAACCGGGAACTGAGTGTTCATCAATCAGTCTCATGTAGTCTAACCTGAATTGAGTGCATATCGATCAGAGTCTCGTGTAGTCTAACCGGGAACTGAGTGTTCATCAATCAGTCTCATGTAGTCTAACCTGAATTGAGTGCATATCGATCAGAGTCTCAGTCTAACCGGTATCTAAGTGTTTATCAATCAGTTTCATGTAGTCTAACCGGGAACTGAGTGCATATAGAGAATTGTGAGCCCAACCTGGCTTTGAACCCCAGAAATTCCACGTCAAGTGGTGACTATTGCAGCGTGCTATCAACTTCGCTATCTGTGATTCTAATATCCAGTTTTATGCCAGAGTTTCACGTAATGTATCATGTAGTGATAGTTTAGCTACATTTATGACCAGGGATCAAAGTAGATCACACTAGTTCATTAGTAGAAGACCTTACGATAGAAACCATGTATAGTCTTAGCTAGGTTTTATAATGTGAATATGTCTTTATGCACGCGATTTGGAAGTATCATTGAGAGCATATTTATCTCATGAACAACTAAAACTTTCATTGAACGATCCAGCAACATAAAATGTAATAGAACAAAGGTATATACTCTTAACCCTTTAGCTGCTAAAGACGTATATATACGTTTTTTCCATTCAATTCTAAAGACGCATTAACAAGTCTGTTATTACATCTCTTCTGTGGGCTAAAGACGTGTTAACACGTTATACATTGCTACTGTCACTGCTATAGGCGTACATTCACGTTTCTGACCTAGAAACAAAGAGTAGCTATTTTTAACTCAGCCTTCGGAAAGTATGTAGCAGCGAAAGGGTTAAGGAAATATTCAATGTATCAAGAAGATACAAAATCATAATTGGTACAATCAGGTAAATAGTGGGTCTGAGCAACATAATTCATTCAGAGAAAACACTTCAAATGGTTCTGTCAGATACCAATATTATTTTCATAAATATATTAATAAGCATTGATACACATAAAAGAAAGGAAAGTAAGGTGTCATACATTAGTAAACGGTCTGGATGTGAGCGTCTGTACCTTAAGTGGTAGTGAGCAACCCAAGCGTACCTGGTTCAAATGCCGAGACGATAAGTTGGGAAGCAAATTTGTTCACGAGAATTGTTACGAATTGTAAAATTAGACCTCATCGTTGAGAAAGCAATTACAAACTACTTAACGTATAAGAAGTGTTCATTAAAAAATCAATGAATCGTTTACTGTGGGGGATGGCAACGTCATGTGAAGGATATGCCAGGATTTTCATTCAGTAAGCGTAACTGTTAGAGAAGGCGGCCATGCCACCACTATAATAGCAAGGTCTCAAAAACCAACAATATGTTCGAAATTCATAAGAGGGTGCAGAAACATGTCATTTCTGATTTTCTCATTTCTTGATACCTTGTGTCTTCTACTCAAGAATCCTATGTTTCTTGTTGTAAATTTTCTGTTATCTTTTTTTGTTATAGTCAATGTCTGTCCATCAAGCTCTCTTTCCCACCATATACATCACTTAATTACCGCAAGGGTACAAGAAGACCAAGTTGATATAAACAGGGGGAGAGGAATCGTCTGTTTTCTTCTTTTGTCGTCACAATGTTACCGGGTTGTTGCCCAGTGTCGTGGTTTTCTGTTTTTGTTTTGCGCTTTTCTGGTGGCTTGGGTGATTGTTACTGTTGCTCTTTGACAAGATTCTGCAATGCCATCTAACCATCTTTTGCGTCATCTTCCTCTTGCCTTCATTCCAGATGTTCTGTTGTAGAAAACTCTGCATAGTGTGGAGTTTGGGTGCATTCTTATTACGTAGCTAAACCACGTCGTTCTTTGTTTGGCCACTTAATGAGAATGAATCATGAAATTTAGTAGAGAATTTCCACTATCGGTCTTTGAGAATACATTAATAAATATATATGTATCTATATTAATTGAATGTCTTGGATAAATCGATTTCCATCGACAGTAGAACATGGTCGAATTCAGATGAACTCACGAACGCCAAGATGATCCGTGCTGTTGAACGGTCTGGGTACATTGATCAAATCATTCCTAGATATTACAGTTCAATTGATTTTCACATATCATTTATATAACTTGGCCACCATAGCTTGATGATCTCACGCTTGCTTTACTGGTGCATTTGGCTTTACCACTACTCTTTCCACCTTTCTGTATATTTGTCTCTCTTTCTTCACGACATTCTGTATCGCTTCTTCTCCTTCGAAGCTAAACTATATCGTGTTTTGTTTTATGATTATATCATTTTTGTTGATAGATTCTCTCTATGTACGAACATCATTTTATAATATACTACTTTCGTTTTTGAATGTGCTATATTTAGATTCTTTTGTGCATTTGTCTCGTGTTTCATTGTGGACACAATTTGTAGACAACTAAAAACAGTATGGATAGGAATTGAAATAAAAAAAAAGCTCAGAATACTAAGAGAATGGATGTTCCCATTGGCAACGTATGGGTATGTAAAGCATTGACATTTAACAAGACAGTGGAACCATATATATATATGTGATTTTGAATATAAATGTTACAGAAGAGTATATCATGGACAGAGAAGAGATACAAATATATATATGATTTTGAATATAAATGTTACAGAAGAGTATATCATGGACAGAGAAGAGATACAAATATATGTATGATTTTGAATATAAATGTTACAGAAGAGTATATCATGGACAGAGAAGAGATACAAATATATGTATGATTGTGAATATAAATGTTACAGAAGAGTATATCATGGACAGAGAAGAGATACAAATATATATATGATTGTGAATATAAATGTTATAGAAGAGTATATCATGGACAGAGAAGAGATACAAATATATTATGATTTGAATATAAATGTTACAGAAGAGTATATCATGGACAGAGAAGAGATACAAATATATATATGATTGTGAATATAAATGTTACAGAAGAGTATATCATGGACAGAGAAGAGATACAAATATATATATGATTGTGAATATAAATGTTACAGAAGAGTATATCATGGACAGAGAAGAGATACAAATATATATATGATTGTGAATATAAATGTTACAGAAGAGTATATCATGGACAGAGAAGAGATACAAATATATATATGATTTTGAATATAAATGTTACAGAAGAGTATATCATGGACAGAGAAGAGATACAAATATATATATGATTTTGAATATAAATGTTATAGAAGAGTATATCATGGACAGAGAAGAGATACAAATATATATATGATTTTGAAATAAATGTATAGAAGAGTATATCATGGACAGAGAAGAGATACAAATATATATATGATTGTGAATATAAATGTTACAGAAGAGTATATCATGGACAGAGAAGAGATACAAATATATATATGATTGTGAATATAAATGTTACAGAAAGAGTATATCATGAAGAGAGAAGAGATACAAATATATGTATGATTTGAATATTTAAATGTTACAGAAAAGATATATCATGACAGAGAAATAAGTACACATATTATATTGATTGTGAATATAAATGTTACAGAAGAGTATATCATGGACAGAGAAGAGATACAAATATATGTATATGATTGTGAATATAAATGTTACAGAAGAGTATATCATGGACAGAGAAGAGATACAAATATATATATGATTGTGAATATAAATGTTACAGAAGAGTATATCATGGACAGAGAAGAGATACAAATATATATATGATTGTGAATATAAATGTTACAGAAGAGTATATCATGGACAGAGAAGAGATACAAATATATGTATCCAGAAAGAAATCACAATCAAATAAAACGGATTGATGCTACAAAAAAGAAAAGAGAAAATTGAAGCCTTTTGGACATCTTTATGTAATAGTGGTTTTAGAAGATCATTTAGAAAGGAGACATCCTGGGAAATAGAAGAATAGAAAGTCCACAGAGTAGATGAATCTTGGATATAACGGATGATTTGAGCATTGACGGTTGCAGAGGCGGAACATCTGTCCCAATAGAGGGATGAATTATGAGCAACGGGGTGGCACAGTTCTGCTCAGGACGAGCTATTAGATGATGATTCATGTTTAAAAACGACAAATAGATCACTTCAATTGTTGTTTTAATTAACTGTTACTGAAGTTATTCATATGTTTCGTCTTTTGTAATCTGAATACTCTTCAATATTTGAAATTATAAAAAGTAAAATAATTAACATACTAGAAGTAATAAAAATGAAAATCAATTTTAATATTCTGACAAAAAATATTTGATTCTCTCGAGAAAGTGAAATTAATTTGTTCAAATCATGAAGACAATTATTTGATGATTACAAACTGAAGTTAATTAATTTTTATGATCGCATGTCGACGAATGGAATAATAATGATACTATTGTAAAATGGATACAATAAAAATGTTTGCTGCAAAATAGGAGGGTATAAAAGGGTATAACGGAGAAGAATTAAGTACATTGCACCGAGATTCCTATATGAATCCGTCACCTCTCGGTTGAAATGACATGACACCTGCCAAGAGTGCTGCACAAAGAACGAAATCAGTAGTTCCAGAAGCAATAATAGGGATCGTCAAAATATTTTTTATTGACTCGGTCCAAATTCGAACCTACAACCTTCAGATCGCCAGGCATACGTCTTAACCATTTTGTCATAGAGAAATACGTCATTTTGCCATAGAGAAATACGTTACTTGCCCAACCATTTTGTCATAGAGAAATACGTCTTAACCATTTTGTCATAGAGAAATACGCTTAACCCTTTTGTCATAGAGAAATACGTCTCATTTTGTCATAGAGAAATACGTCTAACCATTTTGTCATAGAGAAATACGTCATTTGCAGAAATACGTCATTTTGTCATAGAAAATACGTCATTTTGTCATAGAGAAATACGTCTTATTTTGCCATAGAGAAATACGTCTTAACCATTTTGTCATAGAAATACGTCATTGTCATGAAATACGTCATTTTGTCATAGAGAAATACGTCTTTTGTCATAGAGAAATACGTCTTAACCATTTTGCCATAGATAAATACGTCATTTTGCCATAGAGAAATACGTCATTTTGCCATAGAGAAATACGTCATAACCATTTTGCCATAGAGAAAGCCTTTATTTTAAGCATGTCTTTGAGAACTGCTTTAATCCATGTATCCTGAAAATAATTTTCTTGCTGAAATCATCGCTCTTACCTTGAATGTTCAAGTGTTTCTGTATGTATGTTCACTTTTCGTCATAGAATATCATTGCATAGAAAATGTCTATTTTGTCATAGAACAACGTTTACCATTTTGCCATGAAACTACTATAAGATGCAAATTTTGCTCATGAAAAAATAAGATTAACATTTTGTCCATAGAAATACGTCTTAAATTTTGCTATAGAGAAATACGTCTTACTTTTCTCATAGAATAATACTAACATTTTGTCCTAGAAAATACGTCTTTTTGTCATAGAAGAAATACGTCTTACCATTTTAGCTAACATATGAAGAAACACGTCTTAACATTTTGCCATAGATGAAATTTTTGTCTAAGATGTATTTTAGATGAAATTATTGTTTTAACCATGCGATGTACTTAACATTAGAATGAAATATTTTCTCATATGACTACATAAGATGAAATATCGTCTCTAACCATTTTGTCCATAGAAACACGTTTAATTTCATTTCCATGATGTAACTACCATTAATGTATGTCAAACCCGTCATTATGCATAGAAAATTAAACATTGTTCTTCCATCGATATAACTAACATATAAGAAAATTAATTGTTCTTCCATAGGAACATGTAACTAACATTAAGAATGAAATATTTTTCTTCCATCGATTAACTACATAGAAGAAAAGATTATTTTTTCAAAAAATACGTCTTTGTTAACTAACATATGAATGAAATTATTGTTTTTCCCATCGATGTAACTAACATATGAAGAAGAAATTATTGTTCTCTCCATCTTTGATGAACTACATTTTAAGAATGAAATTATTGTTCTCTCCATCATGTAACTAAATATAAGAATGAAATTATTGTTCTCTCCAAACCACCGTGACGTTTGATGTAACTATACATATAGAATGAAATATTGTCTTTTCCATCGATGTAACTAAATATAAGAATAAATTATTGTTCTCTCCAAACCACCGTGACGTTTGATGTAACTAACATATAAGAATGAAATTATTGTTCTCTCCATCGATGTAACTAACATATAAGAATGAAATTATTGTTCTCTCCATCGATGTAACTAACATATAAGAATAAATTATTGTTCTTCCATCGATGTAACTAACATAAAGAATGAAATTCATTGTAACTACCAAACCCATCGATGATTAACTAACATAAAGAATGAAATTATTGTTCTCTCCATCGATGTAACTAACATAGAAGAATGAAATTATTGTTCTCTCCAAACCACAGTGACGTTTGATGTAACTAACATATAAGAATAAATTATTGTTCTTCCATCGATGTAACTAACATAAAGAATAAATTATTGTTCTCTACCATCGAGTTGAAACTAACATATAAGAATAAAATTATTGTTCTCTCCATCCATGTAACTAACATAGAAGAATGAAATTATTGTTCTCTCCATCGATGTAACTAACATAGAAGAATGAAATTATTGTTCTTCAAACCACAGTGTCGTTTGATGTAACTAACATATAAGAATGAAATTATTGTTCTCTCCATCGATGTAACTAACATATAAGAATGAAATTATTGTTCTCTCCATCGATGTAACTAACATATAAGAATAAAATTATTGTTCTCTCCATCGATGTAACTAACATATAAGAATGAAATTATTGTTCTCTCCAAACCACCGTGACGTTTGATGTAACTAACATATAAGAATAAAATTATTGTTCTCTCCATCGATGTAACTAACATATAAGAATAAATTATTGTTCTTCCCATCGATGTAACTAACATATAAGAATGAAATTATTGTTCTCTCCAAACCACAGTGTCGTTTGATGTAACTAACATATAAGAATGAAATTATTGTTCTCTCCAAACCACAGTGTCGTTTGATGTAACCAACATATAAGAATGAAATTATTGGGGTATTTTGGACATATACAATATAATATATAAGACACGGACGGTTGAAAAAGACTATTGTGGAGGGAGACATCTCGGCAAACAGGAAATGATTGAGACCACAGAAAAGATGAATTCATGATGTAACTGATGATTCGAGTATTTCGGCTGAAAAAACGGAACATCAAGCCTTTGAAAGAGAGAAATTCCGAAGGACTGTTATTGCTGTTCTGCTCAGGGCAAGCTATGGGATGATGATCATCAATAGATAATGATGTCTATATCAATCATAAAGTCCCCAATACAAACACAGAGCGACTGCACAAATTTGAGCTGATTACAAAATGTTGTCATTTTATTTGTATAAAAAAAGATACTATCGACTCCGCAGCCAGATGTATACCACTTTGAAGATTGTTAACTTAGCCACGGGTACACGTACAGTGTCACATCAGATTGCGCAGCACATACTTCAAAACTGCTCTAATAACATATACTAGGGCACTAGGAGAATAGGAAGTCCACGTAGCAGATGGATTCAGGATAATATTCTTCTTCCACGAACGCTCCATTTCTACAGCTTATTAAACCACCTTTTGTGGATTGTATGTGATCTGAGCCAAAGAGCGAATTATGCGTTGTGCCAAGTTATACGCCTACGGTGACTAGGCCAGCACATCCGACGTATTGCCAGCATTTGATTTACTAGTATAGCTTTTCCTAGAACTGTGGGTCGGAAGGGTTTGCCACTTGAACGTCAGCTTGACAGAGAAGGATGATTGGCGTCCGAAAAGTATCGCCCTAAGCCAATGCTTGGGTTTGTACCAGTCAAGCCTTTACATATACATGGGCAAACTTACTGGTTCAGTAACAATACACTTAAAATAAAACTACACAGACTACTACGAAAACACTAAATTTTATACTAGAGATAACATTGCAAATACAAATTGGATTTCCAGCGAACGAAATGTAGAAATATTGATTGTGACATTAGGAAGATTTACGCCCTTCCGTCCTAGCTACTTGGCACGTATTTTGAAGCTGGCACTTTAAACAAGGTGAGGGGGAATTTACACTTATTAATCATCAATAGCGCAGTACCATCGTATCGCTTTATAAATAAAATAAGAAAGATATGTGTATCCAGAATACGAATTTAAATCAATGCATTACTCATTGCGCCTGTGTATTGCCGGGGCTCGAAAGGGGAGCAAATAATAGTAACACTGCGACCCACAAGTCATGTCGTAAGAGCCGACTGAGATAGGGGCATAAGCAAGCTACACTAGTAAATTAGTAACACTGCGACCCACAAGTCATGTCGTAAGAGCCGACTGAGATAGGGGCATAAGGAAGCTACACTAGTAAATTAGTAACACTGCGACCCACAAGTCATGTCGTAAGAGCCGACTGAGATAGGTGCATAAGGAAGCTACACTAGTAAATTAGTAACACTGCGACCCACAAGTCATGTCGTAAGAGCCGACTGAGATAGGGGCATAAGGAAGCTACACTAGTAAATATAACGTTTTGCAGAAATTGGATCTGCTGGCCTACTTGTAGGCGCATAACTGGCATAACGAACAACCGCTTTTAGGCTTGAACCCATACAAGTCTCAAAGAGAACAAGTATTGAGTATGCAGCATTCAAAGAAAAAGAAGAATTACTTATTATAACCATTCTACCATTCTGTTAGTTAGTTAGTCTTTCCTCTTGGGCCTGTGGGCGGCGCATAGGGCAGAGGTCATAGCTTTCCATGTCTCGCGGTTCGTTGCTATCTGTTTTAGGTCTTTAATGTTTACTAGGCCCATCGTTGAGCCTTCTCTGATGATGGTTCTAAGCAGAGTCTCTCTTGGTCTTCCTCGTTTTCTTTTTCCCTCTGGTGTCCATATGAGGGTTTGGTAAGGGAGTCTTCTCTCATCCATTCTAAGTGTGTGGCCGATGTAGTTCCAGCAGCGCTTTCTTATAAAATTTGATACATTTTCTTGCTTGGTCTCTTTGTCTTATTTGTGTATTGGGTCTGAAATCTGACCATTTGAGGTTCAGTATTCTTCTAAGACATTTATTCTCAAAGTTATCTAATTTTCTTTCTAGAGCTTTTGTTGCTTTCCAACTCTCGCATCCATAAGTTAATACTGGAATCACACAAGAGTTAAAGATCTTTAATTTTAAGTGCTTGCTGAGTGAATTGGACTTCCATATATTTGACAATTTGTTAAAGCACTTGATGCCAATGCGATTCTGTGTGGAATTTCTGGCGCTGTATCCCCGTAGATGTCATCATACTCCCTAGGTATGTAAAACTTTTGACTTTTTCAAGAGTGTAGTTTTTAGTTGAATATTTTCTGGACTGCTGGTAAGGTCAACAATTTTTGTTTTGTGGTGTTTATTTGGAGACCAATTTGTCCTGAGATATTTTGGAGAAGGTTTGTTTTCATTTGAATATCTTGATGTGATGAACTCAAAAGGGCTATATCGTCGGCAAAATCAAGGTCTTCTAAAATTTTATCAACCCACTTGATGCCCATATTTGCGTTATTGGTGCATTTTCGCATGACCCAGTCAATTGCTATTCCAAAGAGCATTGGCGATAAGACGCAGCCTTGTTTCACTCCTGTTTCCACTGGGAACCAGTCAGAGTTACCGAAATCTGTTCTTACACTGCAGCACGATTCTGTATCCATCCTCAAAAGAAAACTTCACAGACATTTCATTGACAAAACACGTAATAGATGAGACTGCAGTAAAACTCATCTATTTTGTGAGTATACAGACATTTCACGGAATCAGCCACAGTGTTGTTTCTTTGTATATATTTTTCATTATTGCTATCTGCAGCCTCTTGCATTGTTCGATAAATTTTCAGTTGTCTATATTTCATTTTATATTCTATTTCAAAGCTCTAAAATCGTGTTTATATTCGTTCTTTACTTGTATATGTGCATAATACACAGTACGTAATCTACATATTCTCATCTGTTGTTGATGCTAGAAATATTTTTTGTTCATTATAGATTTATTCCATAAATATTATTTGTCTCTGTAAATTCCTCAAAATATTCCTCCTATTTTTTTCCCTAAACAATTGCTCAAGCTGAAGAGGGACACCACTGATGGATCGCTGAACTATTCCTAGATCGATATGTGTCTTCGTCATCTCTGACCGCCGTGACGAGTTAATTAGCATACTGGAGAAATGAATAGGGAAATGTAAATGGCTTCTCAGTTATTTTGTTGTCATGAAATTACAATGTTCATGATCAATGTAGTCTCCATCATTCGCTTGCTAATAACTCACATTGATGGAACTAGTAACGATCAATTAGTAATTTTACGATGCAAAAATTACATTTTGATGTGCATAATTTTCTCTTTGCTTGATGTTTAAGTTCTGAAACGCAGGCTGATTTTATTACATGTTTATCATCCGGGATGTATAGTACGGCATTCAATAACAATTTTTATTTTGAATGTTGTCTTGATATCTCGTCGTGAGCGCTATTTCGTTTTAGTGTGGTTATTTGACGGCTCGATGTGCCAATAGTGAGAGCTTGGATACCGTAGTGGTTAGATCGACTGCTTGGTAGGAGAGTAGTCCCAGGATAACATCCCAAAGTTATAGTGGACTTGTATCAGACTGTCACTACCGTAATGTTAAAGCAGTCTCAAATAGAGATTTGACAACAGTGGTAATTGAGATATGCCCACGTCATGTTGACCATATCACCTATTATGTGCTGTTGGTTAAATAAACACACGGATCTAAGACCGTATCCCCCAATATACCACATGGTATGAAAACGGGTTCTTTACTTTTCTTTGAAATGTTTAAATATTGAGTATGCGCTTCTGGTCTAATCGTTACTGACATTGAGAAAAAAGCACAGTGAATTAAATGATAGAAAAATAGAGCTGCTTTAGATCTAAAGATGCATCAAAGTGGCTGGTCTGGTAATAGAATGCATCACTACAGTATTGCTAAGAAAGTAGAGATTGAAGAGGAAAGACAAGATTAGTCACAGTAATTCGATACTGAAAAAAATATGTGTTGAGCTGATATAAACAAATATCATCATCGTGATATCAACTATAACGCAAAGTGTCAAATACTCTATTTTTGATGGTGTAGAATCGTAGAATGACTAGTGCGGGCTTGTTAGACAGATAATTTTCTTCAATACCCTGTGTTGAGTTCTTGATAAAGATTCTTCTGGTTAACAGTGAATTAGTCGACATGGTGTTCACTGTAATGAGACCAGATAGAGACACGAGAGAAACACATCTTAATGAAGTGAAACAACAATTTATTCTTCCACAAATCTCCAAGTTCTAAGAGTCACAGAAAAGTCCATCCGGAGAAGACTGCCACATTCATCAGTTCCGTGCGAGCCTCTTCCACCACTCAACAGTTATCCGAAAGTCTACCTGCTCATCGTTTCCATTAGAATATTATTATTATATCTTTTCTATTCACGACGAAGATTACATTGTATGGTTAGTCCTTTCTTAACTCCAAATTTCCGTAATCGTTCCAATTTCTAGGACTCACCCATATACCATAACTAAGTGCATGCTGTTATGTCGATATCAGTTATGTCCATATTGTTGCCATTTTAAGTAGGGGCATTATTTGCAAGCCAGTCAGCTTGTTCGTTGCCTTTATCTCTAGTAAACAGTGTACAAGTATTAAAAGCTTCCGACAAAGCAAATAGACAAACACAGGACCTGAACCACTTACCCTCATTCTAGCATGTCCAAGTGTATACAGACAAGTTAAGAACTTGAGATGTAACCACCAAATAAAATATTGAGGAATACGGTGTTATGTATGTAACTTTTATTGACCATCAGTACACATAAATGATGTGGTCAACATAACTCCCATGGCATTTACTTCACAGTGATTTTATGGGGCCCATTTGAGACTTGGTCGATACGAGAACCCTTACGGTCGGACAAAATTTCACTCCATCTTTGGGATTGAACACAGAACATGTGCCTAAGAATAGAGCGCATTAGCAAGGACGCTATCGGTACTCTTAACGGGTCCGTCCAATACTGTCCACCAGCACTTATTTTGTAGGACAACTTTTGTATACAATATTTTGAAGCATATTCATAGAATCTAATATGATAATCGTACGCGTAGTCTGTTGAACAATAACTTAAGAGAGAAGTCTGAATAGAACAATAGCGCAAACTCTATCTCGAGTTAATAGAAACAGTAATAGAACATGGTAAACAAACGTTATAAACAAGTTATATAACTCATGAATATACAATAATAGGGGAAGCTAGCAAGACACAGACTTTGAAAACGGGTTTCAGAGCTGATCAGGGTAGTCGTGGGCAACTTTGCTGACATAAAATATACCAATAGAAATAATTATTATACACCATTAGCATTATATCAACTGTTTCTTGAGACTATTAGCATACAATAATCATTACCTTCATCTTAATCATCATCATCATACTGCTATGTTTACAGTTAATGTGTTTTTAATACGTTATTATTCAACTATATCGTGCGGTTTATTTTCATTACTACATAACGACATAACGCAGTGGATGTTAGCTTAAAATATTAATCAAAATTATGTTTTTTCGATTCATGATATAATAAATTTTCTAGTGAGTGTTTCAAACATAAAACTTAGATTAACATGCAGATTTGACACTAACATCATATTATCTTTACATATTTACCTGCTGCTGATCAATGAAACAGGTAGATTGTACTTTCGCAGAATAATTATTGACGATATAAACTGTCATACGAATTAATATTCGTTTTTTACAATCCTACAAAGTGTTTAAAGCCGAAGAATTGACTTCATTGCATCAGCTTTTACCCCATATGGCTCAATTCCTCTCTACAGAAATGGCACGCCCATGCTAGCTTATTGCACAAAGCTCGTATTCGGTAGCATCGGCAGCAATCCTACAGGTCTCTAGTAAAAAATTGCACCCATGAAAAGAACGGCACGGATTGGAACCCATGACGTTCGGAGCAAATGCAGGACTACCAAAAGAGTTCTACGATAGTTTAGGAATAAGACAAGGATGCGTACTATCACCACTGCTGTTCATCACATATATCGATCAAATATGTAAAACAGCTAACACCAGCGAAGGAAACAACCGTGGGGAACACTTAAACGTATTTCTTTTTCCAGACGATCAGGCAATAAAATCAGTAGCAGAAGAACAGCTACATCAACACATTAACAGACTCCGATTAACATGCAATGAATATAATATGAGAATAAACATCGACAAAACCGAAGTAATGACATTCGCTAGAGAGAAACATTACGAATATCTCCATCGACAATCGCCCATTACAACAAGTCTAAGATTTTACATACCTAAGAAGCATTTTTTCAGCAAACAGAAGAATAACTAATGAAATCCAACATATATGAAACAGAACAAATCAAATAATAGGACAAATGTTGCCAATTCTAAAATGTAAACATGTCACCATGAACACAAAAAGAGCAATGTTCAACACAGTCTTTCTTCCCACATCATACCACCAGTGCCAAACCTGGACACTGACAAAAAACGATAGAATAAAACTAGTCACGACAGAGATGAAGTGTCTACGCAAAATGCTGGGAGTAACTAGAAGAGACCGGTTGAGAAATGAAAACATCATGAAAAAAGTTTGTACGACATCAGTGCTAAACTACATCAAGAAACAACAAATTAAATGGTTCGGCCACGTAAGCAGATTACCAACAGACAGTGCACATCAAAGAGAAATGTTGCTCCGATGCATTGGATACTATGCAAAAGGCCGGCCACGTAAAAGTATGGACCTCGGATATAACAGAGGCAACGAAACAGACTATTTATGAAGAGCACACAAGGACGCGTTCTAGAAATCTCTTCTTATCCTGACACTGTGAGGAAAAAACAGGAGTGGAGAAAACAAAAACAAGAAAGATTAGATGCGTGCATTGATATTTATTTTTTTTAGTAAACATTAAAACTGAAATGCATACCTTTCACTTTATAACAAGCTCTCGAGTAGTCTATGAAACAGTTGTAAGTAGTGACTTTTTTAAAATCTTTCTATTAATGTTGTTATTATGTCTTCTTCTTCTTCTTTACGTTCGTTCTTTACGACCAATTGTAATCACTCTTTGTGATATGTTTGATCTTTGCTAAGAACGTGTATACGTTGCACATTGATTTGGTAGGCCTCTAAACACATAGACTTCTACATGTTTAGGACACATGCATCCGATTTCAGCCAAACCTCCTTAGTCGCCTCTTACGACATGCGTGGCAGGTAACAGTAGTTATATTCTTTACACCCCAAATTTGGGCCCCGGTAACCACTCGGGCAGTTGTTATTATGTATATCTCACTTTTGGTTCCTGTACCTTCAATAAAAGCACATTGTTCTTCATTAATTTATGTTCTTATTTTATTACTCAATATTCACATGATGTTGCTGAAAAATAATGTTCTTACGTGTCTCAGGAGACTAATTGTGCGGTGTTCTTCGCATTCGATAGTACCTGCATTCTTTACCAGTGCTACAAAAATAAAGTGCAGTAAATCTTGATGTATGTATCCGGTGTTGTAGATGTCATTAAATAATTGAGTTAGTATACATATACCTAGTTCTTGGAGGGGGGGAAGGGGGCGGGGGGTCTCTGTGGCTAAGTGGTTAAGCCCTTTACCTTGTGAGTCGAAGGTCGTGGGTTCTTCTTCTTCTTCGCGTTCTTTCTTTACGACCAATTTTAATCACTCTTTGTGATATGTTTGATCTTTGCCAAGAACGTGTATACGTTGCACATTGGTTTAGTAGACCCTAAACACATAGACTTCTACATCTTTAGGACATGTGCATCCGATTTCAGCCAAACCTCCTAGTCGCCTCTTACAACATGCATGGAAGGTAACAGTGGTTCTATTCTTTACACCCCAAATTTGGGCCCCGGTAACCACTCGGACGAGGTCGTGGGTTCGAATCCGCACCGCGCCGTTCTATGCAATTTTTTTCCCCAGAGATCTAGGATTGTTGCTGGAGCTACGTAGTTCGTTCTTTGTGCAATACTCTTGGCAGGTGGAGTGCCATTTCTGCGGAGAGGGCCGAGCCATATGGGGTAAAACCCGGTGCAATGAAGTTAATCCTTCGGCTTTAAACCAAGTTCATTTGTTGCTTCTATTTCTTGTGTTGTTGTATTCTCTAGACCTAAGCAGAATTTGTTTCGTGTGTTTTATGTCATTGATTGCGCCTGCCTGCCCAGCGTGTTCGTAACGCGTTGGACGACGGTGACATGCCCCCTCCCGTGAGTGAGGTTTAACTCTGTGGGCTGGCAGAAAAGCCACAGGTTCTCCAGATTTACGATGTTCGTGACATCGAACCGAAGGGTTACGATGTCCATGGCATCGAGCCGAAGAGATGAAAGCTCAAGTGCTTCTGGATCGAAAAACAATAAATAAATAAAATGTCATTGATCACTTCTGAGGTGAGTATTGGTGGGTTCTTTATGGTTATAATCAACGCTTAATTTATGTATGCAATCACTGTATTAATCGTTAAAGTATTCTATCCATTTTCTTGTATGTTCCGTTTCATCATTTTATTGTAAACATCTATTAGTTGTATGTTGACGTCTGTCAGTTAAGTCATCTACGTTTCTGTATAATGATTTGGAGTCTTTTTTTGTATTTGTTTTGATCTGTCTGCACTTTTCTTTTAACAACTCTTTCTTTGTTGTTTTATACGTATGTCGTATCTTCTTATTGATTCTGTTATATTTTGTTTATTTTGCTTGTATTTCTTCCATTAAAGTTGAATGCATATCCTTTACAGGACTTTGCGAATCAACCCCAACTTTTAACGCTGTTTGTGGATTTTTATAGGCATTATTACGTTCAGTAGTTTGCCATTGCTTTCTGAACGGTGGCGCCATCGTCCTTTGTTAAAATCCACGCGAAACAATTTGCAACCAAACTGTCTGCAGCGTGATTCGAACTCAGAACGTCTGGGTTAATAGACCGAGTCATTATCCCCTAAGCCATTTCTTCCATTACCTCCATGATATCTTCTGTCATCAAATTCTTTTTAATCTTTCCACATCTTGCTGGAGCTTGTTATTTTCCTGTTTGATGTATTGATTTAAAAAAATCATTTGCCATTGAATTGTTTTGAGTTTGTTTCGTGCTACTGTTATATATGTTCTTTATTTTTGATGTTCTACACTCTCTAATACAACCAAAAAACTAAATCCTTAGGTTGAAAGAAGTGTGCACTTCTTAAAGAGGATTAATCGTCCACATAAAAAACACGCAGAACTAACTGACCTCAACTTTTCTGGAAACAAAGCCAGACACAGAACACCCATTGCAGACTTTTCCTCTCTTTCTGTACATTCTCATAGATCTAAAGCATAGATTCCCAAACTTTTTCGGCCCACCGCCCACTGTGCACAGCATAAACTTTGTAACGCCCCCTCCACATTATAACAATTTGCCAACGCCCTCTCCCACATAAATACATGCTCTATTTTCTCTTTGACATAGAAAATTGATATATATTTCTGCAATACATGGTCAATTTTTAAATGACTATATGAATGAAATAGAAAATTGATAAAAAATGGATCGTGTAAGACGGGTATAAGATGAATTAAAATGCAGAATTTAAATTTTAAATGATTGTTCAATCGCAAAATAACGAAAATAATTTATTTTAAAATATTTATTATTAATTTCTTCTTGAAGGAGCCACCGACCCCAAATCTCCTGAACAGCCCACCCCCTATATTCTTCTGAACCCACCATCGTCCCCCCTAGAACGCTTCAGCGCCTCTGAGAGGGCGATACCGCCCACTTTGAGAAACGCTGATCTAAAATATACATTCAATAGTTTAACAAAGTTTAATAATACGTAACAACTATAAATTTTAAAAATCGTTAATTAATCAAATTAAAAGATGCTAATATTATTAAATCTTATGGCAGAGTTTAATATATTTCTATTTATTGTGATTACACATTTCCGCTCGTCATTTGTGAAATTATTTATATTGCATTCAAGTTTTCGTTTTAAAGATGTAATATTTCTTCCTAAGGTATAGTTCTGTTTTTAACTTAAAATTTTTAGCAGTGTTATTTGTAAGTTACAACTTGGAAACTTGAGAGAAATATCTTCATAATGTGTACTACTTTCATTGGTTTATCAAATCTGGTTCGTACTAATTTCATCAAATACTGACTGCGAATATTTGAGAAATCGTTTCCCTAAATATATTTCTAACTAAATTACATAAATAAATCTGATCAACCGCAAGTGTTTACGCTCGTAAAAGTAACAATAAAGAACAAACAAAAATAATCGGTACTATAAGATGTATTTTGTCCCAGACGAGATCAATTATTTCAGAATGTTCTATTTTAATATTTTTGACTTGAACGTGACGGAACATAATGGTCTACAGTAGTCTACATCATAGATTCCCATACTTTTGCGGCCCACCGCCCACTTTGCATGACATAAACTTTGTAACACCCCTCCCCATTATAACTGTTGTCAGTGTCTCTCCCCTCTTCCATATACACATGCTCTATATTGCCTTTGACATAACAATTTGAAATATATATTTTTGTAATACATGGTCAATTTCCAAATGATTATATACATGAAATAGAGAATTGAAGAAAAAATGGATAGTGTAAAACAGACATAAGATGAATTAAAATGCAGAATTCAAATGTTAAATGACTATTCAATAGCAAAATCACGAAAATAATTTATTTTAAAATATATATTATTAATTTCTTCTTTAAGAAGCCAACGACCTCTAATCGCCTCAACGCCACCTCCCCTTCATCCCCAAATGCTTCTAAACCAACCCACTATCGCCTCCCCCTAGAGGGCTTCAGCGCCACTGGGAGTCGGTACCGCCCACTTTAGGAACCTCTGGTCTAGACTGCGAAGATACTTTCAAATATCGTCGGCACTCTTTAGTACTTCTACTAATATTCATCATTTTATTATTAAACATTCTTATTTTCAGCATCAAATAGTGTCTCTACTTGTCCACAAAACGCTATTCTCAGTTGTCTTCTTTAAATCTGTCCATCAGCCTGCACCATCTCTGAACTATTCTTCTACTGTTATTTGTCGTGTATTCTCTGACCTCCTTGCTTTTCACTTTCCCTGTGGGTTTACATCAAGTGTATGTCTAGATATGTTGTACGACTGGTACCGGGTAGTGTGTTTGCTAGCTGATGACAGAGTAATGTTGAAAACAACATTTCGCAAAAGTGAATAATTTTAGAATATAAACTAAAGTAAAAGCTTGAAGGCAAGAGAAACAAGTACATACTAGGACGTCTCACAAAGAAACACACTCGACAAACGATATTGTATAAAGACGAAAATGGTCATTCATAGAGTTTGCAAAATGTGCATGATCCAGCTTTGACAGTCTTCCTTTCACCAATATGTTCTCACAGCATGTTTCAGTATAACGCAGTGGATGTGGTACAATGACGTGATATTTAATACTTACACAAGTTATCAATAAACCCACTGTACAAATATGTGTCTACTCCTGGACAATATTCTTCAAGGGATAGGTGGTTAAGTCAAAGCTAACAACAAATCTATATTTTTTTAATGACTGTGTTAAAGAAACTGCAAAGAATTACAGACTGTTAGAAACAATGTCAACAATATATTCAATTTGAAAAGTGAATGGAAAAATATAAGAATTAAATTGTATGATAAAGTATAGTCATGTGTTCCATTGGGAGACTTAAAAAAAGAAAGAGCAGTTTTTAAGAAACAAGTTAATAAGAGAAATGTGTGAGCTACTTGTTCAGACAAGAAGGATTACACAAAGTAGTATCTTGAGTTGATGTTTGACGATAAGAGGATTTTAATAACTATAGAGTAGAGAGACAGAATGTTGCGGAGAGAGAACAGAAGCTAATGGGTCGCATTTGAGTGAAAAATATTTAGCGGAGAGACAGACTATTACAGAGAGAGACAGAGAACAGAAGCTAATGGGTGACACTTGAGTAAAAAATCCTATAGAAGGGCTCAGGGCGAAAAGTAATGGAGATTTGTAATCAAGGCTACTTAGTCAATTGATGGAGAGACAGAACGTCTCAATCGTCATGAACAAAACTGTTGAAACAAATAGTGATATTTGATGTGGTTAGTACAAGCAGAAAATCAAATCATATGACAAATGGCACCAGTTTTGAAATTAAAGCTAGTCACTATGAACACTAAAATAGCAATGTTACAACACGTGCTTTATCCCTCATTGTGCTACTAGTGCCAAACCTGAACATTGACATCAAACGAAAGAAAACAACTAGTCACGACAGGGATTAAATGGTTTTGCAAGAGTGATGGGACTATAATGAAGAGACCGGTTTTGAATGAAGCAGTCAGGAACAAAAGTCGGTACATCATCAATAAACTCTACTGAATGTTATCAAAACAATAACAAAGTAAATCGGTGGCTACATAAGTAGGTTGCCACGGAGAAGATGGATTCAGGATGTAACTGATGGTTTGAACATGACAGCTGCAGAGGCAGGACATCTGGCCTATGAGAGAGAGAAATTCCGGAGAACTGTTGGGGGTGGCAAAGTTCTGCTCAGGACAGGCTATTTGATGATGATGACATAAGTAGGTTACCAACGGCCAGTGCTCCGCAAAAGACAATGATACATAAATGCAGTAGTAAAGGATCGTCCACACTAAATGTGAACCACATAAATAAATCACTGAAGACACCATGTACAAAGCGCACACCAGAGCCCGTTCTATAAATCCCTTTTTAAATCTAGACGCTATCAGACAAAATAGGGTTATAGAAATGAAGAATAAAGAATAGAGTCGACAATTTTACTGATATATAACAGGACATACAAAGATCACTCCATATATGTTTCTATATCAGTTATTAATAAAATACTTCTACACTAGTATTCATTAGCATGTTTGGATAGTATGTGAGTCTTGATGTACATTCAAGCTATGTCGACGAGTGTCTAAATCCTGGCATGTCTAACCGTGGCCTGCTATAACATAAGGCCGGCGAGCGCATGTAAAAGTTCTGGGAAACAAAACCTCCACTGTCGCGGGATATCGCATTCCAGTATTGTTAGATAAAGAGAAATTTATTTTTAAAACAACACAACATAGTAAATAAATTGTATAATACGTTGTATATTAAGTTTAACACTAAGGAATATCAGTATTAATATTTTCTGTCAATAAATAACCATGAACTCGTATAATTGTGTAAACTTGAAAGAAACAACCTCGCAGTGTGCTATCAAACACTTTTAAACCAGCTCATATTAAACGTGAGTTTTGGTTTTCCCGTCTGAGCTAGTCGGCCTTATGTTCCCGGGGGCCACGGTCTAACCAAGCTCAACAAACTGAAGGTGAAAGACCAGATATAAGGTGGAGAGTAGAGAAGACCCATTTAAGGTGACAGTGCAGTGGTAAAGGATCAGGCTGCATCCAGGTCACTCGCTAACAATGGGTTAAACAGCATTCCCTCTCTCTCTCTCTCTCTCTCTCTCTCTTTCTCTTTATATTTTGAGGAGGAATATTTTTGTCTTGTCTTCTACTACTATTACAACCTTTCCTGCCCTTTCAATTAGACCAGACTTCTTATGAAAATAATAGTACTGACGCCAGAGGCAACCAGCGAAGACGAAACTATAACAATCTGGTTGACACGCAATAACGTAAAGATCCAACAACAACAAAAAGAAATGATCAATAAATTGCTCTGTATATAAATACGTTATTTTTATGGAAATTGGAATATATTAGTTACAGTAATCATTATATTAGTTTATATAGAACAGTAATAAAGGGTACAGTTACTGGAAGACGAGGCTTGGAACTATTAAGTAAACGATAATAACCAGGGCGGCTCGTCTTAAGGGGCCAGTGAGGCCCAGCCCCACCAAAATCGAAAGAGGGAATAACTTCCCGGAATAGACAAATAATAGTAAATACTCCAAAACACCATGATTTTTACGACATTTTGTGCCTGGCCCCACCAAGAAAAATGACCACGAGCCGCCACTGGTAATAACAAAACATTAAGAAAATCTTGAAAACGACAATGGAGAAGTCGAAGAACTAGCTGGAGATCAAGTCTTTAATATTTGCTGTGATAAGAATGGAATTTTACAATAGAAAATTAATTACAACTTTCAATGCAATAAGAAAGTTTAAAGCAACGTTATTTAAATATGTAAACTAAATACACACACACACACTCACACACACATAAACATATACATATTAGCAGATGACCCGCTGTTTGCTCCGAAATTTATAGCTTAGTAACGCACTAATATAGATCATATAGGAACGTTTGTCTGCGTACCTGAAAAAACAACTTGTGGGGGTGACCATGTCGAGTAGTTGATGTTTTTTACATGATTATGCTGTTTATTACTATTTGATGTGATGATTTTTGAAATCCTGATAGTCCAATGTTATGAATGAAACAGTAGTGCAAAACAGTTTTGTTTTTGTTACTCATTGTGACAAGTGTATGTGATTAAAAATTAAATAAAACACACACATCACAGCCGACGCATAAACAATACATATTAGCAGATACCCGCTCGTTTGTATGAATTTTAGCTTAAATCTAGTGATGTTGACGACTACCATGCCATGAAGTCAGGCTATCCAACAAATTTTCCATCTCTTTGTGTTTTTACCTGATTATCTGGTTATTACAATGTGTTTGAAATCTTGTCATCAAGTGCGAAAAATCATGTTCCAGTCTTTTTCTTTATATTGATGATAATGATTTATAATTAGATATTATTTTTAAGATAAACACAAATAATAATAGTCAAGTTTGATAATTTTCAAATTGCTAATCACTACGAAGCTACACACTTGCCAAATTCCAAGTTCGTAGCATGTCTGCACACAATTAAATAACTATTATTGGTATACGGACATACCGGTAGACCAACACGAGGCTAGAAATCCGGGTAATCTAAAGTGAGGTTTAAACCATGAAAAATTTCGTTGCTTTTACTCTTCTGTGACATGTTCGAAAAAAAAGTTCAATTTTAAATGTACAAAAAATAACAATAGTCTAGTTTTACAATTTTTACATTGTCCGCACTAAGCAAGCTATCATCGAGAAGTAGGTTCAACGTAGTGTACAGAAACACACACATAACGAGAACGACTTTGCTATAAATGTCATCATCATTATGAAGCTCGTCTCTTCCGGAATTTGGCTCACTTGACAGCAGTCCTACAAAACTCTCTGTTCTGTACAAGTTGACCGGCGTCAGCAGCAGTTATTCTCAGATCGTCAATGACGATCTTGCACCCATCGTCTTCTAGGGCTTCCTCTAATTCGTCTTCCATGCAACATTCCCTCCAAAATTATCTTCTCTGGGCACTCATGACGTTTGATGTGTCCTAAATATTTAATTTTCCATGATGTTATGCTGTTTAATAGTCAACTGTCTTTAATACCAAGTTGTTGTCGAATAAAAGCATTTGTTCTTTTCTCTGTCCGTGATATTATAAGTACTCTTCTGTTGAATTTGCATTCAAATGCATTAATGATCTTCTACGTTGCCTTGTCAATGGCCCATGTTCCACAACCATTTGTTGCCAAGGGAAAATCGCAGGCTCTTAATGAAACACTTAAGCACAGCACAACACCTAAACATACCACTAGCGCCTGAAGTTGTTGGAGGTTTGTGGGTTTTAAAGAAAGTTTGGGTGCTCCCTCCATTGCACTATAGGCAAAAGAGTGAAAATTCATAATTTCTGGGGTTCAAAGAAGAAAAATAATTAAACACGTAATTTTTGTTCTTATGTTAGTTCCCTTCAATAGATTAGTTAGCTTTATATGTAGTTACAGTCTGTTCATTTTAAAAACGAACGGATTGTGCATACTTGGAGACAATCATTAAGAGACGAAGATGGAGGTAGTTTGGACATGCATGTCGTATGCCAGTGGGGGCATTGGCTAGGACAGCTCTCAGATGGATAGCGGATGGGAAGAGAAGACCTGGAAGTCTAAAGGAAACATGGAGAAGAACGGTGGAGAGAGAGTTGAAGGAGTGAGACCTGACGTGGGAGACGGTTGGTAGAAAGGCAGTAGAATGGCATCAGTGAAAGTCTCTTGTTAAAGACTTATGTGTCACTCGGGACACGTAAAGGATATAGATAGATAGAGATATGTAGTTAGCTTTAGGTTAGATTTATATGTAGAAATATTAAAATGACATGTTGAATTATATATTTCTTAATACTAATGGATATATATACAGTGGCGGCTCGTGATCATTTTTGCTTGTGGGTCCAGACAAATTTTTCCGGATAAATCATGATTTTTTGTAACTATATTTTAATTTATGAAATAATAAATACACGCTATACATTAATTTTTGGCGGGGCCCGGCCCCACTGGCCCTTAATGACTAGCCGCCACTGGATATATATATATATATATATATATATATATATACGTATATTACATAATCTGTCCTTACAGAATCTAACCAGTCAGATACATGGACGTCTGTGTTAGAGCCTGCGGACTTGACTTGATGATAGTTATTAAGTAATAAGAAAGAATAGTTTTGAAGTGGTTCATTTAGATATTATATTTGATACATTAAAAATACAGAAGTAATGCAAAAGATCCGTAGCCGGTGGTGAACTGCACCAGAGGGAGTTCAATATATGAATATCGATAACGCTATTTCATGAGTATTTTTTGTATGCCAGATTGGCTTCATAATATTTCCAACATCGATTTTGAGATAAGATAAAATTGTTATTGGATATAAAAAGCACAGAAAAACTAATATACAAGTATTAGAAAAGCCAAAAACTGACAATTCTAGACCACAAATTGGCATGAAGTTGCAGGGAAAAAACTGCTGACATTAAGAATGTTATTAAAGGCTATTCCTCTATCTAAATTAACAGAGCACAAATTATTATATTCAGTTTTTATGAAACAGCATGTTGGTCTATGATAATCAGTTGTATCTGGTCTATGATAATTCGTTGTTTTTGATCCATGCTGACCTTTGACCCAAGCCCTTTGCTTTGTGAGTCGAAGGTCGTGGGTTCGAGTCCGTACCGCGCCATTCTGTTCACGAGTGCAGTTTTTTCCAGAAACCCCAAGTATTGTTGCTGGAGCTACGGGGTTCGTGCTTTTTGTAATACTCTCGGCAGGTGGCGTGCTATATCTGCGGAGAGGGACCGAGTCGTATGGGGTAAAACCCGGTGCAATGAAGTCAATCCTTCGGCTTTTAAACCCTTTAAACCCATGCTGACTCGTTAAATTTGGTCCATGATAAAACGTTATATTTGATTCATTATCAATCAGCTTAAGCTTCAGGATGAGGGAAGCCTATATAAATGACATACACGTGTATCTCAACCTGCCACTGGGACTTTACCAATATCCACTGAATGTTAGATAACGTCCGCAGTAAACAGAGTCTCAATGAGCCACTGGAGACAGTAGTACCGACATTAAACTCCACTATTAGACAGCAGTAGTTGTAGCGCAGCTTTGCTCTTCAACGACCCTATCACGCAAACTAGCAAGAAAACCCCAGCCTGACTTCTCACAACGATACACGGACCCATCAGTATAAACAATATATTCATCCCTTCTCTACTCTCTGTTGTTTCATTAACAGTTCAGCCCTCATGTTGCCGCAATCTCTAAGTTCAATTCTAACAGTAATGATATAGTTGCAGAAGTTTGTCATGCCACCGTCTATAAGCGGAAATGAACACGCCGACAAGCTAGCAAAAGAAGGCAGGCGACTACCTCAGACTGATCTCGAGATCGGTTATGAGGAAGCCAGAACAACCATCGTCTGGCACTATAAAGACCATCCTCAGTATAGCAACAGCGACGGGTACTATGGTCTGTTTCGTAGGGAACAAGTTACCATCCTCCGCCTCCGTACTGGCCACAACAAGCTCCGCGCCCACATGTATAACAAATTTAAAATTGGCACAACTAGCCTGTGCCCCTGCGAAAAGGCGGACATGACGGTAGAGCACGTACTGCAAGATTGTCAACTGATAGCAGGTATAAGAAAAGAAACCTGGCCCCTAAACACAGAGCTTCGCGAGAAGCTGTACGGAGGAACGGAGACCCTCAAAACCACGGTAAAATTCATGATACAAGTTGGTTCATCAGTCTAGGCCGAGATCGCGAGAGAGATACCACAGTATATCGGGTTCCATTCTTTCCCTTTCGGTAGAGCCGCAACTGTGGTCATCTAGCTACATTTTTCTTTCAGCTTTGGGACATTGTCATGACACAAATGTTTATAGGTTTTTCCTGGATTTTCTAACCATGGAGTATAGACTCAAGATCGCTAGAGCAATTGCTTACCTGAAAATAAGTTCTAAAATGAACACCCATCGCATGATCTGCTCAGCACTAGTGGTGGAAATCGGTTAGAACGAGGCAAGTTGTGGGTTGGCCGTGCCGCAGATACTGTTCAGCTGGTATGCAGGCTCAACAATATTGACTATGGGGAAGAATGGATACCAATGTCTTCAATGTACGGGAACACTTTTTTTTCAACAATCATTACATTTGAAAAAGGCTGCAGAGAGGGAAATCCCGTGGCACTGGATACAGACGTCAAAGCCATCATTGATGAAAACTGCAATGAAAGGGACGTTGTGATTGATTTACATGGATGGATCGGTAGTTCGTCACGAAAAGGTTCGTAAGGTCCTTCTTTGCAAGCTCATGTGTCAGAATGGTCATTCAAGGAAGCCAGTGGTGCATTTAGTATGTCAACAAGCAGCATGCCAATGGAGGTACAGGCGGTCACTAATGCACTGGTCTGACTGGAGTCACAAAACTACAATGATGTGTGCATTGAGTATAATCCGAAAGGTGGAGACCGGTTCGGTGCGCAGGCAATGGATTGAATCACTGAAGGCGTCAACAATTTACAGAATTACAATTGTTTTCGTTCCGGGTGTCCATGGCTGTCATTGGCAATGAGAGAGCAGACAGGTTGGCTGGCTCTTTGTTATATCAGGGCCAGCCAATGAACAGAGCTGACATTTTGAGCGCCCTCATAGAGTTTAGCTGCAGAGAAGATTTACATCTAAACCAATCCACGTCAACTACTAGATTGCGGGAGCTGGGTTTGAAAATTGGTGTGGCAAGTAAAGAACAATACGACAGGTATACGAGTAGGCTCATCAATCAAAATCGAACTGTTACGGTCAGTCGCTGGACTTTTATTGGAGGTATTGCGAAGGAGAACGGAGCACCTATGGACATTTCCGGAGTGCAATGAAGATATTCCAAACTGAAACTGAACGTTTATAAAACATTATAAGCAAGACATCTCATAAGAAAACCCTGAAACTAACTTGACTGAGAGAAGCGAGACACATCGCACTAAATTCCATAAAGGTGATTTATCGAGTTTCCCAGGATAGACCGGCGTGGAGAAATCACTTGCAGGCCGATTTAACGGTACGAGAGAAATATAGTAAATCTAAATTTAAGTATTTAAAAAAAAATATATTTTTAAATATTCTCAAATATTTTTTATAACGTGTAGAACACTTTCAAAATTAGTTTATGACAAGCAACACAACATAAAGAACTATCTTACCCAGCGTTTCCAAAAGTGGGTGGTACTGCACCCACCAGTGGGCGCTGAAGCCTTCCAGGGGGCGATAGTGGGTTCAGAAGCATTTGGGGAGGGTGGGGGAGAGTTTTGTGATTTTGCGATCGAATAATCATTAAAATTTGAATTCTGCATTTTAATTCTTCTTATGCCCTTCTTACACGATCAATTTTAAAAAAAAATTTTTATTTCATGTATATAATTATTTAAAAATTGACCATGTATGACAGAAATATATATCAATTTTCTATGTCAAAGTGAAAATACAGAGCATGTATATATATGGGGGAAGGGGGGCGTTGGCACACTGTAATGATAGGGAGAGGTGGGGGCGTTACAAACTTTATGTCGTGCAAAGTGGGCGGTAGGCCGAAAACGTTTGGGAATCTATGATCTTACCTAATTAAACAAATACTTTACCAAGATATTTCTATAACACAACATAAACAGCCGACAATCAGAACATAGACACACAACATAACACAGCATAAATAGCCGACAATCAGAACAGAGACACACAACATAACACAGCATAAATAGCCGACAACTCAAACATAGACACACAACTTAACACAGCATACATAGCCAACAATCAGAACATTGACAAACAACATCATACAAACACATTTAGACGGATTCATTTAGCACTTTTCCAAATAAGTGTAAAACCGCTATCCGGAACATCAATAACCTTTTAATTCAATCTGTCAGGAGTTATCTAAACCTTTCAAACATCCGATCTCATGTACTTGTCCACGTAAAAGGTCTTTAATTTCCAAGAGCTGTTTTGTTTGTATTTCGAAAAACGTGTTTTTGATTATTTTTATTTGAACAGTTGAGTATATGATTAATTAAACTCTTTGAAGTTAAATAATACAACATTAGCGGATATCTTTGAAAGTTGTGTTGTTAAGTGTTTTATTTTCTTCACACATTTCTCCTGTCTGGTAGCGATGTTTTAAAGCATCATTTCTTAAACTGGGGTCCGTGGACCCCCGGTGGCTGCGGGGTATTGACACTGGGGTCCTCAAGCACTTGAAAAAATATTATGATCTTGACATTTCAAACATAATTTTATTTTTAAAATGCATTCTTCTTCTTCTTTGCGTTCGTTCTTTACGACCAATTTTAACCACTCTTTGTGATATGTTTGATCTTTGCTAAGAACGTGTATACGTTGCACATTGGTTTGGTAGGCCCCTAAACGCATAGATTTCTACACGTTTAGGACACATGCATCCGATTTCAACCAAACCTCCTTAGTCGCCTCTTACGACATGCATGGCAGGTAACAGTGGCTCTATTCTTTACATCCCAAATTTGGGCCCCGGTAACCACTCGGGCGATAAACATGCATTAAAACTGTGATAAACTAGTTCCGCTGAGAAATCAAAAGATCAGGACCAGACCGGAGTCTAAGTGTCTGCCAGGACAAAATGAAAGATCATTTGAAGTTTCCCGCAGTCTAAGAAATTGGAGCCAGCTTGACTGTTGGTGTGGTGTAATAATAACTCCATCGCTAGAAGATTTTCATATATAGAAACGTTTGGGGTCTGCGACAGCAAATGTATTTGAAAGGAGTCCACGGTAATATCAAGTTTCAGAACCGCTCATTTAAAGAATCCAGGAAGCCACAATATTATTGCATTGATTTTTAGTTGTTGATGTGTTGGAATTGTATTTTATTTGTCTAGTCTGTCTATAATTCTGTAATTAGTTGAGTTTATTGGTTATTAGACCGACATAATAGTTTCAATAATTAGTATTTATAATGATGAAATTAGTTGAGTTTATTAGCTAGAAGACTGAACTAATGGTTGAGATAATTAGTATTTATAATGATGAAAATAGTTGAGTTTATTAGCTAGAAGACTGAACTAATGGTTGAGATAATTAGTATATATAATGATGCAATTAGTTGAGTTTATTAGCTAGAAGACTGAACTAATGGTTGAGATAATTAGTGGTTATAAGGAAGTGATTCTTCCTCTTCTTTATCTTTCAACTCCCAACGGAGAACATGCCTTCAACAAACTATTTCCAGCTCTTCCTCTCTCCTGCCATCCCTTCCAATTCTTTCCATGTTTTACATATCCTTTTAATATCAGTCTTCAGCTCTCTTCTCCGTATGTCTTGGCCTTCCCCTATTCCTCTTTCCCTGATGGTTCCAAAACAGTGCCTGTAATGATGGGATTAGTTGGACTCATTATTTCGTGAACCTACCTAACTGATCCATTAATTAGTCTCTATAATGATGTAATTTGTTTAGTTTTTAAAAGGGGGTTTTATAGTCGAAGGTTTGAATTTATTGCAACGGGTTTATCCCATATAGCCCAGTCACTCTCCGTAGAAATGGCACACCACACGCCAAGAGTATTTCTCAAAGCACAAACTTTGTAGCTCTAGCAACAATTCTAGAGGTCTCAGGAAAAAAATGCACTTGGGAATAGCACGACGCGGTTGATATTCGAACCCACGACCTTCGACTCGATAGGCAAGGCGTAACCATTAGCCGCAGACATCCCCTAGTAGACTTATTAGCAAGTAGACCAATCTAATGGTTTCAATAATTAGTGGTTATAATGCTTTGACTAGTTGGGTTCATTATTTAGTGCACTGACCTGATTTAGTACATTACTTAGTGACTGAGGTTTTAATCATTAATTGATGTAATGTGGTAATTAGTTATCATACAACCTAATACGGCATGTCGCTAGTGCCTTCACTAAATTAGCAAATATCTGGCAATATCAAGACCTGAGTATATGTACAAAAGTTAAATTGTTTAGGTCATGTGTGATTCCTGTACTGACCTACGGTTGTGAAAGTTGGAAATCAACAAAGAAAATTGATAAGAAACTGGACACTTTAAGAATAAATGTCTCGAAAATTATTAAAAGTAAAATGGAGTGATTTCGTTTCTAACAACACAGTGAGAGATAGAACACACCGACAACCCGTATCAAATATTATAAGGAAAGAAGGTGGAAATATTTAGGTCATGTTCTTAGATCAGACGAAAGAGACTAAATCGACAAGTCCTTATGTGGTCGCCAGTTGAGAAAAGAAAATGTGGAAGACCTAAGACCACTCTTCGAAGAACAATCCAACAAGAAAGTAAACTATTGGGATGTAAAACCATACACGATCTCCAACTGCTAGCAAAGAACCGCATCACATGGAGATCTAAAACCTCTGCCCTATGTGCCGCCTTTGGCACATACTAATTACTACATTACATCAGTAATTAAGGTTTCAATAATTACTATCTATAATGAAGTAACTATCTGCGATTATTAGTTTGTGGACCGACATGATGGTTTCAATAGTTAGTGTCTATAATTAAGTAAATAGCTGAGCTCATTAGTTAGTGCATTGTCCTGGTGGTTTCACAAATTAGTGGTTATAATGATGTAATTAGATGAGATTAATAGTTATTGAATTCATTTAAGAACACTCCAGGCAAAAGATTTATTGTTCGGTATTGCCCAAGAGATGTCGACGAAGAGCACGAAAGCTAGTGTTTACGACTAGCTGATTACAAATACACACAGACTTACACACGCACATGCACACACCCACACACACACACACATATATATATATATATATATATATATATATATATATTATATATATATTACACTGCCTTACTAACACAGGGCAACTACCAAAACATGTGTTGATTAGAAAAATGTTCGCCCTTGTGTGTTGATAAGGCTCGTAAAGGGGGTAAAGAATAGTAAAGCTGTGATCTACAAATCATAACGTAAGGTGCGACTGAGGTAGGGGTCTAGGGAAACTACCCTAGTAAATGAAAAGCGTCGCTGAAATCAAATGTGCTGGCCTGCTTGTATGAGCATAACTAGCACAACATACAATCGATCTAAGGTCACAACGATCACAGGTCACAACGATCACATACAATCACAAGGTGGATCAACTAAGTGGTTTGATGATGACGAGAAGAAGAACAATTGTCATTTTGTTTTGTGCCTCAAACAGTGCACATCCATCTTACAGATACTATATATAAGCTAAGATTATCTATTCAGCCATGTATACATTTCAACAGGAATCACAGATTGCAGTGCACATACTTCAAGACTGCCCTGAAAATTATATAATGAGGCAAACTCTCATTTCTTATTGAAACGACACTGGAAAGAAAACTACACGGACCACTGTGTAAGCTATACAGAACAGTGACGTGTACACAAGAGACAGAATTGTATATATAGACAATATTTAAAGAGAACGAAAGGAAGGAAAGAAGTATCACTTGTCTGTCCTTCTACTGCAGGATCACTCTATAACATATATTCTTCCTTCTGCACCATCAATCTACATTTTTCACTCTCCTCTGACAGTCTGATTGATTGATTGACTGGATCATCAACATTGCACTTCGGTGAGTAACCGTGTGTGCTTCGATCTCTTTCTTACACAGGAAGATCTCAATGGTACTGCACTAACTCACTATCTCAGTGGCAGTACACATATATAATACACACCGTCGAAATTCCCCAATTTAATTCAGAGATGGTAAAAAAAATATTTTTAACTAAACCTTTATTCGGGGGCATGAAAAGTTGAACTACCAAACAATGAAATACTGGTATTATTGATATTATTCATACTATATTATTGATCCAAACATATACAAAATATTGTTACAAAACGTTTTCAGATCTCAACATACTTATATCAACTTGATGATAAGATCATGCACTCAGCTTTGTAATAATTTAATTTCTACTCCCTATCTTATAATGACTTCATTATTATCACTTTTAATGATAGTTCTATCCATCTCTCGTTTTCACTGTCTTTCTCTTGTTCTATGTTGACCACAATGATAATTCTCTACCAATAATTGATTATGAAAATGAACATTGTGGCATATCCTTCACATGACGTAGCCATCAACCACAGTATACTAGTCGTTGATTTTCTAGACACCACTTATACATTTAGTAGCTTGCCATTGCTTTCTGAACGGTGAGATTTATGTTTATCGTTTGTAAATATCCACGTGGGAAAATTTGCTTCCAAATTTCCCGCCACGGTATTTGAACCAAGTACAAATTTAAAATTGGCACAACTAGCCTGTACCACTGCGAAAAGGTGGACATGACGGCAGAGCACATACTGCAAGACTGACAGTTGTTAGCAGGCCTAAGAAACGAAACCTGGCCCGATAACACAGAGTTTCGCGAGACGCTGTACTGAGGGACGGAGTCCCTAAATACAACAGTACAATTCATGAGAAAATTTGGTCCATCGGTCTAGGCGGGGATCGAGAGAGAGAGAGAACCAAATACTCTTGGATTGTGATCGAACTCACTATCACTTAAGCTACAGACGCCCACCAATTGTTTATACAAGATTCAGTTCTACTATCGAGTGGCCCAACATGAGTCAGACATTTATCAAAGTAAGACATCCTAAACGAGCGTAAACAGTTGTTCTTTTCTTTTGTGCAAATAAACCAAAATTGTAGCTACTTTCTGACGCATATCTTTTATTTCTAGCTTGTTTTTCGATTTGTCTAAAACTGCCAGGAAACAAGGCAAAGACAGAATGTGCTAAATCTGTCAGTTTGTGAAGTCTCGTGTTGACGTATGGATGGTTTTAAGAGAACAAAATAAATAATGAGTCACGTCTGCACTGTGAATTCTCCAGTCTCTCTGTGGAACGTGTTACATGAATAGTTGTATTGTGATTGCTTCTATATAGTAGAAGATACTAATTATTGCATAATTTTATATTTTTTATTGTTTGTTCATTGGTATTTTGTGAATTTATGGAAAGTTCTAGATTTTTATTTTGACTGAGACAATATAGCAAAAGAAATAGGTTTCTTTGTGTGTGCGTATATATATATATATATTGATTGATTGATTGAACAATAATAATTGCACTTCGGTGAGTAATCATGTTTGTTTCAATCTCGTTCTTACACAGGTAGATCTCAGCTGCAGTGCACGAACTCTGTTGTTTTTAAGAAGATATTTTGGAGGAATTTTCTTTTAATCTTTTTTCAAATGAATTTTGCACGGGCAGCGGCTTTGTAGCCTGCTCTTCTCGATTTTGAAATATATTGACACAATCTTAACGTTTATTTTGTGTTCCTTATGGCTTGCTGTTCTGTTTATTGATTACTATTGCGTTTTTGTTTTGTTTTTGTGTGTTTCAAACTTGATAAAAGTATTAGGATCGAAACGTCGACTCTCTTTCTGTTGTAGTACCTCTCTTTACCTGCATAACTTGATATTGCAATGTGATCCTAATGTTACACATATAATACTTAGATTATATTTTAATGTCGGTCGGTTAGTCATCGTTACAGGAAACAATGGGGTCCTGAAACACAGTTAGTGATATGACAGATGTCAGCAGGACCGTGCGGTATATTTTCTCAGTATGATGCAAGTCATCGAATTGCTGCCCCTTAAAGATTATTTCCTTAAAATAACCTTCAATTGTTATTTTGATTTCGCTGCTTATGCCGCCGTCTCCCCTTACGGTGCGCCTGATGCGGCCGCCTCTCTGTATCATAGCACGGCACGGTCCTTGATATCAGTTTAGGATCAGTGACCCAGAGCTGACCAGGGCTATAATTCAGCTTTAAGTAGCAACACTGATATAAGGCTGCATTACTGCAGCTAGTTACACGAATAAGGATAGAGTAGGGAAGAGAAATCTGGTCTCAATTATTCACTGCTGGTGAAAGACTGGGCGACGTAAATGTACAAGAAATACATATAGTGCTTCCACTGCAAAATATGAGTTAAAACACAAATATCGTTGAAAATCGTGCCATATCCTAAAGGACGTAGTCATCAACCACAGTAAACGAGTCGTTGATTTTCTAGGCACCACTTATACGTTCAGTAGTTTGCCATTGCTTTCTGAAATATCGTTACAACCTGTAATACCTCTTTTTTTGTCGGTGTAGGACAGGAGAGACATGCGTCTGTGGAATTTAATGACAGCATGGCTAGTGCAGTCGTCGCGAAACTGCTCAGGTTATAATTTTTCTTTATGACCCGACAGAATAATCTCCTTTACTGTACTGTGGATTGAGCCCTGGTCTACGTATGGGAGCCGTGCTCTAATCCATTCGGTCACACGCTCCCCGAAAGATATGATATAACATAATAAAATAAGACAATTTCCAATGACAGTGAAGGGAAACAAGAAGTTAATAGTAAACTACAAAATACTTGGGATTTCCAATAGCATCACCAATATAATTATAGAGGGTATTCAACTTAAAAGCAGCCCGTGAATGAAGCTAATCTGGCATATATGTATGGAAATGAGAAGGTTCAGTTATGACGTAGTATAGGTCAAGGTTGTGTGACGGTGTGTAATTGTAGTGCGGGAAGAGGTGATGAACAACTGTGACGTAGGACGAGCTAGTCAAAACCGGTTTAAATAGTAAATAAACACAACTCAATATGTACCTGGCAACTTTCGAATTGTCAATGGGGCTGCATTTATCTTGAACACCCTGTAGAATTCAGTAAAATTATGAAGCAGTGGCAAAACATGTTAAAAACACAAGTGATGTAGTTTACAAAATATAAAAATAATAACGATACACAGCAACGTTTCGACCAAAAGGCCTTTATCAAGCAATGGAATTTAGAAATAAAATACATAAAGGAATGTGTTGTCATCTTCCAAATGATATATATGCCATGTAAGAAGGGAATTATTTCTAATAGCTAAGTAGTTATGCAGTTGACATGAGTTTTGAAAGACACGAACTCGAACCGTGTTGTTCTGTTCACGTGTACATTTTTTCTCCAGAGATATCCTAGGATTGTAGCTGGAGCTACAAGGATCGCACTTTGTTTAAATTTCTTCACAAGTAGTGTGCAATTTATGTGGAGAGGGACCGAGACATACTAAGAAATCTGGAAAAATGAAATCAACCCTTTGCCTTTAGGCTCCTTTTAAGAATATTTTTGTTAGACTATACGTACATATATATATCGTATATAATACCGTCATCAATGGTTATGAACTTATTAAAGTGTTTACTACGATTCTAACGTGATAGCAACACTGGTTTATAATGATTTTGAACAACCACTTCATGTATATGACTACTGTTTCAACCTTCAATTTCATATTTGAGATATGCATACTTAATATGTTTTGTTTGGTCTGTATTTGCCTTGCTTCTCTCACTATCGTAGAATCCACTGATTGCTCAACAAGAAAGCAAACACAGCCGACAAGTACAAGAACCTTTATCGCTGTTATAAATTACTACTAAATACTATTTTGGAAGTTAATGTTGCTTGGAGTTAATGGGCTCTTTTCTCGCTTCAAGGGTACTCGATCCGCTCCCAGCATAGAGCAATCGGAATATTTTGTCAGAGATCCCTGATGTTAATGTAAGTGAGATCGAGTTCCTAGTCATATCATAGACGGATGATACAATGTGGGTTCACTGTTCAAGTTAAGCAAGTAAACGAAACCTTGACAGTTAAAAATCAATACGAGTATGCTGCCCAATTGTTGCCCGGGCAAAATTCATTAGAAAAATTTAAATAAAATTCCTACAAAAAATTGCCACCCTTTTTATAACTGCACGAAGACCCTCGTCGGTGCTACAAATTTCGTGCATTGTAGCTAAAATGTTCCTGTATAAAGAAGAGATCAGAGCAGATGTGGATTTTTACCGAAGTGCAATGATAATTATCCTATCAATCAATAAATCATACTTTTTTCAAATATCTTATTGTTGGAATAGTTGTGATCAGTTATCAGTTATATGAGAACTATCATCAAAGCACTCCGGAAATGTCCATAGGTACTCCGTTCTCCGCCTCAGCAATTTCAGCAGCGTCCAGCGACCCAACACGCCAGTTCGATGTTGATTAATCAATCTCTTTGCATATTTAGTATGTCGTTCTATTCGGGCCGCAGCAATATTGACATCCATCTCTCTCAATCTTATCAGCGAGTGGGATTCACAGCCCTGAAACTCCTCTGTTCGGAAAGACTCTCTCAATGCGTGAAGAATGTCATTTCGATCCATAGCAGCTCCTTCTGATATTGTAGCCAAGCCAATCACTCTATCAACTCGTTTATTACCCCTAACTTCTGTGTGCCCATGACAAAAGTGAAAGTGATTTCTCTGATATTGTCTGTACCAGTATCTATGTGTGATAGATCAGACGAATTTAATGCAGTTGATCAACGAACTTTGTTAAATGAAACGTTGAGCTTATAAGACTGAACACCTGAAGAGTAAAATGAGTGCGCTTAATCAGCGAGACGTAGGAACAATCAGCGTAGGGGATGTTCAACAACTGCTGAGGACTATTGGACACCTGAAGGAACTTAGATTCGATCAAACCTGCAGGTTGACTGGGGACAGCCAAAGACTGACGGAGAGCGAACCAATAAACGCTGGCTAAAACCGGACACATCGCCGAAGGACAAGCAGCAGAGCTCCAAATGACGCTGAAGATGTCACAAAACTCACCAGATGCTAAGGCTGCATGAATCAGATTTCCACATGAACGTGATTTATACTGAAATCTGGTACATCAGTCTAACTGGTGATCGCGAGAGAGAGAGAGAGAGAGAGAGAGAGAGAGAGAAAGATTCGATCAAAAATAAATATTTAAGCATTAGCATTTGAAGATCTTAATACTTGCTTTTTGTCTTCACAAGATCTCCCTGCCCTTATTCAAAGAGTTAGATAACGTTTACAACCTGGCAATCGAATCGTGTCTATATTCAAGTGCACCAAGTTAAATACTCGTAAAAAAACAATCAAATCGTTATCAACAAATACATATCTATGGTTGATTTTAAGATTGAGATGATGTGAAACAGTAGCAAAAATAGAATTGTGAATAAAGGCAGGACACGAATATATGATGACCTAGATCAGGAGAGAAGAAAATGATAATGATTCGGGCACACCATGCAAAAGTCACATTCGAGTGTATCACTTGACAAGCGCTTTATTTGAACCATCAAGAGTAACATAAAAGAGGACGTTCTCAACCGACCTGGAGAAGGCATTTTCTTGATGATTTGTAGGATGTCAGATAATTCTAAGAAGTCATACAGAAGACCAAAGACTGGGGAAACACAGGACAACAGATCATATGCCTCCATCTCCTCCGAGGAACACTTATAATCATTTATAAGCAAAATCCAGATTGATGTATGTTTGAAATTAAGCTCTCAAGTGTAAATTTCTTACATAAAACATCAACTAACTAATTAAAAAACAATATATAGCCTTATTAATATATATGTTCAAATTAAACTGCAGTGTTTAAATTTTTAAACACGATTTCTTAAGTGACATTTACGTGTGTATATAAATGCATTTACTTCTATCTCAAGCTAAAGGAATGTGAAAAAAAAATGAATTAAAAGCCGGTAACGAATATAATAATGAAGACACCTATGGTAAGTAATGCAGATATCACCATGGAATCTAAAATGATAAAAATAACAGCGCAGTTCACCGATTTAGGGTAACAATTTTGATTGCACAGGAAATGTTGAAAAAGAAATTATGAAACGAATTGGCAAAGTAATATCAGCTTTTAAAAGTCTAAATAAAATATGAAACTGCAGGTTATATAGTATTGAAACTAAATTACGAATTTTCAGTTAAAATGTTGTATCAATCCTAACAGATGCCAGCGAGAGTTGGAAAATGACTAAAGATATAGAAAGCAAGTTGAATGCATTTGAAAATAGATGTCTGCGAAAAATAATGAATATAAGAAGTGATGAAATCAGAGGTCGACCACACTAGTGACAACTGTTATAAGAAAGAGAAGATGGAGATATGTTGGACACACCTTGAGAAGAAATGATCAACGAATATCAAAGCAGGCATTGAAGTGGGATGCAAACGCTTCAAGAAATAGAGGACGACCTAAGGAGACCCTCAAACGAACTTTGCTGAGAGAGGCAAGAAATATCAGTCTCAGGTCCATGGAGGAGATTGAGCGGTTTGCGCAGGATAGAGTGGTATGGAGAAATTGCTTGTAGACCTATGTAACGTATAACGGTGCGAAAGGAATTGTTAACGAATATAATGTGCTAACGCACGTTTTGAACGAATTTGATAATTAAACAGATCATGGTTCCGTCCGTGGCACACAGCCAAATTAAATAGACAAACTGGCGTAGGCTGCAACATTTAGTAGGTAATTAGTTATTTAATTTTACAGTTATATTTTTTAATTGCCCGTTTAAAGAGCCACACAAGACTCGTTATGGATGCCATGTTGGGATAAGGATGACGTATGAGATTACTTCTTTCTGCAGTTTCTCGCTTCTGGCTCTGTTTGTCATGCCTATTTTTTTATCCTTTTAAATCAATGCTAGACTGTCAAGATTCGTCTCTTTCTGTCTTGATTTATTTTTTTAGCAACAAAATAAGAAAAAATGGTTTCTTAAATACACAAGTCTGGATCGAAAAAAACAAGTATTAATCAAATTGAATAGCAAAATTCAACAGTTCCTGAAATGCACAAGAAAGTTACAAATGAACGTCTTAACAAACACATACACTCTTGCAAACATGCATACACTCATGCCCACACACATACACAAACACGAACACACACACACACACATATGAGATATATTATATAATCTTTCTTTATCTTATATGCATTCATAAATATACTCCGCAGCCATATGTATACAAAGTTCAAGATTGCCAATTCAGACATGTGTACATGTGGACAGGCACACTAGACTGCAGAGCAGATACTTCAAGACTGCCCCGAATATGATACACTGAGACAAACTCACTGGCCTAACGAAACAACACTCGACAGAAAACTACACGGACCTCTGTGTGAGCTACAAAGACAGTGAAGTTCACACAAAAGACAACATTAAATATATAGACAATATTTCAAACGTACGAAAGGAAGGAAGGAAGGATTCATAAATAAGGTAACCACGGAAAGACGTTGTTGCAATAATAAAGAGAAAGATTAATGTTCTTGGAAAGAGAAAATTTGTAATAATTGTTGCTAGCACTCATCATCATCATCAGGTGCCGTGCGGAATCGCGTAGACAATGATGGATCTTCAACAATCTGTGTCCCTGGTGTTTTCTATCATCTCAGATCTTGAGTCTTTTCCGTACAATGAAGTCAGGCTGTTGAAAATGTTCTCTCTTCATCTACTCTGTCTCGTCTCCCATCGATTTTACCGGTTGTAACAATGTATTCTGTCCCCCCTCCTCTTCTTGGTGCTACTTGATTGGGTCACACGCACAGCCTACGCCAGGTCTGGAAAAGGCATACAGTGGACATTTATGTCAAAGCTAGAAGACCTGGAATTTGCGGACGATCTCGCCTTGCTCTCGCATAGACTACAAGACATCCAGGAAAAAGTGGATGCTCTGACACAAACGGCACAACGAGTCGGTCTTAAAATCAGTCAAGAGAAGACTAAAGTAATACGTAGCAACAACATACAGCAAGATCCAATACTGATTGAGGGAAGGGATATAGAAGATGTGGATGAATTTGTCTAACTTGGAAGTAAAATCAGCAGATCAGGAGGTACAGATGAGGACATTAATGCTAGGATTAGGAAGGCCCGACAGGCCTTTGCGATCCTGCACATGGTGTGGAAGTCCGCTGCCATCTCCACGAAAACAAAGCTCAGGATTGTCAGCTCAAATGTGAAGTCGGTGTTGCTGTATGGCTCGGAAACTAGGCGAGTCACTAGGGCAAATACAAATAAGATCCAGACCTTTGTGAACGGATGTTTGCGGCGGATTCTCAGATTGAGATGGTATGATAGAGTTACAAACACGGATCTGTGGATAAGAACAGGGCAGGAACCTATGATGACACAGGTCAAGAGGAGAAGATGGCGATGGATAGGCCATACCTTGCGGAAGTCACAGTCGAGTGTCACTAGACAGGTGCTCGAGTGGAACCCGCAGGAAAACGAAAAGAGGACGTCCTAAGCAGACTTGGAGACGAGGTCTTATTGAGGAGCTGAAGAGTGCTCAATTGACCTGGGAGACCATAAAAAGAACAGCCAGAGACCGAGAAGAGGGGCGAACAACTGTTGAGGCCCTATGCTCCACGAGGAGCGGAGAGGATTAATGATAATGATGAACAATGTATTCTAATCTTCACCTTCTTGTTACATATATATAAATTTCGTTTTTTTCATATCTAAAATGTAATCTTATTTGATTTGTTTGTCTTTGTTTACACGTATTCCCCCATTTCTTGTATAGATTTACAATATTGTGAAACACTCACTATACGTTGTGAATTGTGTTGTTCTACTCAAGCTTGATTCTAGCTCTCAGATTTGTACATTTCTTTGTCAATACTTTGAAGCTTAATGAGATACAAGAATGTACTAATCCATTGAATGTTCAAGCCTTCGAATATAAGTGTTACAGACGAGTAATACGTATTAGTTACATAGAACATAAGACGAACATCTATGTAAGAGACCAAATAATCAACCTTCCAGGTCGACAAGTGCAACTCTTGACAATCTTTCTTTCTTTCTCGAATCCTGTATGCCTCACAGCGTCAGGTCAGGAAGAGATTTCTAAAACGGGCCCTAGTATGCGCTTCGTAGATAGTCTCTTTCGTCGCCTCTGTTATCTCTGAGGTCCATCTTTTGCGTGGCCGGCCTTTTGCTTTGTACCCATTGTATCGGAACAGCATTGCTCTTTGGGATGCACTGTCTGATGGTAATCTGCTTACGTGACCGAACCATTTAATTTGTTGTTTCTTGATGAAGTCTAGTACTGATGTTGTACCCACTTTTTCCTGATGTCTTCATTTCTCAACCGGTCTCTTCTTGTTACACCCAGCATTCTGCGTAGACACTTCATCTCTGTTGTGACTAGATTTCTTCTATCGTTTGTTGTCAGCGTCCAGGTTTGGCACTGGTAACATAATGTGGGAGAAAGATTGTGTTGAACATTGCTCTTTTTGTGTTCATGGTGACGTGTTTGAATCTTAAAATTGGCGCCATTTGCCCTATCATTTGATTTGCTTTGTTGCATCTGTGTTGACAATCGTGAAAAGGTGTAAACGTGAGTGGTTCGGACATGTGATGAGACATGGCTCCCTCTCCAAGATTATCCTACAGGGAACAGTCTATGGTGGCAGAAGAACAGGAGGGGAGAGAAAATCCTGGTTTGACAACATCAAGAGCTGGTCAGGACAGAGTTTCTCCACACTTGCTCGAGGAGTTGAAGACAGAGACTCATGACGTGCTTTTTGTGCTGATGTCTCCACAGTGATACCCCTACGACCCTAACAGGTTATGGGCTTTATTCTTATTATTATTACTAATCCATTGCAGTTACTCATCTGATTGACTATATTTGTTTTGAGCAACACATCTAAACATAAATCATCCTAACCATTTTTTTTATGAAAATGAAAATCGTGGCATATCCCAAAGGACGTAGCCATCAACCACAGTAAACGAGTCGTTGATTTTCTATGCACCACTTGTACGTTCAGTAGTTTGTCATTGCTTTCTGAACGGTGAGGTATATTTTTACCTTTTGTAAAAATCCCACGGAAACGAATTTGCTTCCAAACTTGCCCACCGTGGGGTTTGAACCAGGTACACTAGGGTTCATGATCGAGCTCACTACCGCTTGAGCTACAGACGCTCATATTTGTTTAATACGAAACAAAATTGTAGTTTGTATATTTCTATTTAGTTATCATAATAAATTGATGTTCGCATTCAAAATTGGACTCGAATATACATTAAAGAACTGGGGAAATGTAACATAAAACAAAATAATAAATTTACAAACTGCAGAAGAAAAGTGTATGAAAGAATAATATATGGTTATCATATCAGGTTGGATTCAATTCCATAGAAGAGATTTGACGCAGTTGTCAAGATAGAGCGGTATAGACAAATTGCTTGCATTCCCTATGTAATGTATATCGTTAGGAGACAAATAATATAAAATTATTCTTGTTTATTGATCTCTTGGGAATTAGTTTTTACTAAATAAAAAATGATGCCCGCCTGCCCAGCGTGTTCGTAGCGCGTTGGACGACGGGCGATAAGACCTCTGTGTGTGCGGGTTCAATTCCGCAGGCTGGCAGAAAAGCCACAGGTTCTCCAGATTTATGGTGTTCGTGGCACCGAACCGAAGGGTTACGATGTACATGGCACCAAACCGAAGGGTTACTATGTACATGGCACCCAGCTGAAGGGTTACGATGTACATGGGACCGAGCCGAAGGGTTACGATGTACATGGCACCGAGCCGAAGAGCAGAAAGCTCAAGTGCTTCTGGATCAGGAAAAAAAAGGTAATTAAAATAATTGATAAAATAATTACATATAACAAGGTTGCTTATTGTCATGTGGGCGATACTGCCAACTATATACCTGTGTGTGTGTATGCATACATGCGTGTATGTGTTTGTATGTATGTGTTCTCTGTATATGCTTGGTATGTGTATGCGATTGTGGTACATATGTTTGCGTGTGGTGTATGTGTATGTATGATTGCTCTGTGGCATATGTGTGCAATACCTGTATGTGTACTCTTCCTTCCGTTCTAGTGAAATAGTGTCTATACATTCAACGCTGCGGAGTCGACTTTGTCATATTCTGAGTCATAGAATGACAACTTGTTCTAATCTACTCATATTATAATAGGCGTCTTATGTTGGTATTGTGTGTATGTCTATGCGTTTGTATGTCTGAGACTTATGTTTATGACTACGTGTGCATTTGTGATTAGTGTATGTATGTCTCAGCATTTGTGTGAGTTTGTGTGAGCGTGCGTACGCGGATATCAAAAAGAAATGAACTTCAGAAAATGACATTTCTCCATGTACAGCTGACAATACTTTGACAAGTAATATGACAAAACAGAAATAGAAAAGTGGAAAATGTAAAGTTCACATACAACAACAACAAAATACGTTAAATTATAGGATTTGCTTGTCCACAATCATGTGGGACAAGCACTCATTTGAAGAATGTATGAAAGTTCAATCTTGTTTTTTTCTCATAACACACATATTGACAAGTACTGAATAAAGACAGGCATATTCTTAACTCTTTCACTCCGTAATTTTGTTAACCTTCAGACTCATTTATATTGCAATGTAAACTGAATTAGCAAGTAAACTAGCTTTGTGTCGTCTTAGAAAGCACCTCGAGTCAATATATTGGATTGGCTCACAAGGACGAAGTGGTTAACTTCTTGTGGACCAAATGCCACACTACATGGCTTTGGGTTGGACGTCGTTTTACTAGGTGCCACACTAAAGGACGTTACGTTTTTTATTCTAAAACAAGTGGCTTGTAAAAACATGGCTTTTGCCCTGGTATACGAAGGGTTAAGCAGTGTTTATGTGCTTTGATTAGTTCGAGCCGCTTTCATTTTGTGCAGATGAGCTTGTAGTTGACAGCTTCCATATAATTCATAAATGGGCGCTTGCTCAAGAATAGAAGAAGTAAAGTGATATGACAAGGTGACTAATGAGGAACTTCTTCTTCTCTGCTTTCGTTCTTTACAACCAATTGTAATCACTCTTTGTGATATGTTTGATCTTTGCCAAGAACGTGTATACGTTGCACAATGGTTTGGTAAGCCCCTAAATGCATAGACTTCTTCGCGTTTAGGACACATGCATCCGATTTCAGCCAAACCTCCTTAATCGCCTCTTACGACATGCGTGGCAAGTAACAGTGGTTCTATTCTTTACACCCCAAATTTGGGCCCCGGTAACCACTGGGCGACTAATGAGGAACTCATGAAAGGAATAAAATAAGCACCACTGAAACCAGAACTTAAAATAGCACATTAAGTAGACCAGCAATAGTTTAACAAGAAAGATATAGTTCTGGAACCCACAAGGACAGAACAGAGGAGTAAGAAAAAAGCAACACATGAAGACAAGAGCTGGAAATATATATTTTAGGGTATTGAGAAGACATGCACAAATAACAGCATACAATAAAAAGAGATCAGTTACTAGAGCGAAGGGAAAACCAAGAAAAAGATGGATAGACAATATCAAGACCGGACTAAATAAACACGGACATGATACAACAAGGGCAACTCGTATAGCATAGGAACGCAAATTAAATGTCTCACCCCTACGCTTAAATCATGTGTAATGTTTTAAATATTACAATTACTCACCTTAGAGTGAAAACAGAATTCATTTATATTCATTAACTTCAGGGCCGTAGGGATTTGAAATTTTGTGTGTGGCGGCCATCTTTTATTGTTTCCATGGCAACGCATTGACATTTTTTTTACTAATTTTTTCTACTATTCTAAGTCATAATCTTTCAAAATTGTTATACAAATTCAACATTAATACCAAAGCAACGAAAAAAGTTTCAAGACCAGAATCCCCTTAACGGCAGGAGTGGACAAACATTTCCATCATCCACCTGGGAAATACAACAGACAATGTAGAAGACATGAAAATGCCTGGAGAGGATGTCACAGTATAGAAATTAATGCCGAATATGTGTAGTGGAGAACTTCTTCTTCTTCTTTGCGTTCGTTCTTTACGACCAATTTTAATCACTCTTTGTGAAATGTTTGATCTTTGCCAAGAACGTGTATACGTTGCACATTGGTTTGGTAGACCCTAAACGCATTTACACGTTTAGGACATGTGCAGCCGATTTCAGCCAAACCTCCTTAATCGCCTCTTACGACATGCATGGCAGGTAACAGTAGTTATATTCTTTACACCCCAAATTTGGGCCCCGGTAACCACTCGGGCGAGGAGAGAACTGAATGTCTTTATTTAAGGAAACGTTCTTAATATCAGCATTGTAATAACAGTAGTATTATTATGTCTTCCACATTTTTTTGGTCCTCGGATAATTATTTCCTGTTTCATACTTCTTCTTTCCCTCCTATATCCATCACTGTTCTTCTTTTGTAATGATGTCAGCAGTTGAAAAAAAAAAGCTTTCCGCCTTGTTAATGTTAGAAACGTTATACAGCGATGGGAAATAATATTTGTTATATATTTAATGAGGTTTTACTCCCTTTGGAATAACAGTTGTAAACGTCACTATTGCTGTTTTCACATCATTATCCGCTGATTCGTGTAAACAGAAATAAAGAAAAACTACAAGATGTATCAGTCTTGTACAGCTATTAACAAAAGTATTTACGTTTGTTGCGAAGAAAAACATCTCCAACTGTTGATAGTTTTGTCTTGACATTTCTGATGGATGATGGTTTCTAATGGATGAAATGTTTTTGCTGACGATCAGACAATCATGACAACAACAAAGAAATAGCTACAACAGTATAACATTAACAGACTTTAGTTACTATTCAATGAATACAATATTAGAATAAATATCGACAAAACTGAAGTAATGATATACACTAGAGAGAGAAAAACACTACCAATGTCTCCATCGACAAACATCAATTGAAGCAAGTCAAAGATTGTACGTACCTAGGGAGCATTTTTTCAGCAGCAAATTTAAAAATAAAGAACGAAATCAAGCAGAGATGCAATAAAGAAAAGAAAATCATAGGAAAAATGACAACAACTATGAAACGTTACATTTCACAAGGAATACTAAAAGAGCATTGTATAATATCATATTTCTGCCCACATTATGCTGTCCGTGCCATACCTGGACCACGACATTAAAAGATAGTTATGTTATGTTATGTTATGTTATGCGATCTACGTCACGGCACATTGGGCATTCCCATGCATGCTCTGTCCTCCGCTGCAGCAGCCATCCTAAAGTCCATTTGCACAGCGTACTCATGTGAAATTTATTACTATATCTTCTCTCTCTACCACGAAGACGATACTGTCTGGCATGTCCAAACTTAACCAAACTCCAGTGTCTGAGACTTGCCCATGTCACTTAATTGAGATCGTAACGCATTAAAAGATAGTAGAAAACTAGTCATGACAGAAATACATTTCCTATAGTAGAATGCTGGAAGAAACAAGAAGAGACCGGTTTAGAAATGAAGACATCAGGAAAAACAGTGGGTACAACTTCAGGACTGAACTTCATCAAGAAACAACAAAATAAATAGTTCGGACACATAAGCGGATTACCTATAGATACTGCGACTGGAAGAACAATGCTACATTGATACAGTGGATCACCCGTGCAGTTCCCGCAAGGGAAGCAAAGCATAGTACCACTGCGACCTACAATGTATGTCGTATTAGGCGACTGATGTGGGCCCTAGGGATGCTACCCTAGTAAATAGATAGCAGTGCAGAAATCGGATGTGCTGACTTCATTGTAGGCGCATAACTGGCACAACGTACGATCTCTCTTGGGCTCAGATCACATACAAATCACACCTAGTGGTTGACAGGTGATCGATATGGAGCGTTTGAAGAAGAAGACGAAGAAGATACAGTGGATACAAACCAAAAGGCTGTTAACGCAATAGATGTGCCTCAGGATTAACAGAGGCTGTGAAAAACACTATTTACGAAGCGTACACAAAAGCCAGTTCTATAAATCTCTTCTATCCTGACGTTGTTAGACAAAACAAGGAAGACAAAATAAAACAAGATGGCATTGACCTAGTTAACACAAGAAACTCGGTAATCAATTAACGGTAAACGGAACATTTGAACAATGTATTAGTTGCGCGTGCTTAGACAATCAATCAAATACTATGCCTGCTAGCGAAGGTGATCATGCCTCTCCACAGCTCTCTCTCTCTCTCTCTCTCGCCTTGGCACAGTTAATAAGTTCTGACGTCGATCTTTTGTCGAACCACAATGTCAGACCATCCAACATATTCTCCTTCTGTCCTTCACGACTTTTCCTTCCCTGAATTGTACCTGTTATAAACCTTCTCTTGGCATTGTATTCCCGAAGAACCTTGATTGCCTGATTCGTATTCTTTTGATAAGGTTTCTTTTTGTGCAGTCCAGTTTTAAAACCTCATCATCTGTTTTCTTCGCTGTCCATGACATTTGCAGCATTCTTCTATACAACCACATCTCTGAGGCTTCCAATGATTGTATTGATTGCTAGTTCATTGTGAAGCTTAGACAAGGAAGGATAATTTCATTTTGTATAACAGTGTTTTTTAAAGGTCAGAAGTAGATTGAACTAAACACTGTTTTAGGATGATGCGATTCAATTAATTATTCAATGTTGATTTCTAGTGTGACGTGGTATTGTGTCTGCCATTGGGTCTGCAGTTAGGTCTGTAGTTTAATCTCCAGTTGGGTCTATAGTTTGATCTGTAGTTCGGTCTGTAGTCTGATATGTAGTGGGGTCTGCAGTTGGGTCTGCATTTTTATCTCAGTTGGGTCTATAGTTTGATTTGTAGGGTCTACAGTTGGATCTGTTGTTAGGTCTACAGTTGGATCTGTATTTGGGTCTGTAGATGAGTCTATATAGTTGGGGCCGTATTTGGATCTGTAGATGACTCTACAGTTGGGTCTGCAGTTTGATCTGTAGTTGGGTCTACAGTTGGATCTATAGTTTTGTCTACAGTTGTATCGTAGGTGGGTCTACAGTTGTATCGTAGGTGGGTCTACAGTTGTATCGTAGGTGGGTGTATAGTTGGATTTGTAGTTGGGTCTACAGTTGTATGGTAGGTGGGTCTACAGTTGTATCGTAGGTGGGTCTACAGTTGTATCGTAGGTGGGTCTACAGTTGTATGGTAGGTGGGTCTACAGTTGTATCGTAGGTGGGTCTACAGTTGTATCGTAGGTGGGTCTACAGTTGTATCGTAGTTGAGTCTACAGTTGTATCGTAGTTGGGTCTACAGTTGGATCTATAGTTTTTGTCTACAGTTGTATCGTAGGTGTGTGTATAGTTGGATTTGTAGTTGGGTCTACAGTTGTATCGTAGTTGGGTCTACAGTTGGATCTATAGTTTTGTCTACAGTTGTATCGTAGGTGGGTGTATAGTTGGATGTGTAGTTGGGTCTACAGTTGTATCGTAGGTGGGTCTACAGTTGTATCGTAGGTGGGTCTACAGTTGTATCGTAGTTGGGTCTACAGTTGGATCTATAGTTTTGTCTACAGTTGTATCGTAGGTGGGTCTATAGTTGGATTTGTAGTTGGGTCTACATTTGTGTCTGTAGTTGGGTCTACAGTTGTATCGTAGGTGGGTCTACAGTTGTATCGTAGGTGGGTCTACAGTTGTATCGTAGGTGGGTCTACAGTTGGATCTATAGTTTTGTCGACAGTTGTATCGTAGGTGGGTCTATAGTTGGATCTGTAGTTGGGTCTACATTTGTGTCTGTAGTTGGGTCTACAGTTGGATCTGTAGTTGGGTCTACATTTGTGTCTGTAGTTGGGTCTACAGTTGGATCTGTAGTTGGGTCTACATTTGTGTCTGTAGTTGGGTCTACAGTTGGATCTGTAGTTTGGTCTACAATTGGATCTGTAGTTGGGTCTACAGTTGGATCTATAGTTGGATCTGTAGTTTTTTTCTGCAGTTGGTTCTCCATTTGCGTCCGCAATTGAATCTTCAGTTTTGTCTGCAATTAGATCTGAATTTGGGTTTACAATTAAATATGCCCTTGGATCTGCATTTGGATCTGTAGCTGGGTTTACAGTTGATTGTGCAATTGGTTGTGAATTTAGATCAACATGCGGGGCAATAGTGTATCTGTTGTTGGGTCTGCAGTTGGATCTCAGTTGAATCTGAAGTTGGGTCTGTATTTTGACCTGAATGTGTGTGCGTCCGTTCCCACTGTCCTCAAAATCCCGCTTGTATAATAATAATTGTCCATTCAGAAGTCGCATTCAATGTTTTCCAGTAATTGAACTTCCCTTACTAAAAGGTTAGCCATTTCACCTTCTATTATGCTACTGTGGTTAGAGATTCATTACAGAACTGTTAAGTTTGTTCATGGTGCTGAGTTACTGTAAAAAAAGGATGTAAGATCGATCGTGTGGGTGTTTCTCGGGTCGTTAAGTGCGTGTAACTCTAATTTTACTTCCGTTAGAAGGATTGCCAGACTGCTGTATGTGTTATCGCGATTTATTGGCAAGGTGGTTGTCTCCTTTATAGATTCTATTTTTGGTTTTAGATGAATGTGTGAAGTGTTTGTCTGTGTATAATGTGGTCATTTCTCTTTCTTCTCAACATAGTGTCACAATAAAATTTCATGCTCCTCCATCTCAGATGTTGACGTTTAACGAGCTGTGTAAAGGTACGTCTATATATGTTATTGGGTAATTATTAAATACTGGGAACAAACAATTATTGCCTTTTAGGGAAAATGCTATAGGAAAGTGGAGAAATGAAGACATCAGGAAAAAGTGGGTACAACATCAGTACTAGACTTCATCAAGAAACAACAAATTAAATGGTTCGGTCACGTAAGCAGATTACCAACAGTACACCCCAAAGAGCAATGTTTCTCCTATGGGTACAAAGCAAAAGGCCGGCCACCCAAAAATGGACCTCAGAGATAACAGAGGCGATGAAAGACACTATCTACGAAGCGCACACAAGGGCCCGTTTCAGAAATCTCTTCTTGGTCTGACGATGTGAGGCAAACAGAATTGAAGAAAAGAATGAAAAAAAAGCTATGGAAAGTACTCAGATTAACATTGGAAGAAAAGAAAACAAATAAATTAGTCTTGCAACACTCTAAATTGAAGTACTCAGATTAACATTGAAAGAAAAGAAAACAAATAAATTAGTCTTGCAACACTCTAAATTGAAGAGAAAAGTAAAAATGAAATATGTTGGACATATAAAACGACTGGTTTCTCTGGATAAGATCATTACGAGGGCATGATAACGAGCAGATAAGGGAGTAAAAGACAAATAAAAAGATGGGTGCAAGATGTCATAGACGAGTTAGGTATGATTTCGGCAGACTCCGGATACCTTATACAAGACAGTGAGACATTTAGAGATGCTGTCATGTAAGTCAAGTTCAGAAAGGGACAAGCTAGATGAAGATGATGTTGATGAAGATGATGATGAAGATGATGATGATAATAATGATGATTATGATATTGCATTCTTTATATAGTTTTCTGTTTGATCTTCACTCAAATTGTTATATGACTCGTTTTATTTCTTCAGATAATACCAATTAACTACCAATGAGTTTTGGGAAGACTTTCCCCGTAATGGTGGATCGTTGTAGTTGGTTTAGTTATTTTAATTCTGTATCTAAATATAGGTGGAACTGATTAGCGTAATGCTTAGAGCGCTTGCTTATCAAATCAGACACAAATAGAGTGTGGCCGCAAAGAAGATTTTCATTTAAACAAATCCACGTCAACTACTAGACTGCAAGAGCTGGAAATGACGATTGAAGTGGCCAGAAACGAACAGCACAACAGATATATGAGTAAGATCATCAGCCAAAATCAAATTGGTACTATTAGTCACTGGATGATGTTGGAAATATTGCGAAGGAGATCGGAGCATCTATTACCATGTTTGAAGTGCTATGAAGATATTCAAAATTGAAACTGAAAATGATTTAAACACAAAAGGGTTGTGGGTTCATTTCCACGCACCCGACGTTCCACAGGTGAGGAAAGCAATTGTCCCTCATTATTAGTTCTTATCATATTCCTCTCATACCTTTATACGTTACGTGGAACCTGCAAGTAATTTCTCCACACCGCTCTATCTTGGGTAATTCGCTCAAGCTATGTTATGAAATTATGTTTGTTATTCAATATTGTTATCAATAAATATACGAGAGTGTATACGTGTATAAATATACGTGTGTTCCTCACGAATGCAACATGCATTAATGCATCTATTGGGTCCCTACATAAGCCAAAAAGTGGAGCTAATGGAGGTTAGATAGGTAGGTAAAGAAGGCGTAGGCGACAAGTCCCTATTGCCCGCTAATAAAATCAACAAAAAAGTTCCAAGGAACTGTGCTTGAACGTTCATGTTTCAGTTACATCGTTACTAAATTTCTACATAAGTTATCACATTTGTTTGTAAAGAACTGAAATAAGAATGTGCTAATCTATTAATAATATTTTTTTATTTTGAAATATTATAAACATTAAATATTACCTATACAAATAATAATTCGTATTTTCTATGTGTGTTGGCCTACACGATCTGATATAATCTAAACAAGATTTGTCTTACGTTGAAAGTGTGTGCATTCGCTTAAAAATGCGTTAATTTCATACATAACAAACAAATAAATCAGTGGAAAATAAAGCATTATAATTGAAATCAATTCAAAAGAAAGCAAAACAAAGCAGATAAATTCAAAGGTAATCAATATACTGGAATTCAATGCAAAAGAAAGCAGTAGAAGGGAAATTAATTCAAAGGAAAACAACACAATTGTAATCAATTCAAATAAATTCAATTATATGGAAATCAGTCCAAAAACAAACACAATCAATGTAAATGAAAATAATGCAAGGAAACCAATTTAAAGAACTAATTTCCACTACAAGGAAAATTAGTTCATAAGAAAACACTAAAAAGGAAAATTAGTTCATAGGAAAACATTACAGGGGAAATTAGTTTGAAAGAAAACACTACACGAAAACCAGTTCAAGAAAACACTACAACGAAAATTAGTTCACAAGAAAACATTGCAAGGGAAATTAGTTCACAAGAAAACACTACAAATAAAATGAGTTCACAAGAAAGCACTGCAGTGGAAATTAGCTCACAAGAAAATATTACAAGGAAAATTAGTTTGAAATAAAACACTACAAGGAAAATCAGTTCACAAGAAAACACTACAAGAAAAATTAGTTTGAATGAAAACACTACAAGGGAAATTAGATCACAAGAAAACACTACAAGGGAAATTAGTTTGAAAGAAAACACTACAAGGGAAATTAGATCACAAGAAAATACTACAAGGGAAATTAGATCACAAGAAAATACTACAAGGGAAATTAGTTTGAAAGAAAACACTACAAGGGAAATTAGATCACAAGAAAATACTACAAAGGAAATTAGATCACAAGAAAACACTACAAGGTAAATTAGTTTGAAAGAAAACACTACAAGGGAAATTAGATCACAAGAAAACACTACAAGGGAAATTAGTTTGAAAGAAAACACTACAAGGGAAATTAGATCACAAGAAAACACTACAAGGGAAATTAGTTTGAAAGAAAACACTACAAGGGAAATTAGATCACAAGAAAATACTACAAGGGAAATTAGATCACAAGAAAACACTACAAGGGAAATTAGTTTGAAAGAAAACACTACAAGGGAAATTAGATCACAAGAAAACACTACAAGGGAAATTAGATCAAAAGAAAACACTACAAGGGAAATTAGATCACAAGAAAACACTACAAGGGAAATTAGATCACAAGAAAACACTACAAGGGAAATTAGATCACAAGAAAACACTACAAGGGAAATTAGATCACAAGAAAACACTACAAGGGAAATTAGATCACAAGAAAACACTACAAGGGAAATTAGATCACAAGAAAACACTACAAGGGAAATTAGATCACAAGAAAACACTACAAGGGAAATTAGATCACAAGAAAACACTACAAGGGAAATTAGATCACAAGAAAACACTAAAAGGGAAATTAGATCACAAGAAAACACTACAAGGGAAATTAGATCACAAGAAAACACTACAAGGGAAATTAGATCACAAGAAAACACTACGAGGGAAATTAGATCACAAGAAAACACTACGAGGGAAATTAGATCACAAGAAAACACTACGAGGGAAATTAGTTTGAAAGAAAACAGTACAAGGGGAAAACATTACAAAGCAAATCTATACAAGAGGTGTTATTTTACACGAAAACAATACAGTAACTTATAAGACATTATTATTATAACATTTTCAAATTACTCTTTATAAATCAATAATTAAAATAAAACACATCTACAATAATTTTGCTCTCTGTCTCTTTCTTTGTTTATTTCTTTCTTTCTCACTATCTCTCCATCTTCCTTTCTCTCTCTTTCTGTTTCCTCTACCAGTGTCGTTCTTTTACAAGTGCGTTTTTCAATATCCTTCCCGTTACATGTTCATATCGTACTTCCTGTTTGCCTCATATTTATGTTTTTGTATTCTCCTGTTTATTTTTTTCTTAACGTCAATTTTCTAGATCCACACAAGGGCATTTCCGAGTGAGAAAATATAGCACGTTCAACAAAAATTTGAAAGGAAATGTATTAGCAACCGTTAGCTAATGACGTAGGAGAATTGATTTTCAGGTTCATGAACTCTTTATCTGTAATTCCTTAATGTTTCTGAAAGAGCAATTAATTAATAATGCGCAAAATAAGATGCACAAATGATATATTGTTAAATGTAACAAAAAAATAATAATACATGTTTTCTGTCGCAAATATAATAATGTAAACATTGAAATAATTTTCTTCTGTAATGCATTTGATGTGTTTGTAAATATTTGGCATAATTTAACGGGTATGCTTTTTGGTTTTTTTACAAGAATAATATTCCAAAAATTTATCTTTCTCTCTCTCTCTCTCTTTCTCATGACTTTTAAACCCAGATTTATGCATAAGCCCTCAAGCAACTCCTGCAAACTCTTTTGATCTTTAGATATCTCCAGCAACTCCTTCCAGCTTTTCCTTATATCGTTAATCTCTTCTTCCAAATTTCTTCTTCTTTCTTGTGCATGGGGCGTCTGTGGTCTAGGGGTTAGTGACTCAGTCTATTAACCTCGACGTTCTGAGTTCAAATCACGCTGCGGACAATTTGATTGCAAATTGTTTCACGTGGATTTTAACAAAAGGACGATGGCACCGCCCATTCAGAAAGCAATGGCAAACTACTGAACGTAATAATGCCTAGAAAAATCACAAACAGCGTTACAAAGTTAGGGTTTATTCGCAAAGTCCTGTAAAGGATATGCAATTAACGTTAAACTTTTCTTGTGCATAATAGAAAAATCCTACTCTGAACAGCTTTGCGGTGACTGCACTAGTCATGCGGCCATTAAATTCCTCAGTCTCTCGTCTCCACCAGTCCTACACCGCCCTAACAAGCGGTACTAGAGACAGTAACAACAGTTAATACGAGAAATCAATAACTAATTCAACAAGAATTAACATGCTCCCCGTTTAATTGCATTTGTTTTGTGAACCAGAAACAATATTTTTAGAATATCAAAAACAATAAAGGTTATAGCAGACAACAACAAAGCGACATTTAAACATCAAATTTTCTCCAAGAGTAGATAATTCTTCGACCAAAGGTTCAAGAAAAAATTTGTATGCAACCCGTCGACTATACCAAAAGACGGGCGGAAATGGCCGTCTTAGCTAGACGGCATTCTTGATGTATTGCCAATTATACAGTGCCTTCTTATTCCTTTCTGATAGACGGAGTAGGGGAAAATTACGATTTTTTAATGGTTGAAATTTATAAAGTAGTGGGATTATAAGGGATAGAGAGGAAAGGTAGAAAGCTGGCGAATAATTGAAAATATGAGTATAGTCTGGAAACAAAACAATATGGAAGATACAACATGGTGAATTACAATAAGGATATGGATATAGAAAGAAGAGAGTGGTAAGTACTGAGCGAGAGAGATAGATAGAGAATGACAGACAGAGATTTGAGAAAGAGAGTTAGACAGACATGCTGATAAACACAGAGGCTAAGAGAGTGATAGAGACAGGAAGAGAAAGAGAAACGGATAGGGAGACAAAACTAGAGAGAATGAGACGGACTTAATGAAACAGTGGCACATATAGACTGATGCAGATGGATTGAGACATAGAGACAGATAAAGTTAAAATCTGTGACAGATAGTTAAAGACAGTCAATGGTTTCAACAAGAAACCTGAGTGGACAAACACAAGAATACATGTTATGTATGCAGGCTACAGATAATACATATACACATTTTTTTTAAAAAGACAACGGATTGTCTTTATTCACTGGGTTCCCCATATTGTTCGTTCCTTATCCGCAGAAATGGCATCTCCCCTACTGAGAACGCTGAACAAACCCCGAACTCCGCAGGTCCAGCAACTATCCTATGCATCTCCTGAAAAATTCACTCGTGATCAGCACTGCGCGTCCAGGCTTGAAACCACGACCTACAGAACACAGAGCGAGCTACTTAACCACTTAACCACAGATATCATAAGAGAAAGAAGACATACTAACCAACATTACCAGGGTACTGTAAACGTAAAAACATTTAAATGCAGCGCGCGGCATTGTAGAACTGGATACTCGTAATACGTACGACGATATTGATCAGGAGCACTGAATTATATAAACGGCACCACACACAATTTTCTGAACAATAATTTATTCCCAACACTGATATCAACTCTGAATATGAACAAGCAACAAAGTTCGCCAAGTAATATCATCTTCTGTTTGTACAATGTGCAGTAGTATGAAATAGTTATCTCAAATAAATGAAGAAATCGTTGATTGCATTAATAAAACAAATCACGTATATTGTGGATAGCTTTGTATTGATATCAGCACGTCCCTAGTAGGATATCACCACGTCCATAGTAGGATATCACCACGTCCATAGTAGGATATCACCACGTCCATAGTAGGATATCACCACGTCCATAGTAGGATATCACCACGTCCATAGTAGGATATCACCACGTCCATAGTAGGATATCAGCACGTCCATAGTAGGATATCAGCACGTCCATAGTAGGATATCACCACGTCCATAGTTGGATATCACCACGTCCATAGTAGGATATCACCACGTCCATAGTAGGATATCAGCACGTCCATAGTAGGATATCACCACGTCCATAGTTGGATATCACCACGTCCATAGTAGGATATCACCCCGTCAATAGTAGGATATCACCACGTCCATAGTAGGATATCAAAAATGCATGCCGCTGTTTTCAATTTATCTTTAAACGTAATTCACATACTTTATCTTTTTGGGTGATTGTATTTGTTTGCCCGCTATTCTTCTTCTTCAAACGCTCATATTGATCACTTGTTAACTATTCTGTGTGATTTGTATGTGATATGAGCCTAAGAGAGATTGTACGTTGTGCCAGTTATGCGCCTACAAGTAGACCAGCACATCAGATTTATGCGATGCTTTATTATTTACTTTTGCATCTTCCCTAGGACCTGCACTAGCTGCCTCTTACAATATGCCTTGCAGGTCGCAGTTGTACTATTCTTTGCTTGCCTTGCGGGCCCCGGCACACACGGGCGGTTTGCCAGCTATGAATGCAGCTGTAGTCAGTGCGCCTAATATTTCACCTCTGATTTTTGCGTGAGGACTTTCTGTCCCTATCATCAGTGTCCCTCGTCATTCAGACGAGCCTTACTCTGACTTTTGATGTACTTGTAATTTATATCCCAAAGTAAAGAATCAGGAAACCGGCGGTCCAATCGCGTACTCTGTACATACCGAATTTTTGTTTGACCTCGAACTCAAAATTTGCACGATACATGGTTACTAGCAATACATATTACAGACTTCACTATCGGCTCCCTGTCTTTTGTTCAAATCAAATGAATAAATTCAGGAGAATAAGTGGATAGAGCGGTATGGAGAAATTACTTGCAGGCCCTATGTAACGTATAACGTACGAGAGGAATTATTATTATTATTATAAGTGGATACAAAGTAAAAGGCCGGCCACGCAAAAGGTGGACCTCAGAGATAACACAGTCGACGAAAGACATCTATTTATGAAACACACACAAAAGCCCGTACTAGAAATCTCTTCTTACAATGAAGCTGTGAGGCAAATCAGGATTGGAGAAGAGAAAGAAAGACAATGTGTTAAGAGGCTCGTTCCAGGTGTCTCTTTTGTACCTGACGCTGAAAGACAAAATCAAGATTAGAGAATAGAAAGATAGAATATCATTATATTAGATGATTAAATGATCGATAGAACTATCATCAATACATTTGGCTAACTATAACAATGTGTGTTCTGAACTTTTCTTACAAAGAAGTTCTCAACAGTAGTGAAACCCTGTAGTACATAGATTCTCAAACTAACTTTTTCGGCCCACCTCCCACTTTCATCATCATCATCATCACCTTTCAACTCCCATCGCAGCACAAGTCTTCAACAAACTTCTTCCATCTCTTCCTCTCTCTTGCCATCCCTTCAATTCTTTCCATGTTTTGCCTATCCTCTTTATATCCACTTCCAGCTCTCTTCTCCAGGTCTGCCTAGGCCTTCCCCTACTCCTCGTTCCAAAACAATGCCTGTCTTTCGATGCTTCCGGTCGGTCTTCTCAATGTATGTCCTATCCATCGCCAGCGTCTCTTCCTGAGCTCTCTCTCCACTGGTATCTGCTTCGTTCTCTCCATGAGTTCCTCGTTTGTAATCTTATCATACCATCTCAATCCCTCTATCCTACGTAAACATCCATTTACGAAGGTCTGCAGTTTTCTGATAGTTTCCTTTGTGGTCTTCCATGTTTCCGAGCCATAGAACAGCACTGACTTCACATTTGACTGGAAAATTCTCAGTTTTGTGTTTGTTTTGATCTCCTTGCCTTCCATATCTTACTCAATGCAATAAAGTTCCCTCTTGCTTTTTGTATTCTTATCTTAACATCTTTGTTTGTTCCTCCTTCTGTGTCTATGACCGCCCACTTTGCACAACATAAACTTTTAACTTCCTCTCTCCACATTATAGCAGATTGCCAACGCCCCTCCCACATATATACATGCTCTATTTTCTCTTTGACATAGAGAAATGATAAATATTTATGTCATACATGGTCAATTTTCAAATGATTATATGCATGAAATAGAAAATTGATGAAAAATGGATCGTGTAAGACGGGCATAAGATGAATTAAAATGAGAAATTCAAATTTTAAATGATTATTCAATCGCAAAATAACGAAAATAATTTATTTTAAAATTTTTTTATTAAATTCTTCTTTAAGGAGACACCGACACCTAATCGCATGAACACCTCCAAATTCTTCTAAACCCTCTATCGCTACCCCCACATAGAACGCTTCAGCGCCCACTGGGGAGCGGTATCGCCCACTTTGGGAAACGCTGCGTAGTACCTTCAAGGTTTCCGACGTCATTTAGGTTGGCGGAAATTTATAGCTTTTGATCTTCTTAATTTTGAATAAATTTGTCCGGACAGTGACGTCCCACTTTACTCTTACTGATTTTCTCCTTCCAAAGGTTCTTTTTTGTGCACAACTTCAAAAAGTAGTATACGTTTCATGGTTCTTCTTCGATATAACTAGGAACTAGATCTCACCTACTTTTGGTATCCAAAATCACTAGATAATAGTCCTATCGTTAAACCTTGGAAACAAACCGAACTCTTTTGAAAGTAAATGTGAGCGTGATGCCTGCATACCGCATATACCATTTAAGAAACATTATCATATATTAGTCACATAGCTACTATAACATACCCATACCTTCATACCCTAACCATTGAAGTAACATTATCTATTTAGTACATAGCTCTAAAAACATCCATACCTGTACCATATCATTGAGTAAATTATATATATTAGTCAATAGCATATACATCCATACCTGATACCACATATCACTAAGAACATTATCATATAATACACATAGCTACTATAACATACCCATATGCATACCTATATCACATTGAAGTAACATTATATATTTAGTCACATAGCTACTATAACATCTCCATACCGCATACCACATATCACATTGAGTACATTATCATTATATTGTCACATAGCTACTATAATTACCTGCATACCACAACCATTGAAGTAACATTATCATATATTGTCACCTACTATACATCCCATACCTGCATACCATATCACTTGAAGTAACATTATCTATATTGTCACAGCCGTACATTGTCCAAGCACTATAACATCCCATACCTATACCATAACTACATTGAAGAACAGTATCATATACGTCACATAGCTACATAATATACTATCACATATTGTAACATACAGTCATAGCTACTATATTACTGTCCATAGCTATATAACTACTAGTATAGCTACTGTAACATACTAGTGCATAGCTTACTATAACATACTAGTCATTAGCTACTATTATATAGTACATATATTAATTACTAGTCAATGCTACTATAACATACTAGTACATAGTACTATAACATACTAGTCCATATACTATAACAACTTAATAGCTACTGTAACATACTAGTCACATAGCTATGTAAATACTAGTCACATAGCTATTGTAAATAGAGTACATAGCTACTGTAAATATATATATAGCTCTGTACATATAGTCACATAGCTACTTAAATTTACTAGTCACATAGCTACTGTAACATATCACTATACTACTGTAAATACTAGTCAAAGCTATTGTAACATACTACAACATAGTACTGTAACATATAGTCACATAGCTACTGATATTAACAGTCACATACTACTGATATACAGTCAATAGCTCTTAACCATACTATAACATAGCTACTGTAACATACTAGTCACATAGATGAACATACTAGTCACATAGCTACTGTAACATACTAGTCACATAGCTACTGTAACATACTAGTACAAGCTACTGTAAATACTCGTCACAAGTACTGTAACATTACTAGCAATAGCTATGAACATATAGTCATAGCTACTGTAACATCTAGTCACATAGCTACGTAACATACAGTCAATAGTCTGTAAATTACTAGTCACATAGCTATGTAACATACTAGTCAAGTATGTAACATACTAGTCATAGCTACTGTATACTAGTCATAGTACTGTAATACTAGTCACATAGCCTGTAACATACTGTCAATAGCTACTGTAACATACCCAGTCACAAGCTACTGTAACATCACTAGTCACAAGCTACTAGAAGATACTAGTCAACATAGCTATGTAACATACTAGTCACATAGCTACTAACATACTAGTCACATAGCACTTGTAACAAATTAATAGCTACTGTAAATACTAGTCACAACTTACTGTAACATACAGTCACTAGCTACTAACATACTAGTCACATAGCTACTTAACATACTAGTCAAGTAGCTACTTAACATACAGTCACATAGCTATGTAACATACTAGTCACATAGCTACTGTAATACTAGTCAAAGCATAACATACTATCACAAGCTACTGTAACATACAGCACATAGCTACTGTAACATACAGTCACATAGCTACTGTAACATACTAGTCACATAGCTCTGTAAATACTAGTCACTATACTGTAACATACTAGTCACAAGTAGAAATTAGTCACTTGACTGTAACATATAGTCATGCGTACTGTAACATATATCACATAGCTACTCTACATACTAGTCACATAGTCTGTAACATACTAGTCACAAGCTACTGTAATCATACTAGTCACATAGCTACTTACATACTAGTCACAAGCTTTCTGTAACATACTAGTCACATAGCACTGTAATACTAGTCACATAGCTACTGTAACATACTAGTCACATAACTACTGAACATACTAATACATAGCAATAAACTAGTCACAAGCTATTAACAACTAGTCCAAAGCAAACATAATAGTCACAAGCACTAAATCTGACATAGCTACTGTAACATACTGTCACATAGCACAACATACAGTCACATAGCTACTGTAACATACTAGTCACTAGCTACGTAACATACAGTCACCATGCTCATGAACATCTAGTCAAAGCTACTGAACATACTAGTCACATAGCTACTGTAAATACAGTCACATAGCTACTGTAACATACTAGTCACATAGCTACTGTAACATACTAGTCACATAGCTACTGTAACATACTAGTCACATAGCTACTGTAACATACTAGTCACATAGCTAATGAACATACTAGTCACATAGCTACTGTAACATACTAGTCACATAGCTACTGTAACATACTAGTCACATAGCTACTGTAACATACTAGTCACATAGCTACTGTAACATACTAGTCACATAGCTACTGTAACATACTAGTCACATAGCTACTGTAAATACTATCACATACTACTGTAAATACTAGTCACATAGCTACTGTAACATACTAGTCACATAGCTACTGTAACATACTAGTCACATAGCTACTGTAACATACTAGTCACATAGCTACTGTAACATACCTATTTAAGGGAAAGAAAATCGATGATAGCATACTTCTTCGTCTTTGAGACTAGCTATAAATGCCGAAAATCGTCATGGAAATTACAGACTAGCTTGTTGACTCAAAGTTATTGTTGCAATTATTCTTAGTTTATTTGGTGGGAGTATTTCGTTGATACTAAGCACATGTGAAATGCGATGCCTACGAAAAGTTACCAACAACACCAGAAAAGACTGTCACCAACATCAGCATAAGAAAGAAAGTTGATATAGAACTTTGCTTAAATTACATCGAGAAACAAAAAATGAAGCGATTCAGTCACTTAATAAGAATGCAACCAAACTTAACTGTATACAGTCTTCTACAACATATCATCAGGAAAAAGGCGAGAGGAGACCACGAAAAAGATGGATAGATGGTATAGCGGTAGTTTATTTCGAAAAGCAAAAATAACCATCACCCAAGTCACTAGAGCAGAGCAAGACAAAAACAGAAAGTAACGATACTGGGCAGCAACCTTTTAGCAGTGGGACAACAAACGTAGATAGCAGAAGTAGATTTATTTGATGTATATGCATGCGTTTCTTGAGTTTCCATGTCCTCTCAGACCACATTTTCTATTGGGACACACGCAAAGTGATAATCGATTGAATTGTATTTTCTTGTTAACCCTTTCGATGCTACATACTTTCCGAAGACGGATCTAAAAATAGCTACCCTTTGTTTCTAGGTCACAAACGTGACTGAACGCCTATATGATCATCAAATAAACAGTGTACAGGTATTAAGAGCTTCCGAAAAAACAAATAGACAAACACAAGATTTGAACCACTTACTCTCATTTCTTACGACACCCATCGCCTAGCCTAGCAATACGGGCGTCCTTGCGAACACAATAAGCGAGCCATTCTCGCCTGTGAACGATCATGAATGCCTATACTAGTGACAGTAGAAATGTAGAACGTGTTAACGCGTCTATAGCATAAAGAGGAGAGATAATAACAGACGTGTTAACGCGTCTTTCGCAGTGAATGGGTAAAACGTATATACACGTCTTTAGCAGCTAAAGGAAACAAAGAAGTAGTTTCCGTCTCTCCACACATTTGATAGCATATACAGTTCATACATTGAAATCTTTCTATTATTTCTGGTAAATAGAGTAGATGTTTCTTCTTTTTCTTCGTCTTGCACTTAGTTTACTTTGGACCACAACCTGGGCAGTACGCCTCAGGTCTGTCAGGTTTTCCCATAGCTTAGCTTTTAGGTCCCCATTGGTGTGCCCACATGTTGCTTCTCAGCTCACACAGGACATGACTGTCTTGCAAGGCATACTGCGGTGTGTGAGTAGATGTTCGATAATGATAACAATGAGCTTGCAGTAATATGTTTGTTATTGTTTACGTTCATTTTATCAATAAAATGAACCATTCTTTGTGATCTGTGTAGTTACAGCCGGGAATGTGAGTGCGTTTTGCACTTGATGGAATCCAACGGCATGTATGACAGGAATATACGAATGTGTGCATATTATCCAACTGCACACACGTTTATATAGATGGGTAACTGTGAGATTTTTATATATAGTTGAATGACTACTTTAAAATACCACACCTGGAGTTATACTGTAGAATGTTATCATATCTTATTGTTCGTATGTAGGACTCATACCAGGTATTAACTCTTAGTGGACCAGGGCAACAACCATTATAGAGTGAAAACGCCGTTAGTGTGGCTCCTGGTCCACAAGGAGTAATATGATTTTATTTTTTAAACTTGTTTCCGTCGTTTTTATACTATGATGTATATTGGGAAATACTGTGTTTGATTCATATATTTTTCTTTGACCCCTGGCACACTATGGGGTGATGTGGTTCAACATCACGTCAACAACCTTTACTTCCCAGGGTTCTGATGTCTCTCTGCTACTAGCCTGAGACTGGATCGACATAAGAGCCGTTGCGGTGGAAAAAAATGTCACTTCTACTGTGACATTCTTCCCGTTATCACGCTTACAATATGCCTTTTAACTTTCTGTTTTACTCTATCCTTCTCTCTTTCTCACTTTCAGTTCCTACATTTTTTCCTATTTCTCACTTTCTTTAAACAAGTATCAAATATTGCTTGTACAAGATCAACCGCTCTAAAATAAACACATATTTCTTCATGCACTTTATGTTCATTTCTTTACCAAGCTTGGTCAACTCTAAACCACTGTTTGTCTTTCGCTCCTGTCTCTTTTCATGCGGTGTACGTGTCCGATCAATATCTAATTCCGTCGCTTGCTATCCTATTTACATCTTTATTTCTCTTCTTGACTTTCTAATTTTCTTTTTCTATGTTTATCGAATTCACTTTCTTTTTAATTTTTATTTTCTTTTAGATACTCTGATAATTTATATATTTTTGTAACATATGATTACACATCAAATGTAGCCACACAAAAATTGGATTAAATTGTATTATTATCACTATTATTGTTTTCCCTATTTCTACCAAAAAAAAGTAATATCCTGATGCTATTTTTTTAAAAAGATTACTAATATTTAAAATAGATTACGTTATTTTCTCTACCCAGGATATTTTGATTATTTTTTTTATCATATTTCTGTTTTCGTGTTTGCTTCCACAATTTTCAATTTGTGGTATTTATTTTCAGCCTGGTGGTTCTGGCTATCTTCTCTATTTCGCTAGATTACTCCAAAAAATTGCGAATGGGAAAATTCAATTATATGGGAATGTGTTCACAGAGGATATCAGACCAGATACAGTAATGGAAACGAAATGTCAAAGAGCTGAAGCGGGTGTTTCTTGCAAAAATGACGGCGTTCCTCCCTAATCATAAATCTCCATGCAGTAATGTGACAGTTAATGTAACAGTAGTTCTTTTAACGGCGTTTTGTTATTTTTGCCAACAATCTTCATGCCAGTAAACCGACTGTTTAAGTTAGCGTAGTTCTAACGACGTTTTGTCATTTCTGTCAACAATCTTCATGCCAGTAAAACGACTGTTTAAATAGTGGTAGTTCTAACGACGTTTTGTCATTTTTGCAAACAATCTTCATGCCAGTAAAACGACTGTTTAAGTAAGGGTAGTTCTAACGGCGTTTTGTCATTTCTGTCAACAATCTTCATGCCAGTAAAACGACTGTTTAAGTAGGGGTAGTTCTAACGGCGTTTTGTCATTTTTGCCAACAATCTTCATGCCAGTAAAACGACTGTTTAAGAAGGGGTAGTTCTAACGGCGTTTTGTCATTTCTGTCAACAATCTTCATGCCAGTAAAACGACTGTTTAAGTAGGGGTAGTTCTAACGGCGTTTTGTCATTTTTGCCAGCAATCTTCATGCCAGTAAAACGACTGTTTAAATAGTGGTAGTTCTAACGACGTTTTGTCATTTTTGCAAACAATCTTCATGCCAGTAAAACGACTGTTTAAGTAGGGGTAGTTCTAACGGCGTTTTGTCATTTCTGTCAACAATCTTCATGCCAGTAAAACGACTGTTTAAGTAGGGGTAGTTCTAACGATGTTTTGTCATTTTTGCCAACAATCTTCATGGCAGTAAAACGACTGTTTAAGTAGGGGTAGTTCTAACGGCGTTTTGTCATTTCTGTCAACAATCTTCGTGCCAGTAATGTGACAGTTTAAGTAAGAGTAGTTATATCATAGTAATTATTTACAGTTTGAATGCATGGCACGGAAGAGCGTCAACATTTGAGATGACACAATGAACATAGATTTGTCGAGTTCCATGATCGCCTCCACCAGTCGGCACGGCATCTGATGATGATGATGATGTGTTTTATCAACTGTATTCTGACAACGTTATATATAACCTGTTGTCAGTGTTACGAGAATCATATGGTCATTCATTTCCAATACATTGTTGTTAGTTCTGAGGGTCTATATATGTCAGTATTGATTAGACATTATTGTTAGTGTAATCATTCTTTGTTGTCAATGTTACCAACTTATTGTTGACAATGTTATAAACGTATTGCTCTCAATGTCATAAACTTATTTCTCTCAATGTTACCAGCTTATTGCTGTCAATGTTACCAACTTATTGCTGTCAATGTTATTAATTTATTGCTGTCAATGTTACCAACTTATTGATGACAATGTCACCAACTTATTGTTGTCAATGTTATGAGCTTACATACAATTTGCGAGACAGAACGACAACATTGGAAGTCCTTTATGGAAGCCGTATGTGACAAACGTAACAAGAAGATTATATATGTAGATCAAGAGAGCGAGATGTAACAGCATGCCAGATTGTATTATCAAAGAAAGGATTAATCATATTACGAAACTCTATTCAAACCAACCATCCATATGGAGGCTGCATAAACTGACGATGGTGATTATAATTCCCTTATGAACTGCAGAATAATACGAAAAGATACCATACAACAATATGTCTGAATTTACATACGTGACAATTAATGATCATATATTGGGCATGTGCGCAGAATATAAAAACAACAGGTTTCCCCCTAAATTAGCTTACATTGACACCAAAAGGTAACATAAAAATAGGAAGACCAAAGAAAATTGGCATAATGGCCACTAAAGAGTGCATACTTTCAGATCTTAACAGGAGGGGAACATTACAAAAACGGGTACTATGCTGTTCACACTGGAGAGAACAATAATTGTATCCATTATACATACAGTATATGGTGCCGACACGATATTTAGTTGATTGGGTGCTCATGGCGGAAATCTGGAGGGGAAGAGAAGAGTGCTAGCAACAAAAATAGAAGAAGAATTTTTCAGAGAAACATGAGTCTCTAGTGCGAGACAAAAAGAAACATTAGAATATAAATTACTGAAGAGTGACAGATACAGAACTGTGTTGTATGGAGGGAAACACAGCTAAAGTACATTCTTTTTTTTCCGATCCAGAAGCACTTGAGCTTTTCATCTCTTCGGCTCGGTGCCATGGACATCGTAACCCTTCGGTTCGTTGCCACAAACACCGTCAATCTGGGGAATCTGTGGCTTTTTCTGCCATCCCGCGGAATTGAACCCGCACACACAGAGTATAGTTACCGTAGTCCAACGTGCTACGAACACGCTGGGCAGACGGGCAAAATGTGTTCTTCTTATACAGCCTATTAGATCATCTTACATTCAAGTTATGTGGCTAAGCTGTTACGCCCTTGTCTTGCCTTACAAGTCGAAGGTCATGGGTTTGAATCCGGACCACGCCGTTCAGTTCACGAGTGCATTTTTTCCAGAGACCCCTAGGATTCTTGCCCGAGCTAAGGAGTTCACACTTTGCGTAATACTTTCGGCAGGTGGCGTGCCATTTCTGTAGAGAGGGACCAAGCCTTATCGGGTACAACCTGGTGTAATGAAGTCAATCCTTCGGCTTTAAAACCCTTTTAAATATTGAAGCAGTGCTGGTGAAATTACTTCAGTAAAGATGCCAAAATAGTGTCCTTAATATATTGCAACAGCTTAAAATTGAATAGACGCAGTTGATAAAGTGGTTAAAAATGATTAAAGTAACATATTTTAGACATAAAACCGCATGATTCTCATGAGAAATTCATTCTTGAAGGAATGATACCGGGCATACGAGAGCTAGAACGACAAAATCAAAGACGGGTGCAAGATATTATAGACCAGTTGAGTATGACTGGGGCAGACCGCAGACACCTCACACAAGGAACCACATAGAACTACTATCAGATGTGTTGTACGACATACGACAGCGAAGAGCTACATGATGGTGATGAGTACATTGATGTTTAATCATGAATACGTTTAGTTCCGTTTATTTACTAAATGTTTATAAAACAACATTCACACATTATATAATATTCATTGAACCACTTTCACACACTAATCTTCATTTAACCACTTTCACACACTAATCTTCATTTAACCACTTTCACACACTAATGCTCATTTAACCACTTTCACACACTAATATTCGTTTAACCACTTTCCCACACTAACATTCATTTAACCACTTTCACACACTAATATTCATTCAACCACTTTCACACACTAATATTCATTTAACCACTTTCATACACTAATATTCATTTAACAACTATCCCACACTAATGCTCATTTCACCACTTTCACACACTAATATTCATTTCACTACTTTCACACACTAATATTCAAATATTCACTTTCACACACTAATATTCACACACTAATATTCATTTCACCACTTTCACACACTAATATTCAAATAATCACTTTCACACACTAATATTCATATAATATAAAACGAAGGTTTTGATTTAAAAACACAATCTGTTCTTACCTTATACATTCATTACATTTTCTTGAAATCTCTGAATTCGAAAAACCAACACACCAAATTCGATTCTAGCTGATATTCTGTTTTTAATCTCGAATTAAGAAAAACCAATTTGTATCCAAACCTAACACAGAAGTCAAAACTATTTTAGAAAAGAATTGTTTTATCTCAGAACTCGAGCACGTCTGACGGGACTATCGAAACTGAATGAACCCTCTAGGGTTGCGGAAGAAACAATAATACAAAGAGATCTCTCCGCAGACACAACGCTCCGGCTGTATTTTTCAACGCCAGATTTTGTGGGGCCTTCCATTGATTTACTAGTCTGCCTTGTGACAAACAAGTCCTGTGGCTATGATCTACGTTGCGGTACTCCCATGGCGCACTTGCTGCGCCAACGACAGTGGAATTTCTGCATTACAATTCAGTCGATGAAGATAGCGCCACTTTGCGTGCTTCGATATCTGCCCGCGTCACAGATTACATTAGACAGAGTCAAGCATCAGGGCCTCATAGTTTTTATTTGTTGTTATTTCGTATAGAAAATATTGAATTCTTAAAAAGATGAAACTGACTAATATTTCTATTCTTCTTCTTCAAATGCTCCATATCGATTACTTTTTAACCACTCTAAGTGATTTGTATGTCATCTGAGCCTAAGATCAATTGTAGGTTGTGTCAGTTATGCGTCTACAAGTAGGCCAGCACATCCGATTTCTGCGATGTTTTTTATTTTCTAGGGTAGCGTCGCTAGGTCTTACATCAGTGGCCTCTTTCGACATCCCATGTAGATCGCAGTGGTACTATTCTTTGCTTCCTTGTGGGCCGGCACAACACGGGCGAAACTGACTAAAACCGATGTCTATGCACATTTTGCTCCATGCGCAAACATAAGCACACTGCCCCTATTAATCAAATGCCAGTGTCAGCTGCAGAATAATTAAACGGAACGTTAGACAAGACTGTCAGATGTTATTAACAAGTTTTGATGTACATTTAAGGTGAGTGACTGATGAATTTACTACCAGGAGGGTGGGTGTCCCCGGTAGTCAATTCATCATTCATGTGGGTGTGCAGATATAGAGTGGGGGGTTGGGTGGATGTCGTGTAGGTGTGTAGGTGTGGATTGGTGTGTGTCTCTGTGATTGTGGGTTTATGTACGTAATTGAGTGATAGTGTGTACTTGTGTGTGCTAGTGTGTAAATGTAGATCTATGTAAAGATGCTGAGAACGAGAGATTGAAAAGAAACAATATCAGGAACAGGCCATGTTCCTTAAATCATATAACAAAGAAACATGTATGTGTTAGACGCAGAAAATGTAACACAAATAAATGTAACACAAATAGAGAACGTTTGCACATTAAATGCGGTCAGATCCATCTGTCTTAAAGACAACAAGGAAAGAATAGTTAAAGTTAATTGCATATCCTTTACAGAACTTTGCGAATCAACCCCAGCTTTTTAACGCTGTTTGTGATTTTCTAGGCATTATTACGTTCAGTAGTTTGCCATTGCTTTCTGAACGGTGGTGCCATCGTTCATTTGTAAAACTTCACTCGAAACAATTTGCAACCAAACTGACCGCAGCGTGATTCGAACTCATAACGTCGGGGTTAATAGACCGAGTCACTATCCACTAGGCCATAGACGCCACCTAAAGAAAGAATAGACAGCATAAATTTGAAATCTCTAGATCGATAATATAAATATATAAATATATGAAAACGATAGTGAAGTTTGTAGCATATCCTTTACAGGATCACGCCATTAACCACAGTAAACTAGTCATTGATTTTCTAGGCAACACTTATACGTTCAGTAATTCGTCATTCCTTTCTGAACAATGTGGTTGTGATGATGATGTGGTATAATTTTACCGTTCGTATAATCCACGGGAACAATTTTTTGTCCAAACTTCCCTGATGTATCTGCAGCTCAAGTAGTAGTGAGCTCGATCACAAACCCAAGCGTACCTGGTTTAAACCGCACGGTGACAAGTTTGAAAGCAAATTCGTTTCCGTGGGATTTTTACGAAAGGTAAAAATTGACCTCACCGTTCCGAAAGCAATGGTAAACTACTGAACGTATAAGTGGTGCCTGGAAAAATCAGCGACTAGTTTACTGTGATTGATGGCTACGTCCTGTAAAGGATATGTCACGATTTTCATTTCATGATTTGTTTGTGATCGAGTTCAATATCGCTTAAGCTACAGAGGCCTATATATATATGTATATCATCATCATCAAGGTGCGTATCCTTTATAGAACGTTGCTCTCTTTCTCTGAAATTCACTCTGTCTCTAGCCAGTTCACCCACTTTGTCGATGGTCATATTCATGGTTTCTTTAATATCTTGTAGCCATCTTCTTCTTGGTCTGCCTCTGCGTCCTGGGACCCTGCCTTCTAGTATTGTTCTTTCCAGGCCATCGTGACGCTTGATGTGACCAAAGTATGTAATTTTTCTGTATAGTATGTTGTTTATCAGCCAATTCTCTTTAACATTTAGTTCTTTCAGGACATCAGTGTTCTTTCTTTTTCTGTCCATGGTATTTGTAGGATCTTTCTGTAGCATTTAGTTTCGAAGGGCTGGATTTTCGTTCTTAATTTTTGTGTAATAGTCCATGATTCACACCCATAAGTAGCCACTGGGAAAAAGCATGCTCCCAATATTTTTAATTTTAGTATTTTGCTGGTGCTTTGCCACATGTTCTTCATTGTGTTTAACTTCTTGAATGCTATTGCCAATCTTCTTGAGATCTCTTTGGAGCAGTCACCGTTATTGTTAATTACTGAGCCCAGATATTCGTAGCTCTCTACACATTGGATTTTTCATTGTTTACTTGGATGTCAGGTGAGCGTTTTGCTTTGTCAGTTGACATGATTTTTTTTTGTGTATTCAAATATAGATGTTGGTCTTCACTATGTTTCTTGGTCGTCATGATTATTATATATATATATATATAAATTAAACAAAAGTCTATTAACAACATGTAGAGATATACAGTTAGTTTGTGGCCATCTTATTGGGTTTCTGTTAATGATAACAAACTTCAGCTCTACATAGAGGGTTGGGTGTCTGACGTGAAGATAATGTGTTTGAATCTCGATCCAAAGGTACTCAGTTTGTTTCCCGCGTGAAGTGGTCCAAATATTTTCATGAGATGTTTTCCTCTCAATGTAGGTGAGGTCAAGTTTCTATTCCTTTTGGGAACTAACTATAAAGCGTAAGTTCCGTGCTCAAGTTTAGTGTGTAATAGAAATATTGGTAGATGATATTTAGTAAAAGTAAGAAGCAAATCTGTTGGCTGGTCTAAACTCATTAAAAATAAAATCTTTCGTGTAATAGAAATATTGGTAGATGATATTTAGTAAAAGTAAGAAGCAAATCTGTTGCCTGGTCTAAACTCATTAAAAAATCAAAATCAAAAATCAAAACATTGTAATCCACTTCAAATTTACATCGGAAAACCTTTCCGTTGCTGCGGAGTATGTGCACCACCGCTGAGATCATCCTATGTAAGAAATAGATTGAAGAACACATTGTTAATCACCGAAATACACTGACGATTAATCAATTAATTAATCTATGCTCCGTAAGGCGTTCATTCATAATTTGTATTGTTTTTGTCCAGCAATTACTGATATAACCAAAGAGAAGATCCGTTCTTAGGTTGAAATGTGCATATCTAGTTTATTAAATTGTTGGCAACAAGCATATACAAATATGAATGAAGCCAAGATTTGATAACACGACACAATAATTGTGATTTTGTTAACCATTTGCTTTGTATATCGAACAACTAAAAAACGAATAGAAAACAGATTAATGTGTATTTCAGAACACCAACAGATGCAATTCAGTGCCAGAAAAAAGCAGTTTAGTAAATATATATTCAACAACAATAACAATATGGATAAATGGACAATACTGAAAAAAGACAATGTTGAGACAACACTGACACAAAGATAGGACAACAGTGTCAATGTTGAGACAACACTGACACAAAGATAGGACAACAGTGTCAATATCGAGACAACACTGAAACAAAGATAAGATAACACTGTCAATGTTGAGACAACACTGACACAAAGATAGGACAACAGTGTCAATGTTGAGACAACACTGAAACAAAGATAAGACAACAGTGACAATGTTGAGACAACACTGAAACAAAGATAAGACAACAGTGACAATGTTGAGACAACACTGAAACAAAGATAAGATAACACTGTCAATGTTGAGACAACACTGAAACAAAGATAGGACAACACTGTCAATGTTGAGACAACACTGAAACAAAGATAGGACAACACTGTCAATGTTGAGACAACACTGAAACAAAGATAGGACAACACTGTCAATGTTGAGACAACACTGAAACAAAGATAGGACAACAGTGTCAATGTTGAGACAACACTGAAACAAAGATAGGACAACAGTGTCAATGTTGAGATAACACTAAAAAAATATTAGACAACACTGTCAATGTTAATTCAACACTGACAAACAATAGACAATACTGACAAATAAGGAACAACACTAACACAGTATACACAACACTGACACAGAATACACAGAAGTGACACAGATTTATCAATATTTACTGACAAAGAATAAACAAACTGAAATAATATTATACTTACAAAATAAAACGAGGAGAAAAACAATGGGAATATGAAAGCAGACCAAATAAAGGAATATCAAAATTAGAGCTTAAAATAAAGTCACAATGTAGATCCAATTGCCTACAACAGTTATCTCGTCTGTTTGAATCTCACAAACTGTACGGAAAACTTACGCCGTTATTCCCATGTTGTTACTTTGGTCTTTATGCGCTTTCCCTCAGAGAATACAGTACTTCATTATTATAGACACCCATTCGCAGCCATTTCCATCTAATCATCAACAACGGAGTCTATTACATTTATATTCTTCTGAAAATAAACTCCAGAAAGGCCATTTCCGATGTCACAGGCTATAGCTCTTTGCCCCGGAAGTAATGACTCACTCCTGCTCCGTTACATTGACTGCTCATTGACATTTCTCGCTCTCCAAATGACGCAATCTTTCGTAGGGTAATATATAGAACTCTTCATATTTTATTTTATTATTTTGGTGTGTGAGTGTGTGTATTTTCTTTTTCATATTTCAACTCCCAACGGAGCACAGGTCTTCAACAAACTTCTTCCAGCTCTACCTCTCGTCTGCCATCCCTTCCTATTCATTCTATGTTTTATCTATCATTTTAATATCAGTCTCCATCTCTCTTATCTGTGTATGTCTAGGCCTTCCCCTATTCCTCTTTCCTTGCGGGTTCCAAAACAGTGCCTTACTTGCAATGCTTCCAGTCGATCTTCTCAATCTGCGTCCTATCCATCACCAGCGTCTCTTCCTTAGCTCTTTCTCCACTGGTATCTGTTTAGTTCTGTCTCTGAGTTCCTCGTTCGTAATCGTATCATACCATCTCAGTCCCTCCATTCTACGTAAAATCCTTTTATGAAGGTCTGTGGTTTTCTGGGTTTGTACTTTTAGATGCTTCTAATTACTATAATTCTTCTTCTTCTTCTTTGCGTTCGTTCTTTACGACCAATTTTAATCAGTCTTTATCCCTTTAGCTGCTAAGGACGTATATATACGTTTTCCCATTCACTTCTAAAGACGCATTAACACGTCTGTTATTATCTCACCTCTGTGAACTAAAGACGTGGTAACGCGTTATACATTGCTACTGCCACTGCTATAGACGTACATTCATGTTTGTGACCTAGATACAAAGGGTAGCTATTTTTAGCTCAACCTTCAGAAAGTATGTAGCAGCGAAAGGGTTAGAATATGTTTGATCTTTGCCAAGAACGTGTATACGTTGCACATTGGTTTGATAGACCCTAAACGCAGACTTCTTTCACGTTTAGGACACGTGCATCCGATTTCAGCCAAACCTCCTTAGTCGCCTCCTACGACATGCGTGGCAGGTAAGAGTGGTTCTATTCTTTACAACCCAAATGTGGGCCCCAGTAACCACTCAGACGACTATAATTATTATCATTCCGTTCATTCTATATGTATTTTTTTTATCTCTCTCAGATTAAATCTTGTATTATGTAAAACAAGCTCATATACAGAAAAAAAATTACAAAATACAGAATTCAAACCAGAATGTGTATTTCTTACGGCAACCGTTGCCTAGCCCCACACTGGAGAGTATTTAAGACAACAAACAGCAAGCTCTCCAAAATTAGAATACAATTTCAACCAATTTCCTTAATCTTCAAATTTGACACGAGCTACTCTCACCAATAAAACACAGTTCCTGCACGATCGTAGAGGTTTTCTTGTGTACGAAAGAGATCATGGGAGAAATACATTAATTCAATAAAGTGAAACGATCATAGCTCTACAAAACGTTCACATCAATTGAATTATATATACTGTGATATTATCTTCTGTCCCTCTCATATTAATTATCTTCACTGTTTAAATCATCTTCATAATATAAAATCGAATTTATAAAATCGAATTTATAAAATCGAATTAACTCTTTCTCGTAAATAATACTTTATTCTTCTTCAAACGCTCCATATCGACCACTTGTTAATCACTCTTTGTGATGTGTACGTGATCTGAGCCTAAGAGCGATTGTACGGTGAGCCAGTTAAGCGCCTATAAATAGGTCAGCACATCAGATTTTTCAACGTTTTTATTTACTAGGGTAACTTCCTAGGTCCTACATCTGTCGTCTCTTACGACATGCCTTGTAGGTCGCAGTGGTACTATTCGTTGCTTCCCTTGCGGGCCGCAGCACCACACGAGCGGTAAATAATAAAAGTAAAAGTAAAGGAACCCTTTCATACCTCGTGGTATATAGGTCAATACAGTGTTAGACCTGTATTTTTCATTGACCATCGGCACACGATGGGTGGGTGATGTGGTCAGCATCACGCCGGCCGCCTTTACTTTCACAGAACATGTCTGGTACCCAGTTGAGGCTGGGTCGACCTGAGAGCCGTCGCGGTCGGGACAAATTCCACGCGCATTGCGGAGCTGAACCCAGACCACCAGCCTTGAGAAGCGAGTTCACATTGAGAACTACGCTACAGCGTCTCTCTGGTAAATAATACTCTTACGATAATTAACCCACTATTTTTTCGCAAAATGTAGATTTATATAGAAAAATTATCCTAGCTTGTCAATATTTTATTTTGTACACCATTTTTAAAATATATAAAAGTTTAATAAGAAACAGAAAAAGGTACTTCACACCTACCTTAAGTTTAATTAACATCTATTGTAAATGTTATCATAACCTACCGGTGATGTTAACAGCAGTTAAGTTTGATTTTTTGGGGATTTTTTGGACACTCTGCTTATCTCTTTAAATAGATAGAAGCTCATTTAAGTTTTTTGTTTATCTTGTTTGTGTGGTCGTCTGGTATATGCTGCTCTCGAGTTGAGCTCTTCAAAGAACTGACTGAAGATCATCATCATCATCGGGTCATAGGCGTAATGAAATACAGTGACAAGGCTAGGTCAGGGTTAGTAACATGGCACTGACCAAGACCCTACCCAACCTCCACGTAATGGGTCTGGAAACAGACTGCAACGCCCGCGTGCCCACCGTGTTCGTAGCGCGTTGGACTACGGTGACTAGTCCTCTGTAAGTGCGGGTTCAACTCCGCGGACTGACAGAAAAGCTACATGTTCCCCAGATTTACGGTGTTCGTGGCACCGAGCAGAAGGGTTACGATGTCCATGACACTGAGTCGAAGAGCTTTCAGCTCAAGTGCTTCTGGATCGGGAAAAAAAAAAAAACATACTGCAACTATGTAGTCTGGCAAAGTGTATGTGCCATTTCGACCCAGTGGGAGATTGTAATTAAATGCAGTGGATTGGATTAAGAGATTTTGGCAGAACGCAAAATTCAATGTTGTTTTTGTGTGGCTATGAAACTGCAATCACTAGAATAACTAGGGTTGTCAATATTGGTAGATCGTGAAAATAAAAACTGCGTTCGAGACATCATCCCTGTCTTACCTATGTTCAATCTCGACCTGAGGAAATACTGCGGTAACACTTCATACTGCCTTGTGGCGACAAAATGATAAGCGTCCTTCAGCGGTTGAGAATGTTCCTAATCCGGAACGACCTCACATAGTCAGAAAAGTTGCAAAGCATGAAAATACTATTCGACATTGATCATCATCATCAGGTGCCGTCTCCACATCGAAGGTTGGCTGCAATGAATCTCCAGCATCCTCTGTCTTTCGCCTTGGTGTTGCACACTGCCAGACTGTAACTTGTCCATTTCTTAAAGTTTCCTGTCACTTATCTTTCGGTCTTCCTCTTGCTCTTCTCCCCTCAACTTTTCCCTCTAGTAAATGTTTTACCATGGTGTCATGTCTTTTATGTGCCCAAAATACTTTACTTGTCTGAATTTTATTTCTCTTAATAATTGTTTCTTCATGCCTAGTTTTCCTAAAACTTGTTTATTTGTCTGTTTTTCTGTCCATGAAACTCTGCATATTCTTCTATATAGCCACATCTAAAATGCATCAATTATGTCTTCTAACTGCTTGTTCATTGTTCATGTTTCCGAGCCATACATTAATATAGGATATATATAGCATTTGATAATTCTCATTTTTAGCCTGTTTGTGATTTGTTTGGATGTCAGTAACTTTCTCATACTATTGAAATTATCTTTGGCCATTCCTATTCTCTTTTTAATTTATGTTATACATCTGCCATCATCTGTTATCATCTGACCGAGATATAAGAAGCTTTTTACTTGATGTAGTAATTCTCCATGTATTTTTATATTCATTTTAGGTTTTCCATTTCCTTGTTGATTACCATAGTTTTTGTATTCTGTATGTTATGTCTATCCATATATTTTAAAGCGTTAATCATACACAATTTCAATTAAATGGCTTAAAAATGATGAATAAAGAGTCTTGAAGAACAACCGATGCAAAAATACCAATAATGTAAGGACCTGTCAGCTATGACAAAACCAAACACTACTATATGCAGATAATTGTGTTTGCGTCTGTCCTACATCCATAGAAGTCAAAGGACCGAGGTGCAACGTTCTTTCGTTCTCGGCTCACATCTAACATGTCACAGAGAATGGTTAACTTAGTTGATAAGAATGAATGTTAACAAACAACAACAACAAACATCATCATCAGCATTATTTAGCTTGTCCCTGTTGGAACTTAGCTTCCACAACATCAACTTTAAATACGTCCATGTACTATTTAAGATTTCCACCTTCTGATTCAGTTATATTCTTTTCGTCTATGCCATCTTGCTACAAAATTAAAACCATCCATGAAATTGTCTTAGTTGGTTGGAGACCTATGTCCCAAGAAGAGTTAAAAAGACATAACACAGAGAGAGAAAGAGAGAGAGACAGACAGAGAGAGAGAACTACCAAAATATATCCAATTTATAGCATTCAGTACAGTAACGCTAGTTACAGTAATACAGGGTGTTCAACTTAAAAGCAGCCCCAGTGATAAATATAAATTTGCCAGATACGCATTGCATCTCGTCTATTTACTATTTAAACCGGTTCTGACTAGCTTGTCCTACGTCACATTTGTTCATCGCCCCTTCCCGCACTACAATTACACACCATCACACAACCTTGACCTATACTACGTCATAACTGAACCTTCTCATTTCCATACATATATGCCAGATTAGCTCCATTCACAGGATGCTTTTAAGTTGAACACCCTTTATAAAAATTTGTGCTGAAAAGATAGTAACAGATAATGACAACATTCAGACAACATCAGAATAAATGCTAATAATAAGTTATTTGCATTTATAACGACTAGCCTTGAGAATCTCACATCGATTGATCTATTATCGGTGACATACGTAAGTGTTGTGTGATGAACGTTCTGTCACGTTGTTGTCGAAAACGTAATCAGTGAGTAATTTTTTGAACCAAAGTGCTCGTTCCGCGCCTCATGAAAAGAAAACATGATTTTGTTTAGCTACAGTCTATCACAATGTTGTCGAGGCCATGTTCCTATTCCTATTAGTTAATTGCATATCCTTTACAGGACTTTAGGAATCATCCCCAGCTTTTTAACGCTGTTTGTGATTTTTCTAGGCATTATTACGTTCAGTAGTTTGTCATTGCTTTCTGAACGGGTGGTGTCATCGTCCTTTTGTAAAAATCCACGCGAAACAATTTGCAACCAAACTGTCCGCAGCGTGATTCGAACTCAGAATGTCGGAGTTAATAGATCGAGTCACTATCCCCTAAGCCACAGAAGCCACCCATATTCCTATTAGTTACGAAATATCCTTTATGTTTTCCTTCTCAATCTATGAATGCATGCCTAATAATGACAATTAATATGGTATATCTGGCTGATTTTTGCATGAAGACTTGCTTTCATTAGTGTTTGTCCACCAGTGTTTTTTTCAGATTTAGAAGAGTCACAACAAATGCAGTGGTTAGGACATTTAATGAGAATTGAATACAACCAACCACCAATAACAGCACATAATGGGTACTAGAATACCATGTGGATACCATACACAGTCGAGTGTCTCGAAACAAGCACTTGAGTGGAACCCGATAAAAAACTGAAGGGAGGACATCCCAAACCGACCTGAAGACTGAGGCTTCTTGAGAAAATGTTTCTTCTTTGAACGCTCCATATCGACCTCTTGTTAACCACTCTTTGTGATTTTTATGTGATCCAAGCCTAAGAGCGATTGTACATTGTGCCAGTTATGCCTACAAGTAGTCAGCATCTGACTTTTGCGACGCTTTTTATTTACTAAGGTACCTTCTCTAGGCCCCTACCTCTGTAACCTCTTACGACATGCCTTATAGGTCACAGTGTTACTATTCTTTTGCTCCCTTTCTGGGCCTCAGCAACACATGGGCGCTTAAGAAACAGAACGGGGCTGGACTATACTGGGATGCTGGGATGCCATAAGTACAGCCTGCGATCTGGAAAATTTATACGACAACTGTTCATGTCCTGCGGAATAAGTACGAAAAGTCAGAAAGTAAACCACGGGAAAAGTTAAGGTGAATACAATATTTTATGTACTTAGACATGGTATTGTTTGACCCAATGTTCCTCTATATTTTAATCAGTGGCGGCTCGTGATCATTTTTGTTGGTGGGGCCAGACAGATATTTTCGGAAAAATCATGCTTTCGGTTAGGAAATATTTTAATGTATAAAATAATAAATACACGTTAGACCTTATTTTTGGTGGGGCCCGGCCTCACTGGTCGTTAATGACGAACCGCCACTGATTTTAATCATTTAGGAAGTCTATATTTTTCATAATCTTTTGTGTAGATTTTATTCAAAGAATTATATCTAACACTTGATTACAAAAATTTCGATTTTCTTCATCAATTTTTGTGAAGTGGTCCATGATTCGCATCCATATACTGCCACTATATATATATAGTCGTTGACATCACATGATAGAAGAAAACTAGTCACGACAGAGATGAAGTGGCTACGCAAAATGCTGGGAATAACAAGAGGAGATTGGTTTAGAAATGAAGACATCAGGGAAAAAGTGGGTACACCACCAGTAATGAATTTCATCAAGAAACAACAAATTAAATGATTCGGCCACATAAGCAGATTACCAACAGACAATGTACCCTCAAGAGGAATGTTACTCCAATACAGTGGATACAAAACAAAAGATGGGACTCGCAAAGGGTGGATCTCAGAGATAACAGAGTCGACGAATTACACTGTTTATGAAGCACACACAAAAGCTTGTGCTTGAAATCTCTTCTTATCCTGACACTGTGAGGAAAAACAAGACTGGAGCAGAGGAAGGATAAAAAACAGATCCCTGCCACTAGAAAAAATGCTTGCATTACCCTTCTTTTCCTACCTGTTTCGTGCATTTGTCCGTGACCTCCGGCAACATAAGGCCGACTAGCTCAGACAGGAAACCAAAATTTCTTGTTTCATGGGGGCTGATTTTTGTACGTTTGATAGAACACTGTGAGGTTTCCTGCAATTTTACACAATTCTGTGAGTCCATGGTTATTTATTGATGAAAAATATTAATAATTCTGATATTCTATAATGTTAAACGTAACTTGTAACTTAATATAACCTTCATTTAACATGTTATGTTGTTTGTAAATGAATTCCTATATATACAACAGTACTGGAATGCGAGGTCACGTGAAGGTTGTGGTCTTATTTCCTAGAATAGTTACAATATTAGGGAAGACTGCAGTAAAACTATGCAGCATTGGAGAAACACTTATTATTACCTTGAATTTTTACCTGAGCCCGCCGACCGTATGTTATCGGAGGCCATGGTTTGTCTTACGACATAGCTGTTAATCTATTAATATTTTCACTCAATTTTATCAAGTCTTATCTGAGTGTTGTTGGTTTCTAATAACGAAACACGTACAAACAAAGTACTATAGTTTTACAAAATACAGTTGTATTTTGTAAAACTATAGTACTTCTACGTGTTTTGCTATTTTACAAGTTTACTGCAGTCTTCCCCCTTTATGGCTTCTAATAACAAAATCTGCCCGCTTGCCCAGGGTGTTCGTAGCGTGTTGGACTGCGGGTGACTAGCTCTCTGTGAGTGCGGGTTCAATTCCGCGGGCTAGCAGAAAAGCCACAGATTCCCCAGATTCCCGGTGTTCGTGGCACCGAACCGAAGGATTACGATGTCCATGGCACCGAGCCGAAGAGCTGAAAGCTCAAGTGCTTCTGTATCGGAAAAAAATAACAAAATGTAAATAGATGAGAAAGAGTCCCGTATGGCATTGCGTGACCCACATAGTCTTAATAGATCGTTCTTTGTATTTGCATTCTTTTGAAGTTTGTAATTATTCCTGGCTGATGGGCATCTAAAGGTTTAATTGTAAGTACACCCACGCGATATTGATATGTCAGGATGCGGTCATGAGTGGGATAATCAAACATTGTCAGGATGTTAATAGCATATACGGAATTTATTGTTGGGTGAAACTAGAAATAGAAGCAGAATCTAAGCCTCGCTTGCTGATCAAATATTAAAGGAAGTTTTCTAGTGTGCGCCCAGAGAACCGCAGTAGCGTAACTGTTAGTGAACTCGCTTCTTAGGCTTGTAGTCCGGGGTTCAATTCTAGAAGGCGTGGAATTTTTTCCGAAAGTAAGGGCTCTCAGGTCGACCAAGACTCAGTTGAGTACCATGAAAATCACTGTGAAGTAAAGACGTCCGGCGGGATGTTGACCACATCATCTATTAAGATTCAATGAAAAAATACGGGCCTAATACCGTTTTACCCTATATACCACCTGGTTTCCTTCACCTTTTTTTTAACTTAGTGTTAACGCTGCATTTTTTCTTTTTAAATATCTATGCACATTTTACTCTTGCACTAATCACATACAAAGGTTATGTTAAACGAACAACAATTTAGAGGTGTTTAATAGACAAACCACAATCTAAGAACTATCATCAGTAGCACATTAGATGATTGTTGCTGTAGTATATAAACAATAGCATAAGTAAGCCTTTCGATAACTAAAGCTGTTTGCCATTATTCCACTCCACAAACATAGACAGTTTTGTGAATATGTAACTCAGAGTTAGTACGAAATATTCAACATCCATCTCGGCTTTCGAATTCGTGGCATTTTCAATTCGGGGACTACTTCTTCATCTTCTTCTTCTTTGAACGCTCCACATTGACCACTTGTTAACCACACTTTGTGATTTGTTTGTGATCTGAGCCTAAGAGCGATTGTACGCTGTGCCAGTTATGCGCCTACAAGTAGGCCAGCACATCCAATTTCTGCGATGCGTTTTATTTACTAGGTTAGCTTCCCTAGTTTCCTACCTCAGTCGACTTTTACAACATGCCTTGTAGGTCGCAGTGGTGCTATTCTTTACTCCAATTGCGGGCCACGACAACACATAGGCGGAGGGAATATTTAGTTTTCACTGTTTTATTTTGTGTGTAGAAAAGTTGAACACAAAAGTAATATTTTTATATCAGCACCACTGACAGGAACAGTCGGCCAGTGTTTACAGCATAGCTCAGTTCAGTGCAGAAATGGTGGGGCAGACTGTATATGTCTTTGCAAGGAATTTGAATTTGTCTCATTGTTTAGGTTCTCATGATGGAGTATTAGAATGTGCAGACACTGATAGAATTTGCAGAACCAGACAATCTGTACGACAAATCAGTTTACGCTGTCAGTGACACGTTGCTTTGACTGAAAAACAAAGCTGTCACCGACACTGTAGCTCTGCCAGTGTTCGAACTCTAGACATGACGGGGAAACGTGTAGATGCATTTACATTGAGATGTTGCTCGTCTGTTGTGGAAGCCAATCTCATCTGTTATCATAGACAGTTACATTTATACTAGTGCCTCTTCACGGGGGTACCCTCCCATCTACTCGATCGTTACTTACTTTGCTAGACTTTAGCATGCATTTTGTTCCTAATGACACCACTAGAAGGTGGAATAGGGACCCCATCAGAAACCAGCTCAATAATGCTGGTGAATAAACTGGCTCAATCAATCAGTTGCGTCTGTGATTCAGAAAATGTTAATGAAGAGTATTTAACATATAAAGAGTGTCCCGGCGCTTTTTCCGACCTCAGGGTAAGAAGTCACTATATTTTTCTATGCCATAGTGTGCAGGAGATAGGAGGGACAATTCCTTTCATCACGTGTGGAACGTCGAGTTTAGGAATTAACCCACCATCCTCTTGTGTCTGAGTCGACAGGCGAACGATTATACATTACGATAATCCGCCACATACATATACAGAGAATAGCAAACGACATATATTCGCCACATACATATACAGAGAATAGCAAACGACATATATCCACCACATACATATACAGAGAATAGCAAACGACATATATCCGCCACATACATATACAGAGAATAGCAAACAACATATAGTGCAAATCTAGAAGAAAAAAAGCCAATAGAGCCGCGAAAATTCAGTAATTATCACTTTCTTCATAGATGCGTTGTTGCATATTCTAACTTTCCTAAATTTTATTTGATCTTAAAGTCACTCATCTTGACCCAGTCTCAACTGTACCAGAAAAACATTGAGAAATAAAGGTGACCTGTGTGATTTTGACTACATCACTTTTCGAGTACCTTCTGTCAAAAATATTTCGAGCACAACGTCATATTTTCTTTGCATCACACAGTATGAAAACAAGCTCTATTTTTTTTTGCTAAACAGAAAACGTCGAAGCCTACATCTACAAGATTTAACAATTGACAGTAATTATGGCAGTTGGAAAGCAGTCTCCTGCTTTAACAACATCGATTGTCACATGTCACAAAGTGTATGTCATTCTGCACTCTATTCAATGTTATCTTTCATTTTATTGATAAACACTTTTAGCAAAACGTGATTTTAACTAAACAATTGAAAGATTTCTATTAAGAGTTACAAACGAACGAATATTTAAATACATAACTCGGGAAATGTGATGAATGTCGGAAAAATAACGGATGCTGAATTATACTAATCAAACTCTTGCACAATAAACGACGTTTTTAAAACCACATTCTTTAATCAGTCAATCAATCAATCAATTTGATACCAGAGGTGTCTATGTGGCTAAGTGGTTAAGATATTGCTTTGCGAGTTGATGGTCGTGGGTTCGAATCCGGACCTTGCCGTTCTGTAAACGAGTGCATTTTTTCATGAGATCCATAAGATTGGTGCTGGAACAACGGAGTTCGTTCGTTGTGCAATGCTCTCGGCAGGTGACATGTCATTTATGCGGAGAAATACCGAGCCATATGGTGTAAAATACCCTTCCAATGAAGTCACTTCTTCAGCTTTAAAAACTTTAATACCATTAAATATTGACTACAAAACAACAGAACAGATTAGAAGAGGTTTTCAAACTGTGCTTCAAAACAGAACACAATTGACTCAGTCACATATATAAACAGCATGGACACTTAATAAAGCAGTGGAAACACATATAAGTGCTTTTGAATATAAGTGTTACAGAAGAGTTCTTCGTATATCTTGGACAAAGAAGAGAACAAATAGCTCTATCCAGAAAAAACTCAAAATCAAAGAAAACTGGCTGATGCTACAAATAAGAAAGAGAACATTTTGATATTTTGGACATATAAAAAGACATGAAGGGCTGGAGAAGACCATCATGGAAGGAGGCATATAGGCAAAGAGAAGAAGAGAAAGACCACGAAGAAGATGGATTCAGGATGTAACTGATGGTTTGAACATGACAGCTGCAGAGGCAGGACATCTGGCCTATGAGAGAGAAATTCCGGAGGACTGTTGGGGTGGCAAAGTTCTGCTCAGGACTAGCTATTTGATGATGATGAGGATATACAAACAACTGACTTCAGGCTACTAAAAACATAGTCTCGCATAGTGTCCACTGTAATGGACAACTACTATTAGTTCGCTTCACAGCTACACGTGTGTGCTTCGTGACCTCTGATCATCACCAAATAGCTTGTCCTTAGCAGAACTTTCCCACCCCAACAGTCCGGAATTTCTCTCTCTCTCTCTCGTAGGCCAGATTTCCTGCCTCTGCAGCCGTCATGCTCAAACCATCAGTTTCATCCTGAATCAATTTTCTTCACTATCTTCCTCTTCTCCTCTTTGCCAGTATGCCTTCTTCTATGATGGTCTTCTCCATACATGCAGTAGACCTCTGATACATGAAGTCTAATGATAAGGAATTACTGTTTACTACTGTGTCTCTTGTCAGAGCGGTAAATACTTCTAGTGTGCAGTTCAGATGGTGGACGAAACGGTATCCATTCCAAAATGTTGTGCATAAAAGGGTAAATAACGGTACCAAAATGGAAATCATAAGGAAAACTCACTGGCCAAGTGAAACAACGTTAGAGAGAAACTGCATGATCGTCTGTGTGAACTCAGAAGGCCCAACTGAGATGGGTCGGTCACGTTGCTCGAATGCCTGATAAACGCATCCCAAAACAGTTGATGTATGGCGAGCTTGAAGGGGCAGACGTTTAGCTGGTGGACAGAAAAACGCTTTAAAGACACTCTTAAAGTGTCTCTGAAATGCTTCGATATAGACAATACGTGCTGGGAATCCCTTACGCAAGATCGCCAAATGTGGCGCTGTAACAACAAAAGAGGAACCCGAATAGCTGAGAATCATCGTATTGTTGAGTCACAGAGAAAACGAGCAGCGCGAAAGACAGAGCACACAACACGCACATGTCTAACCTTGATCATGTATGCCTCACCTGTGGTCGGGGATTCTGTTCTAGGATTGGACTCTACAGTCACCTCCGCACACATCAGAGAGGTGCAACAGTACACGTCTGAGATTGTTGTCATCATCGCTTGCGATGGACGGCTATTATAAAACACAAAGTAAGTTTATGCAATAAAGAACATTACAGTTATAGATAATATTTGAAACGAGTTATAGGGAGAATAAAATTACGTTCGATGAAAGAACTAATACTTATGTCCGGAGTGCTATGATGATAGTCCTCATATAACTGATAAATGATAACTAATACTTAACTTTTAGAACACGACACGCCCGAGTGGTTACCGCGGCACAAATTTGGGGTTAAATAATAGAACCACTGTTACCTGCCACGCATGTCGTAAGAGGCGTCTAAAGAGGTTTAGTTGAAATCGGATCCTAACGTGTCCTAAACGTGTAGAAGTCTATGCGTTTAGGGGCCTACCAAACCAATGTGCAACGTATACACGTTCTTGGCAAAGATCATACATATCACAAAGAGTGATTAAAATTGATCGTAAAGAACGAACGCAAAGAAGAAGAAGAAGAAGAAGAATACGACAAGCCACCTTGTAAACCGTACTAGCAGTATCAAATTTCCTACAAACCACCTCATGAACAAAAACTTCAGTTAAAAATAACATTATTCCCAATAACCTTTTCATTGCGCTGGTGCTTAATGAATTTTGTTAAAGTACTTCGGTTAAGAAGTATATTCTAAAATATAGAGAGTAGAAACGTGATTATAACGTGATTATATAATAATAATAATAATAATAATTCCTCTCGTACCGTTATACGTTACATAGGGCCTGCAAGTAATTTCTCCATACCGCTCTATCCTGGGCAACTCGCTCAATCTCCTCCATGGAACTGAGACCGATATTTCCTGCCTCTCTCATCAAAGTTCGCTTCAGGGTCTCCTTAGGTCGACCTCTCTTTCTTGAACCCTTTGCATCCCATTTCAATGCCTGCTTTGATATTTGTTGATCATTTCTCCTCAAGGTGTGCCCAACATATCTCCATCTTCTCTTTCTTATAACAGTTGTCACTAGTGGTTGACCAGACAACTGACGTATACTAAGTTAAATATAATGGGTTTTTTTTTAAAGATACTGTTGAAGAAGAGGTTGAATTGAAAAGTTAAATCTTGAAACGAACTTTCCAATCTTTTCCACGCAAATGAATTCTGCAATGATGAGACGTCGTGATAATCTATTATAGGTCTGCAATACGAAATCATTGCTTTTTTTAGCATCCGCTGGGACATGACATTTAACCTAAGCTGTCTGCGCCATCATTCATTTGACTGTCATTTCTGTGCTTTGAAATCGTCTCTTCCAAACATTTGAATATATTTCTCTACATCAACATTTTTTTTTTTCTTCAGATCGACTATTTTGTGTTAGAATTCTGTTAGATGCTTGTATTCTTGATAAGCACATTTTCAACATTTCGCTGTTTCTTTTTCTAAATACTCTGTACAGTTAGTTGAGACTGGAATAAATAGTATTTCCTGCTGTCTCAATTATGCAAAATCTCTTGTTAATATACTGTCGTTGGTATATAGCAGTTCTTGCTATCTCAATCCTGTCAGGTCTCTTGTGAATACATTGTTGTCTTCTTCTTGCAAGATTTCTTGTGAATATATTGTCATGGGCAAATAACAGTTCTGGTTGTCCCAATTCTGCAATGTCTCTTGTGAATATATTGTCATAGGCAGATAGCCGTTTTTGTCGTATCAATCCTGCAAGGTCTCTTGTGAATGTATTGTCATGGGCACGCAATGACTTGCTATAATGACCGAATTAACGTTATCATAGTGAACAAGCGTCGATAGTGAACACATTTAACGAGGGTCTTCTATCTTGTTCCTGTGTGTTCCAAATGGAACATATGCTCTAGCTCGTCTCTAATATCTATATTAGTGTTCCGGTTCAAAATTCAAAATGGAACAAAAGTAGAAAAGCAACTGACAGAAATGAATCATAGCTTGAACACAATAAATATAATTGCCAAGTACAGAGAAGTATGGTGTGCATTTGTTGCTAACTTAAGCCTCACAGGCTAGAAAGAGAAAAATAGAACATAGGCCTGACATGTTTTCCAATGGTATGTCAATTTCCAATTGCAGGGTCTGCAAAAATGTAATTCTTATAAATATGGTGTGTTAGACCGAACCAAACCTTTGATCTTCTTCTTTGTTTTGTCCTTCTCTGCTTTTTTGCCGCTAGGCGTAGCATGTTTAACTGATGATCGGTTTCCGAGATAATGCACGCTCGGTCGCTTGATACGGTGTGGTATTGTGGAGTTTTAAGATGTCTGTAACTCCATCAATCCATCTTTTTCTTAGTCTGCCCTTTCCTCTTGATGATTCCATGATCAGGTTGTACGCTCTTGCAACTGTTGTATTCGGAATCATTCTGACCAAGTGGCCAAACCATTTGAGTCTCTGTTTTTCAATAAATCTAATAGCAGGTGTTGTTCCGACTGTTCTTCTAATTTCTTCATTTCTGATATGTCTCTTGTTTTATTTACTGCTTTCCCCAAGCATCTCATTTCACATGTGGTAATTTTCCTTTCTTGTTCTTTTATCAGTGCCCATGTTTGGCATTGGTAGCACAGTATTGGTATGAAGATTGCATTTATAATCTGTCTTAGTTAGTCTCTACTGGAATTGCTGGTTGTTTCAAGATTGGGGTAAGCTGAGTGTAATGTTGTTGGCTTGCTGAATTGTTGGCTTGCTGGATTCTAGTTTCGATCTCTCTGTCCAGTCTACTATCAGATGTGAAGATACTTAATCAGATGTGAAGATACTTAATCAGATGTGAAGAACCTTTGATAGCCTGGAGACATATGGTTAAAAAGAACAAAACAAGAACAGAATAAGTACTGATAAGAAGTTAAGAACATAAAATCTAATATTATATTACCACATTTACTGGGTTATACTGCATCATGATGTTAGATCCTTTGAGTGCATATCAGAACTGTCTGAAGCTAATATAAAAGGCTAATGGTAATATACTAAGATCTTCCCAGAATCCTATATGTGATGGTGACAAGGAAGTGATCTTAATAATTGCCGTCCATAGAAAACGATGATGACACCAGCTTCAGACGTGCGTTGTTGCATCTCTCTGGTGCGTGCTGAGGTGACTATAGAGTCAACTTCTGTAACACAATTCCCTGTCACAGGTGGATTTATGATCAAGGTTGAGCATGTGAGTGTTGTTTATTCTGTCTTTTCACACAGCTTTCTTTCTATGCACTATAACAGTACGACGATTCTCAGCAATGTGAGTTCCTCTTGTGTTGTTACATCGCCCTATTTGGCGATCTCCGATCTCAAGGGATTCTCCGCAGTTGTCTATTACTGGATTTTAGAGACACTTTAAGAGTGTCTTTAAGTTATCTTAGGAAATGATCTTAAGTCTAAAGCAATTAGGCATTAATTGTGGCATTGATTTAAAGCATAGATTCCAAACTTTTTTGACCCACCGACCACTTTACACAACATAAACTTTGTAACGCCTCCTCCCCATTATAACAGTTTGCCAACGCCACCCTCCCCCACCCCCACCCCCACATATATATATACATGCTCTATTTTCACTTTGACATAGAAAATGTATATATATTTATATCATACATGGTCAATTTTTAAATGATTATATACATGAAATAAATAATTGATGAAAAAATGGATAGTGTAAGATGGACATAAGATGAATTAAAATGCAGAATTTAAATTTTTTATGATTATTCAATCGCAAATTCACGAAAAAACTACCCCAAATGCTTCTGAACCCACTATCGCCTCCTGGAAGGCTTCAGCGCCCACTGGAGGGCGGTACCTTTGGAAAACCATGATTTAAAGAAACCACTACTAGAATAAATGATACCTTTTAAAACAAGGAGTGACGGGAACTTTCAGCAACCATTAACTGGAAGATACTGAAGAACAATCGATCTGTTTTGTGTGTACTGATGTTGTTTCAGAAAACTAGCTAAACTCTTACAAACATGTGCTTGCTTGTCAGATGTCTGCATCTGCAGCTCTATTACCACATTTTTATCTCTCTCATACAGAAATAACAACAATGTCGTCTCTAGTATTATTTCCAAGTATTTTTTTTCTTTCGCCCGCTATGAATTCAGACGTAGTGCTGGTGCCTAATATGGCGTCACTGTCATATTTTTTCGTTAAGTCTTTCTTTCCTTATTATCAAAAGAAAGATTTTTACCGGAACAAACTCTATTTTCTGTTGTACCATATTTTTGTGAATAATCGATACAACATTAAAGATAAAATTAAAATCTTGTGAGGCAAAGTGCTACAAGACATTCTTCAAGACATTCTACAAGACATCATACAAAACATTTTACAAGTCATTCTACAAGACACCGTACAATACATCATACAAGACATTTTACAAGACACCCTACAAGACATTCTACACGACATCCTACAAAACATCCTACAAGACATTCTACAAGACATTCTACAAGACATCCTACAAGTCATCATACAAGATATTCTTCAAGACATTTTACAAGACATTCTACAAAACATTTTACAAGTCATTCTACAAGACATTCTTGAAGACATTCTTCAAGACATGTTACAAGACATCCTACATGACATCATTCAAGACATCATTCAAGACATTTTACAAGACATTCTTCAACACCGTACAAGACATCCTACAAATATCACAGACATTCTTCAAGACATTTTACAAGACATTCTTCAAGACACCGTAAAAGACATCCTACAAGACATCCTACAAGACATTCTACAAGACATCCTACAAGCCATCCAACAAGACATCACAGAAGACATTTTACCACATATCATACAAGACATCACAAGTCATCTACAAGACATCCTACAAGCCATCCTACAAGACATCCTACAAGTCATCCTACAAGTCATCCTACAAGACATCCTACAAGACATCCTACAAGACATCCTACAAGACATCCTACAAGAGCTAATCATAAAGAATCATTGGTTCCTAAGAAAATTAATGTCCCAGAAGCTAAACTATTTTAGAATAAATGGATCTTGTATGTTTTACGATAAAATAAATATATAAGCTGTTGTATCTAAGTAAAAATATCTGACAAATGTTCTTTAGAAGTACTTAAAACATATATAAGCTGTTGCATCTAAGTAAATATATCTGACAAATGTTCTTTAGAAGTACTTAAACCATATTTAAACTGTTGCATCTATATAAAAATATCTGACAAATGTTCTCTGGAAATACTTAAACCATATTTAAACAGTTGCATCTATGTAAAAATATCTGACAATTGCTCTCTGGAAATACTTAAAACATATATAAGCTGTTGCATTTATTCTATTAAACAATCGCACGGTTACTTCACTTGTGAAATGTTGCACATTCCTCAAGTTTCATGTATAACATTGATATATCTCTCAAGTCTCATGTATAACATTGATATATCTCTCAAGTCTCATGTATAACATTGATATATCTCTCAAGTTTCATATATAACATTGATATATCTCTCAAGTTTCATGTATAACATTGATATATATCTCGTCTCATGTATAACATTGATATCTCTCTCAAGTCTCATGTATAACATTGATGTATCTCTCAAGTTTCATGTATAACATTGATATATCTCTCAAGTCTCATGTATAACATTGATATATCTCTCAAGTCTCATGTATAACATTGATATATCTCTCAAGTTTCATGTATAACATTGATATATCTCTCAAGTTTCTTGTATAACATTGATATATCTCTCAAGTTTCATGTATAACATTGATATATCTCTCAAGTCTCATGTATAACATTGATATATCTCTCAAGTCTCATGTATAACATTGATATATCTCTCAAGTCTCATGTATAACATTGATATATCTCTCAAGTCGCATGTATAACATTGATATACCTCTCAAGTCTCATGTATAACATTGATATACTTCTCAAGTCTCATGTATAACATTGATATACCTCTCAAGTCTCATGTATAACATTGATATACCTCTCAAGTCTCATGTATAACATTGATATACCTCTCAAGTTTCATGTATAACATTGATATACCTCTCAAGTCTCATGTATAACATTGATATACTTCTTTGTGGTCACTGGAGCGTTTTTTATTAGGTGTGCTCCTCTCGTGCCAAAAGTAGTCGATTTTCTCCCTCTTGAAACGTTCTGAGTATCTTTCCACAGATCCGGGATCTCAGTGTAGGTGAAATCGACTTCATTGGAGACAAACGATAAAACGTAGGTCCCGCGTTCAAGTGGGCACGTAAGAGAACCCTTGGCAGTTCAAAATCGATAAGAGCAGGATGGAAAGCTGCTACTCGGGCAAACCTCATTGGAAGATTTTTTTTTATGTAATCATATAAAATATTTTCACTATCTTCTAAATTACACCGGGCAGTGGCGGCTCGAGATCATTTTTGTTGGTGGGGCCGCACAAAAAGTTTCGGAAAAATCATAGTTTTGGGTTAGGTTATATATTAGTTATACATGATTATTGGTGGGGCTTGGCCCACTGCCCCTAATGACGTGCCCCCTGACACCGGGGATCCTGCTGGTGATACAGAGTTCGTGCACGGTCTAAGATCTTCCTGTGTAAGAAATAAATCAGAGCATACAAGGTTGCTCACCGAAGTACAATTCTGATACTGATATAAATCAATCAATCAATCAATCAATCATACATTGAATTTGATATATCTCTCGGGGCAGTTACCTGTCATCATCATCATCAACAGGTGCCATTATCACATCGAAGGTTGGCTGCAATGAATCTCCATCATCCTCTGTCTTTCGCCTTGTATTTGCACGCTGCCAGACTGTAACCTGTCCATATCTTAAAGTTACCTGTACGAACTTGGTAATTATATCTGCAGTTTTATATACGAAATTGATATATTCTTTCATTTACTGAAGTAATCAAAGGATTAATGTTTCCTGTATTGAAATAATCCTATGAATTAATGTTTCTTAAATTGAAATATTCGCTATTGTTTTCTCTACTGAAATAATTGCAGAATAAATGTTTCATTTATTGAAATAATCGTAGAATTACTGTTTTCAAACTGAAATAATCAAATAATTACTGTTTTCAAACTGAAATAATCGTAGAATTACTGTTTTCAAACTGAAATAATCGCAGAATTACTGTTTTCAAACTGAAATAATCGTAGAATTACTGTTTTTCAAACTAAAATAATCTCAGAATTACTGTTTTCAAACTGAAATAATCAAAGAATTACTGTTTTCAAACTGAAATAATCAAAGAATTACTGTTTTTAAACTGAAATAATCGTAGAATTACTGTTTTCACACTGAAATAATCGTATAATTACTGTTTTCACACTGAAATAATCGGAGATTTACATTTTCTGTATACACTCTATCCGTAATTCTTTTTACCCGATGCATTTGTTCACAATATACGGCACATTACACTGACTTTCTGTCAGCTTAAATAAAACTCTCAAGCCCATATGTCGGCTCAAAAGAGTGAAATAATTCCTATTATTATTGTTTGATTGATTGATTGATTGATAGAAGCATCATTATTGCACTTCGGTGTGTGACCATGTGTTGTCCGATCTCATTCTTTTACAGGAAGAACTCAGCTCCAGTGCACGAACTCCGTAGCACTGGCAAGGGTCTGCGATGTAATTTTGAAGATGGAAAAGACATTTTTTTACTAACTCTATATTTAATCTTTTCTAATGAATTTTGTCCGGCAGCGGCTTTCAGCCTTCTTTCTCGATTTTTGAACTGCCAAATGGTTCTCTTAACCCTTTAGCTGCTATATACGTTTTTCCCATCACTTCTAAAGACGCATTAACACGTCTGTTATTATCTCTCCTCTGTGGGCTAAAGACGTGTTAACACGTTATACATTACTACTGTCACTGCTATAGGCGTAAATTCACGTTTGTGACCTAGAAACTAAGAGTAGCTATTTTTAGCTCAGCCTTCGGAAAGTATCTAGCAGCGAAAGGGTTACGTGCTCAAATTGAACAAGGGACCTACGTTTTATCGTCAGTCTCCGATAGGACTAAGAACTCCATCTAAACTACACTGAGAGGGATCTCTGGAAAAATATCCAGATGACTTGACGAGGGAGCGAACCTGGTACCTTTGGCACGAGAGACAAACATCTAACCTCTACGGCACTGAGACCCCATTGTTTGTATTGTTTCTTTAGTTAAATAATTTAGATTCATCTTACTTTAATATAAATGCATACAGTTAATGTTTCTTAGTAAAGTTAGTAGCACATATGTTTCTTGTAAGATAGTACACATATGTTTCTTGTAAGATAGTAGCACATATGTTTCTTAGATAAGCTATGTTTTTGTTTCTTTAGTTAAATAGTTTAGATTCATATGTTCTTATAAATGTAACATATGTTTCTTGTAAGATAGTAGTCACATATGTTTCTTGTAAGATAGTAGCACATTATGTTTCTTGTAAGAATAGTAGCACATATGTTTCTTGTAAGATAGTAGCATCATATGTTTCTTGTAAGAATAGTTAATAGTCACATATGTTTCTTGTAAGATAGTAGTACATATGTTTCTTGTTTCTTTAGTTAAATAATTTAGATTCATCATTACCTTTAATGTAAATGCATACAGTTAATGTTTCTTGTAAAATAGTAGCACATACGGTTCTTGTTTTTTACATATGTCTGCTTCTTCTTTTTAAACTGTCTACAAAGACATGGTGGCGTCTGTGGCTTGGGGGATAGCTTGTCTATTAACCCCGCCGTTCTGAGTTCGAATCACGCTGCCAACAATTTGGTTGCAAATTGTTTCGCGTGGAATTTTACAAAAGGACGATGGCACCACCCGTTCATAACGCAATGGCAAACTACTGAATATAATAATGCCTACAAAAATCACAAACAGCGTTAAAAGCTGGGGTTGATTCGCAAAGTCCTGTAAAGGATATGCAAATTAACTTTTAACTATACAAAGACATACTGTTATACTTAGAGTATGCTACAAGATTTAGGGATAGTAACTTCCTGGAGAGATTCGTTGTGCCTAATGTTCGTGAAACAGACAAAGTCATGCCTGGCTGCCTTAACAAAAACATCAAGGCCTTCCATCTGGTTTGCACGCATTTCTCTCCCTCAATATCCCCAATCAGTAGAATGATGCTGGCACACATTAAGTTTGTGTAAATCAGTGGTTCTCAACCTGTGGGTTGCGACCCTTGTGGGGTCGAACGACCATTTCACATGGGTCACCAAAGACCATCGAAAAACACATATTTATCATAATTAGAAATAAATATTTCACAATATATAATAACATATTGTTTTTGTGACTAATCACTATCCTTTAATTATGTTCAATTTGTAACAATGAAAATACATCCTACATATCAAATATTTACATTGCGACTCATACCAGTAGCAAAATTACAGTTATGAAGTAGCATCGGAAATAATTTTATGGTTGGGGATCACCACAATATGAGGAACTGTATTAAAGGGTCGCGGCATTAGGAAGTTTGAGAACTACTGGTCTAAATAATATTTGTCTGTGAGTAATCTGCTTACACACTTCAGTCCGTCTTGACAGATTGCAATCTGTGTCACCATTCCTACTCTAACTAATCTTCTAAGCTTCTTGTACAGAGATTGTTTCTCTTGGTAAGAAAATGTCAAATTCGATTTCATCTTCCCAAAGTTTTTCGCGAATTAGTCAGATCCTTCCAGAGCAATATTATGTTTTTCTTATATCAGAATCTTCCTTTAGATAAATTTCTTCTGTTGTCACGTTCCAGTAATCTGATTTAGAAGTTAATGTTTCTTTCGCTATAGCTAAGTAATTTTTAATCATAGTAAGTGTCATGTTTTTAATACCCCAATAAAATTAGTGACTGATGTTGTTTCTTTCTTCGTTTCTGTGTGTTTATCTGCAATTTAAATCCTCCGCTAATGCCGGTTCCAAGTCTGGATGAATAAGGAGGAAGACTTGTGCGTGAGGCTAGCTACCTCACCACATGAAATTTAAAGAGCTACAGAAACTTGCAAGAAAGGACGCCATTCCATAGAAAACAAGTAGAATGCATTTGAAAATAGATGTCTGTTAAATATAATGTACATAAAATGGAATGAATTCAGGAGAAGTGATGAAATCAAAGAAATGTCTTTTCAAACACTAGTAACAACTGTTATAAAAAGGAGAAGATGGAGATATGTTGGGCACACCTTAATCAGAAATGATCAAAGAACATTGGGGTGTAAAAATAGAACCACTGTTACCTCCACTCATGTCGTAAGAGGCAACTAAAGAGGTTGGACGTGGGGCTAGCTACCCCACATCGTAAAAAACACTAGATGGCTACAGAACGGAGATCGAACGGAGTAAATGCTGGTTGAAACCGGACACATCGTCGAAGGATAAGCACCAGAGTTCCAAATGGTGCTGAAGATGTGACGTAAAACACACCAGTGCTAAGCCTGCATGAATCAGATTTCCACATGAATAGAATTAATGGGAAACTCTGGTACATCGGTCTGGGCAGTGATCGAGAGAGAGAG